>PELF01000003.1:3600000-3918969 GCA_003709005.1 Magnaporthales sp. P1609
CCCTTGTATCCAAACATTTCAGTGTTTACTCAAAGGCAGCAAAGTGTAGGTGACTTAATTTAGGCCTCATGGAAAACTGGAAATGCCCGCAAAGGGGCTACATCATGGAGCCTGATAAAATCTTTGTCATCGTTAGTTCCTGTCGTAGAGCTTGAGTGGCCGCGGATGATATCCGCACAACATCCATCCATCATATAGAGTCTTTTATTTTTGCTGCAGCCACCAGACGCCCGCGCGCAAGACATACGCATTGGGGGATATAATTAAGAATATGTAGATACTTAAAGTATAAAGTAAATAACAACCCTAGCCGTTTTTACGTTTCGCCAATACCATAACTAGAACAAGTCCTGAAAAAATAGGCAATCCACCTTTGAAAAGGCCCATCTACCCACTCAGCCACGGCCTTTAAACTTGCCAGCAATTTGTATGCTTCGGATATGGTTCGTGTGCTGCCAATTTCCCCGATTGGAAAAAGATTAATGCGGTCGTCATTGTCGCAAGCAAAATGCAAAGTCCAGGCGCTGCGGTTAACCAGTAAAACGGGAGGGAAATAAAGCGCCTCTGGTCGCCTTCTGGCAAGAACTTGTTCATGCGAACGTGCCACGCCGCGGTCCAGACACCCAGCTGCACCAAACCATAGTTATCGTCGCCCTGCACCGTCCTTGTCTCGATCGCGATGGCGGCGGGTCGGTAGCGGAACGCTTGGGATGCGGTCTGGGAGACTGTCCAGGACCGCGCGGCGTATATCCTCCTTCAAGCGGCTGCCGTCGTGTGGGTTCAAGGAAAGAGCGAGGTCGATCTTCTTCTGCATAATGACGGTATCGAACCGGTCGGGGTTGGTGGGAGGCACGAAGGCGGGCGCAATGGCCACCTGCGTCACGTTGTGGTGGAGGACGTCGGGCGTGGATTCGACTGCTTGAGCCAGAGCCGGGAGGTGTACGCAGGCGTTCCATTCGAACGCATAGCCCTTGTTTCCGGCGAGCCTCTCGGCGACGCGGCAGATGTCTCTGAGTCTCTGGAATTCGACGCGTGCCAGCACGGCAGCCGTCGCGTCGTCCTGTGCCGGCTTGAATACGGACGGAGGCCTAACCCCGTCTTCGAGCTCCACCTCCTTCTTCACCTCGGCGGGGATGCAAGGTGTCACCTGCCCGTCAATGGATTTTATGGTGTTGAACAATCCGTGGACGTCGTCGGGCAGGATGGCGAGAAGTTGGCCGCGCGGCCTGCTCTCCTTAATGTCGACGGGCTTTCGTGTGATATACCTCTGGATAGTTGGCTTAGACTACTTGAAACGGGTCCTTCTACGTTTGCTGTGAAGAATTGAGCAAGGGCTGTATGTGTGTGAAGTGTGGTGTGGCTGTCCACCCGTCCGTTACCCGGAGTATAAAATGCTACCTCTGATCTCCAGAAACAAAATTGTTCACCAGTGTTCCACAAACTGCACCCAAACCAGTCACTTGCTTTCCGTTCTTCTAATTGTCTTTGCGGATGTCTTCGTGCTCATCAAGATATTACTTTTTGCCGGTTTGCAAAACCACGAAACCCTTCCGGAAAACTGCAGGCTAGCTAGTCGAAAGACTGGACACACTCCTCGCCCTCGCAGTAATGATTATAAGGCAGTGATTCCAGAAGTGTATGCCCGTGTCCAGAAAAGAAACCTGGCTAACAATTGTCAGGGAATTGTGGCATTTGCTTTAGCAGAATTTGCAGGCCTATTCGCAAGATTATCGACATGGTTCATGGTTCACGATCTGGAATGCGTCTTCAAAAAAAGAGCCTGTGTCGTCTAGGGCCGTGTCTGTTAGCATCAGACTATCAGCTTTCTTCATGTTCGCCATTATCCCCCACACCACAGATTATACTGGCCCCTGGCTCACCAGGGCATACACAACCCCCGTCGGACCACATTAGGCTCCCCGGGACACGGCACGCGGAAAAGCCGGAAAAGCCGGGTTGGGTGTGACAGCCAAGCAAACAATTGCGCGAGATCAATGCACGCTCTCAAAAAATGGAGGAACAACAGAAATGAACAAAACAAGCGATGCCTTACAAAAAATGAACCAATAAAGCTTATGATCCAGACTAGACTTCCCAATTGCCCCAGCAGTGTGTTCGCACGTCGCCAGCATCAATTAGTTCGACTCGGACTGGTTGTGGCATGACGGTAGGGGGGGGTCCCGACTTAGTATTAATTCTAACGATGCAAAACGGAAATGTTTAGACTGCTGCAAGTCGACGGACGAGTCCTCTATACAACTATTACGAGTTTTTGTCTGATTACCCATTTAGATCATGAGTGGAGAAAAATAAGTGTTTTATTTATCGTATTTATACTGGGCCTGGGGATGCCCCTTGTTACGATCAAGGTATTGGGTAACCTGTCCCTCCCTAAGGGTAAGGGAATAATGGGTTGAAGTAACTCAACGTCTAAACGTAACAAAGTGGGTTTTAATAAACTGGGTGAAGCTATGATCGATTCCTGGGTAGGTAGTAAATTAATTATTGCCAAGCAATTTTTTGGCTAGAATTATTTACTAATACTACATATATTAACGTAATTATTTTGTACAAATAATTGTTTAGTACAAATAATTACTCCGCCAAGGTGATCGTTTTGTTTAGGTAATAATTGCCAAGGAGTAATTGCTTTATTATTCCTTATTTTCACGCGATTTCCTGGATTTTTTTGGATGGGATGTTGCTATAGTTTATTTTTCCTTTTTCCAATATTATTTCCTTTTTTCTAAATCTTTTAAAACGAGTAGCTGACCCTTGACGAACGTAGCCATATCTTATCCTATACCCCTCTCCCCACATCCGC
Source organism: Magnaporthales sp. P1609 (assembly GCA_003709005.1). Lineage (NCBI taxonomy): Eukaryota > Fungi > Ascomycota > Sordariomycetes > Magnaporthales > Magnaporthales sp. P1609. The sequence continues at coordinate 3,602,825 of PELF01000003.1, forward strand.
GTCACGTTTATTTTGCGAAATTTTCCCCATGCGATGTCTGCTCTGTGTTCTCGTACGTGGAGGCGAACTATACAAGATGCATCTTGTCGCTCCGTTTGCTGCAGATCGCTTTACGGAACGCCGCACGAATATTGGTTGCAGTTCGAAAAGTTGTCCCACAGGCAGTAAAACACCTGCGTTTTTCCCTCCGGTGTTGTGGTCTGGCTGCGCGCTTTTTGATAAAGGCCGCTCCCTGTGCGTGGGAAACCAGCTAATTAGTACATATGCAGCCTACCAAAACTGAAAATTAACCTTTCCCAGCTAAAGGCTCGGCTTGAATAGGGAGGGCAAGTTAAGGTTTCAAGTTGTTCCCCGACTGTTGTATGGAGGACTCCAGAAGCAGAGTATACTGGTTGGCTTACAATAGCTGTTTGGATAAATAACCGTGCGCCCTTCGTTGTTCCAGTCGAGAAGAACCCAGTATTGGCCATCCGTATATTGGTCCCCGCTTTTGAGCGACCCGCGATACGGAAGTTTCCTTTTGACTACATTGTCATTGTCCCAGAGGTAAACGTCTCTGGTCCTCTCTGTGCTGCTCGACCAGACCTCGTCCACCATAATACGCACGCAGGCCTGGGCTGTCGTAGCCAAAAAGCCCATAGTTGCAAGCGCCGCGTAAGGCTTCATATTGTTCGTCGAGTGGTGGGTGAAGAGGTGCTTCAAAGGTTCTTGTCATATGGGAAACAAAAGAATGCGTGCGAGTCGGTAAACTGGGAAGTTTGGAGGCGTTGCCAGCAGCACGATGCAAAAGACCATTGCGGTGCATTTTGGTGACTCTTTATACTGCTTCTCTGGTACATCATCCCTGGTAGTGATTGAAATTCGCGTCTTTAGCGATTTCATCATGACTAGTGTCCCAGTTATTTGCCGAATGTAATCTCACATCAGCATACTGAATTGCGAGTTGGCCACCTTTTTTTTCAATTGTGAACAATCCACATTATGTGTGTTCCTTTATAAACGTCATGAAAACAAGTGCCGCTTTGTGAAGACGAGCCCTCTTAGCAGGTAACATAAAATTATTGGCGTTATAGTAATGCGGCTTTACTGACAGCATGCTTAAACCATGAAGAAAAATCGAGTCTGCGGCTTCAGCCCCCACAGTTTCCGAGTACAACCAAGTAACCCACATTTACAGCTCCCTAGTGCTTACAGCTTCGGACTTTCTAACCAATACCCACAATAAAAGGCCGACGGTCCTTCCCGGCTCCATTTAAACAAATTTCAAGATTTAGGCTCCCTTTAAACAAATTTTAAGATTTAGGCTCCCGAAATATTAAAATTAAAAGGTGCGTAATAGCAGGACGCTGGCTCGTTGCGTTCATTGTCCCACAGTCAGACCATTGGACCTTTACAAATTAGTTCGAGCGGAAGATGCTTTGCATTCTCGAAGGTTGGTTACCTAAATATGCTACAACCCAAATTCTCGGGGTAGGTTTGGAAAATGTGCGGGATTTATTGAGACTAGACCCATTTTACCCGGAGTGCATTGCTTCCAATGTGTTTTGCATCCCTCAACTGAGCACTGGGAAGATTTAGTCTGCAGAAAAAAGCCCGCCACCCTATTCTTTTACTTGATTTTGTAAAACGCACAGTAATGTGCCAGAAAGACTTCTATGGGCTCCGGCCTTTCTTCCTGCTCCCTGCAATAAACAAAGGCGTTGGCAAGATCCTTTGTCTGTGTTTTCCACCTCGGGGCCCATTATCTGTGTCACCCCTGCTGGGATGGCTGTCCAGCACGTTTTGTTGATGGCGATTTGTTGAGCCTGTGGAACACTCCATCCGACGCGCGGCTCAAAGTTCCTCCTCTCGGAGCCACCACGACCGCCTTTTCCACCAGCCAGCTTTGAGATGTCCCCGGCCGGGAAGCACACGCCACTCTAGACTGGCTACCGACGAATGGGGCTGTCTTGTGGCTCATGTACGGGTCTGGTCCCGGTCGTGGGGAGGAACTTGGTCATGATGACTTGGCCTGGCGCAGCGTGGCGTGGACTTGTGCCCTGGCCCTGACGGCGTTAAGCGTCTTGGCATGGCTTCTACCTTGTAGTCTTTGGAAAATGAGGAAGTGAACGGGTAACTGACGTCGAGAAGCTCCGTTCCCGAGTGTTTGTTTCCTCAGATCCACGGCTGTCTCTGTTTCCATGTACGATTATCCAGAATACGCATCTGGAAACAATACATACCGCCCATTTCACATACCCCCTAGTGGACTGCTCATCATGAAGGAACCCAGAGGATAACAATCACATATCGCCAAGCCTGGTCCTCGCCCTAACACCACGGTCCCGCACCTATGTCCGTCTGCGTGTTGGAGGTACATGGCACTTGGCGATAGCCTCAGGGATGCTTAGTCATAGTGAACAGTACACCACATACTACAACTATACCTTGTTAAGAACATCGTCCGTCCTTGGGGCAGCCGACCCTGCGGGCGAGCCCCATCAATGAAGCATGCGGGACCATGAACAACCCAGGAGTGCCCGATGGAGTGACCGTCACCCTCCCAAAAGAAACACTGATGCGGTGATGTGCGTGGGAACCTTTATCGATGGCGTTTTGATTTTCCTTCATCTTCATCTTCATAGTACTCGCCAATCACGGCGCTCAATCTGTTGCCCGGCGCGACTGTCGGTTTTCAAGAGCCATCGCTATGCCGTGCCGAGCGCAGACTGGCTCGATTTGAAGTCGGCCATCCTGGGGACGGCCAAGGGCGCCCTGGTGGACGGAGGCAGTGCGGCTGCTGCTGCTGCTGCTGTCGCTCTGGCGGCTTGGGACGGGAGGGCGGACGATCCCAAGGTGGGCGCGCTGCGGCTGGTAAGGAGCGAAAGCCACCGGCAACGGGATGCAGGATGGGGCGGAGACAGCAACTTCAACGGCTCGGGATTCACATCACTGGCGCCAACAGAAGACTCGGCCCTGGTCCAGCACCAGTGGACCATCATTGGCCGGTGAAGTATCATGAGATGCCTGATACGATCCGCGGCCAAGTACATACAAATCAGCACCCTCTTGTTCCCATCTCTCAATCTGGGCTGGAATCTTGATACAACTGCTGCAATTTTGCAAATCGCCGAAGCTGAATGTAGGCATTCGAGGATCAGGATTGCAGGATATAGATCATCTCATACAGTTACTGGGGGTTTGACTTCCTGCCACTCCCACGCGGGCCGGCCCTGCCGAGATGCATTTCTGCCTGGATGCACCCCTTGAATTGCCTAGAGTTTTGATCCTGCGAAAGTGGAGCTCGGCCATAAGAGCGTCCCGAATGGTTGGCGTGCTGACGTCGTTCGTTGTATTGGTGCCTGGTCTACCGAGACACCCCACAATACCAGCGATCCTTCCGGCGCTTGCGATCCGAATATGGAAAGCAACTTCTGGGCTTATTTCGTAGAAACAAAGGGGGGGGTCAGGCAACCGGCGAAGACATAAAACCGTTTCCAACTGCCTCTCCAGATTGACAATTCTGTACCGCCGCAACATACGGTACGAGCGCCGTGTGTCCAGTCAGCTACCAAAGTCCGACCACAAAAGAAGTCAGGCATTATGCTGCACCAGAACGCTTGGAGTAAGGTGGTGGTGGCAGTGGGACTCCTGTGCCTGGCGACGATCGCCAATGCCAAATACGTCAGCTACCCGCGGCCGTCCATCCATACCAAATCGGCGCACTTTTCGCTCAAGATCAACGGGACATACGTTAATAAGACCAACTACGCCGGTTACGATTATATATATATTTTTATAAATTAGGGTTACAGGACCGAATTCCGCATCGCTATTACCGACCAATCCGCCATTACGTTTTACATTATTTCCCCGCAACGGTTACCCATCCAAACCCGGATTGAGGGTAAAAAATTTATTTTTTTGTTAATTAAAGTATATTACCTAATCGTTCGGTTTAACAATTTTACGGATATTAAGAATTTTGTCGTTATAATCGACCCCATCGAGGAAAACGTATTTTAACCGCGCGGGGACAGTATTTTCAACGTATTTAATTATAAGGCCAATAATACTGGCGCGTTGTTTAACAATAGTATCCAGGCGGTTGTAAATGCAGTGCGTTCCCGCCCGGGTAATATTGTTTACGTATTTTTTGGAATTTATTGAACGGGTTACCTGGTATTATTTAACCGTACGTTATTATATTTTATTGGCTGGGTAATATTGCGTTTTACGGGCGTTATAACCAATTATAAAATAAAATATAAAAAATTAAATTTGTTTCTGGGTGTTAATAATGGTGGTTATTAACAGGGGATTTAGGTAGTAACCTAAGTGCGGCGTGGTACAACTAGTACTAAAAGCGCTGTAACAATGGGTGCAAAATACACTAGATTTTGGTAGATAGCTTTATTATGGTTGGGGGTAATCTTTGCTGTGACTTCCCTTACATATTCTCCGACATCGAAGTGGGGGGGGGGGGGGGGGGGGGCACGCCAGAAGTCGTTCCGGTGCCGTAGATGATTTTCCGAAAAATTAATTTGTATGGGTTTTTCAAAAAATACCCTCATTTGCTAACAAACCATCTTTTGGCTTGCACGCAAACGAGGACTTAGTGAAAATTGTAACCCGGTACAGGGTAGCTGACTCGCAGGTGCAGGGTAGGCAATATCCCTAATACAGGGTAACTTACCCATTCCTTAACCTTAAAGACGCAACTCCTGCAAAACAAATTTAATAAAAAATCAACCCCCACTTTTAACCTATATAAACAAAATATATACAAAGTAAAAATGGGCCTATTACATATATAAAATACATATAATTAACACTGGGAACATGGTAAATTATAACCGAAACCAATTCCACTAATATCCGGGTATTTGGTTGCGGTATTATCAACAATAACGGTAAAATCATACGCGACAATAAATTTATAACCAATATATTTATACCAGCCGGTATTATTAATTTCCGCGTTAATGGTATATTAGTACGCGATAATTTTTTTTAGGGCGTCGTTATAACCGTCCAATTCAAAAGTGTTTATATAGTAAAATTTAAGGTATTAAACCACTTTAATATAATTTAAGATAACGGTGTTAATATTTACAAATTAACCCGTATTATTATCCGTTATTTTATTACCACTACCAAAAATAATAATTTTTCTACTAAAACCTAGCCCAAAAACGTTGGTATTACTATTTTTTACCCGTATCCTCCGCGTTTATTAACCGATATTATTTTCGAAAATTATTTGGTTTGGACCGAATATTTTGAATATAAAATCGGCGAAAACGTATAAAAACGCTAAAATAATATTATTTTTCGCGATAGCGTCGCGTCGTACACCGTACAGAAATTAAATTCGGTATATACTATAAATTTGGTAGCACCGCCGCCAATTCGGTTATTTTTAATAATATTAATATCGAAAATCTGAACAGTTTACCCGGCGGTTTCGCTTTATAATTAATTGCCTACATTAACAACGTTAATTCGGGCGTGGGCCCCATTACGCGCCTGGTTGTTAACAAAATCCGCGCCCGGAAACAGGGCGGTAAGGACGGCTACTTTCAGGGAAATGGGGTTTCGGCCATGGTCAGCAACGTTACGTTCCGCAACGTATACATGGGCGATAGTAAAACCCCTGCCAAATCGCTCAAGGAGATAAACATCCTGCGGACCGAATTTTCCGAAAACGTCCTGATTTTCAACTCATAAATACCGGCAGGAGTGCACTCTGCTTGCAGAGTAGTTGCGTCAAAAACAGCGGGCGATGATACTAGTACTAGCTATAGCTGAAATAAAGACCGTGCTGAACCTAATGCGTATCAACCATATAAATATCTATTCGGCGGAGTGAGTGCGTGGTGATCGCATCGAGCCCACTCAATGTTTGGTACCAAGGAGCTGTAGATGGTGCACCCTATCTTGACAGTTTCGAGCGGCAGCTCGAGCGACTTGGTGCGGAACTGGACGGCGAACTCCGGGTCAAGGCCTACGTAGACGGCATAGCTACAGGCGCCCTAGTCTGGCGGGGCAGACAAACCAAGGAGGGGCCCCTCAAATGTTGTGAAACGGCAGAGTGCATATCTGTCCGTCGACTCAGCATCACCATAGCGAATCAACGCCACTTGTTTAGAAGGGACATTTATTGAAGGTAACTGCTGCTCGCAAACAAGGTCCTGGCTCAATGTGTCGCTACATACTACCATAACCTTCAAGAACATATACAGCGCAGAATGACTGAAGAAACAGGTCCCAAAAGGGGTGGCGAGGCCGCCATATATAAATTCCGTAAAAACTGGACAATACTCACAGGCCCTAATCGGTCACCAATCGCCGTGGTTTAATCCGATGTAACTTAGTTTTCTGACGTGGAAGACGGACGCATCAACGACGACCAAGTCACAGGCCTGCATATACTGGTCTTGAGTGTGGAAGACCAAGCAAAGGGTACATTTCGAGCAAAGGCGAGTCAAACCTTTGTACCTGTTTGTCCACATGCATCCGAAAAGACAAACCTAGGATAACCCCTCGAGAAAAGCTGTGAAATTATCGGGCTATTTTGGTGTAGTGTTGAAGAGGATAGGGGACATGACCCCGGATGCGGATATCTTGCTGCCCGTGGAGATGTCGTGCAAAACTCGCCATTCAGTATCAGGTCCGTCATGTCGGATGTTTAATTTCCAATTCTGGCAGCTTTGTGCTTTATCTCGATGCCCAAAACTGCACCTGTTTTGTCGAACAATGCAGATTCGTGCGGGGTTTGGGCGCCAATTCACCACAATATCACCTCACACCCGCGTCGGCTGCAATGCGGGAGGCCTGCCACACACACCCCCATTTCAATTGTGGGGAGTAATTTCACTGCTCAGCTGCTGTCGCCCGGCATGTGATCCTTACAGGCTTAAAGGCTTCAGAATAGTGCTCAGGTTGATCGCAAATATCTCGTAAACTGGGAGCAATAATGGCTACATCGAATTGGACCTTCAAATCGAAACACGCTTTCCATAAGCTAGTCTCAGAGCTGAACAAAACTAACAAGACACAGTTTGAAGAAATAGAATTGGAAAGGCTTCCCCAAACGAATCTTCCCGGATCCAACCATGTTCTGAGCCCACACCATGAGCTCAAGCTTGCAAACGACATTGCCTATTTGGCATGTGTCAACGACGGGTCTGCAGCTATATCAGCTGTTTGTCTGGAAGAAACCGTGCAAGGTCTGACTGTAAGAATAGCTAGCAACGAAAGACCTGCAGAAAAGACTATTGCCGGCCTTCAAGTGATACTGGAAGAAGCGAGCATGTATGCTCAGCGTCGTAAGTGCTTGCATGGATTAGGCTGGGTTTCCCGACATGTGCTGGCTGGTCATTTATTTCTAATCTACACGACCCACTAGGAAAGTCGAGGGAGGAGTTCGTCGATCAAGTGTTCGAGAAGATCTTTTCACTTTCGACAGTTCGCATCATCCAGCGCATTTGTCCATCGTGGCTATCTCAGAAGGAGCCTTGCCTGGTCAACAGCAACTGCTCAGCCAAAAGGTTGGACAAGAAATGGATAAAGGGGAAGGGATCGCTGGCCTTGCGACTCAAGCCAATAATAACACAGCTTGGGCCTCTTCAGTCACGTTTCCCCGCGACCTACACAGCTATCATTGAACTCGAACGCCTCCTCAACGCTGTGGAATCCGTGGATTCGGACCATTCACGTCTTGAAGAGTACATGCGAGCGATTATTCTCTCGGCTTTCGACACCTGGAGACTTGACGTTCATCAATCTTTAGAAAACAAGCTACACGCATCTGGCCTATCAGAGATCGCCGCCAAAAAGGAGATCCGCCAAATCGACAAGCTTGCCAGGTATCGAGGAATCTGCCGCAACCTGGCGAAAATATGCCGACAGCCAGAGTACCGTGCTTTGTTCAGTCAGATCTCGATTGTCCTTCCACAGCAGTTCGGTTCTTGTCGGCCGCTGCGCGGAAACGTTCGGTGTCGCGTTCACGCAGAGGTGCAACTTGTTATGCACTATGAGTCGCAACCAATACACCCGGCGCCGAGGGCGATTGGGTGTAGCAAGTCCGCATGCTACCTCTGCCATCTGCTGATAAGCTTGCTTGGAAGTTACACCTTGTCGGGATCACATGGGAGACTTTATCCCAAGTGGACGGTTCCTGAAGAGGTCAGAATGAGCTGGCAAAGGGCGAACACCCTGGAGACGGCTATGAGCCATATGATTGCAAATATCAGCGACCGACTCGCGGCTTCCAAAGGGAGGAAAAACGGAGATCCGGTCATTGAGAGCAGGGCCCAATCCTTGCTTTCAGGGACGTCAACCATCACTCAGCTCTCAGCCCACGACTCCCTCCTTGCGGCCCAGACAACCTCTTTCTCAGCAGGAGCCCTGAGCATCCCTGATACCCCGAGATCTCACGAACAGCCAGGGAGATCGCAGGGTGAGGCTCCAAGTGAGCACAGAAGTGCCCCATTGTTGGCGTCAATTGTTCGCCTATCAGGCCAGGATTTGCCTTACAAACGCCAAATAAGTGGCGACATGCCACTCCTAGACCTCAACTTGGGGCATTTTTGTCTCAATTTGGACTTGACTGAAATCTCTCTCGGCCAATTAAGTGTTAGGAAGGCTATAGCACAAGACACGATGAATTTGTTCGAGGCCTCGGAGCTTCCCACGACTAGCGAAGGTCGGTTAATCAGTTGCAAAGCATCTCAAAACTGGCTCAAGTTCCAAATTCTTTGCTTTGGGCACCTTGAGGTTGACGTCGAGGTGATTTGGGGGCAATCCAAGAAGCAATAGTGTTTTATAATTCTTTTGTATCTTATTTTTCCAATCGTGTAATTCGAACCCCTCGCCTTTAGAAACCCGTGTTGCTCCTCTTGGTGTATGGCGCGAGGCCTCCAACTGGACTCATACCAGGGGGCCGCTGATAGGACAACATGTGGCCAAGGCTGCAAATGGTTCGTGGCATTGGTCAGAGACGACTTTATCTACTTGTCAGAGCCTGCATTCTGACATCATCTTACGCCAAGACGACCATTTAGGTCAGGAGCACATTCTGCCACCACCGTTGTTCAAGAAATTTCACCCTCGGAAACATCATTTGTGTCCCTCCTTTTTACGACCACGCCCAAACAACGTACAGTCGACCAGAAATGGAAGCCCTCGGCGCCGCAGCCAGCGTCTTCGGGCTGATATCGCTCGCGGTCCGGCTGGCAGAGAGCGCGAACAAAATCGCAAAGTTCATTGCAACCATCAAAGACGCGCCAGTCGAGCTGCGGAGCCTGAAGCGGAGGATCAAGCACATTCAGTCTATCGCTTCATTTGTGCGGAACGCACTCGAGCAGCAGAGGCGCCTCCGGGGTGACGTCGCCTTCGGTTTCGAGGTTATTGAAGGTGCTCCAACAGGCTGCCTGGGTCGGCTGGCCGGTTTAGTCAAGATCGTCGATCAGCTGGAGGCAGCGGGCAGCAGGTCAAGAAGCTGGGCCAGGATTAGGTTCGCGCTCAAGAAGGACGACGTCAAAGATCTTGAGGCGCAGATTGCGCAGGAGCAGCAGGCGCTCAGTACTGCGATGATTGCTAATCTCATGTCTGTTTAGTTTCTTCTCCGGTTTTCAGTCATTTTGCCCCTTTGCTGACTCGTTTGAGCAGGTTGACGACTGGGCAGGGACATCAGATCCTCGTCGAAAAGATTGACAGTATTATGGCGGCGCCAGCCACGAATCCGGAATCTGACCGCAGTTTTGTCTCGACACGAGAACCCCAAATCAACCTCTCAGTTCGCGATAGCCGTAAATCGGGACTGTTGCGCTCCAAAGAAACTTGCGCATCAGAGTGGTCCTATTCCGTGCCCGGGGATGGGCGGATTGGGATTCGCCGTCGGCTTCATACCTACCGAAAATCAGTTGGGGGGATACGAAGCTTGCCAAGTGGAGAGCAATGTGACCTACCGGTTCAGCCCAGCATTTTTGTCGACTTTTTTTGATTTCATCGTCGTTCGTGCCCATATGGGCGGCCCTAGCTTCGGCCTCTCTATGCCAACATACTTGGATGGAGAGCAGATTCATCATTTCTATCGGATCCTAGTCCGTGATGACGTGGCTGAGGCAAAAAGAATGGTGATTTCAAGACAATGGACACCTCCCTCAACCATGGGATTGAATGATCTCCCCCTTCTAAATGTGAGTCTGCCCTACGGGACTTGAAAATTTGATACTACATGATTCCCAAGGGACTACTTGAGGTAATCGTCGGCTAACAAATTAAACATTTCAATTGTAAATATTACTTACAAGGGGCCGATAATGTTGATGATCTCTGACCAGCAACAACGAATAATTGCAAATTTCGACGTCCTCTATTTTCTACTTAGCCAGGGCTGGGAACTGAACTTTGCCACGGCGATGATGTAGTAAGTAGGGCATGTTTAACGCTACTCTTCAGCAATATGACATCGACTGAAAAGCATTGAATTTTTAGTATCTTGATTCCACCGACCGCCGAGTTATCCAACATAGCACTTAACCGCATTGATATCACCGAGATTAGTATAACCGAAGTCCAGCACGTACTAGGTGGTATTTCGATGTTTTTTTTATAGCTTTCGGTTTCCACACGCCACCGACCAGGCAAGAAGGAGTTCTCCGAGCCTTGAAACACCTCACTTCAAAGATCCAACAGCAAAACTTCATTCGATCCAATCAGTGGCTCAGCGTCCTTCTATCAAGTATTGGTCAATTGTGGCCATTTTTGCCAGACTTCACACAAATACGAGATGCCCTCGCCCGGAGGCTGATTCGAGCGAGTTCAGCGACCAGCGCGGCTACCGAGTCGGTGGACCTTCATCAACCGCTCCGAGAAATTTTCAACGTCTGTCTAGGATCAGATTATGCCAAACTGTATATGGAGGAGTATATCAATGTCCTCCAAGAATGTGATGTGGAAATCAAGAAGTCTTTTGACAACCAGATTCTCGAAGTTAACTACGGCCAGGTAGATCTTGGAATTGGACGACGTTGGTTTTCGGATGCACCACTAAGGCTAAAGGTGGATACAGCTGGTCCTCGCTGCTACAAGACAACATGGGAGCCAGTCCTGCATGCGAAAAGCTTGGCCGAACGAGTTATATTGGAGTTCCCATTTCCAACAGACGCGATCCAATGCCCTATCATACCCAATTGTTTTAACCCTGACGTCTTTCCACCGGAAACATTTGCAGATTACGGCCATGGAAATATATACCAATATCTACACCAAATGTGTTCAAGGCCCAGAACAGGATCTCGCGTACATTCCAACCGAAGAAGATCCAGTGAGATCTGCGCTATCTACCCTCAATGCTATGGAAGCATATGGTCCTCCTCTGATTTGCGACTGCGATAAAGATGGGGAATACCTTGGTCTATGGCCCTTTTTTGGACGCACGCATACCCTCTGCGGTACCGGGAACCATCATGTGGGGGCACACAGTTGGCGGTCCATGGAGGGTTCTTTCGCGATATAACTCGAGATCCATGTGGATTACGCCGCACGGCCCTCCCCTCTCTGGCGGATAACTAAACCGCAGCTTGCCCAATTCACTCGAAAAAAATGTTTGAGACCATTGTTTTATTCTCGGGCGGCACGTACTCTCCACGGCTTTTGAAGTACACTTCGATAATGGCGTGGATTTTGACTGCGCAAACTTTACAGCCCATGGCCACCGCGGCCCTCATGTCGGAAATAGATGTGTGGATCGTCCTATCGCGAAACCGAACATGGACGAGCTTGCACGGAGCACACGTCTTGTCTTCCGGGGAGCCCCAGGCGGGGAGGCAAGGTAGGGACATTGCGCACTTGGCAGTCGTGCTCTGTCTTGTGCTCTAGAAGCTCAACTACTCAACTGCCTAGCCAAGGTAACAAAGTTTTGAGGGAATGCGTGCATATTTTCGGTCATGTTCGAGATTTTCAAGGAGGGGTTTGCCGGTGTAGCCTTTTGCCCAGGGGAAAGATGGAGCTCCTAGGGTGTTACCACCCTTGGTTGGAACAGAACCAGGAGACATGCAGGAACCAGGAAACGGGGTCCCAACCGCGCTCGCTTATGAGAAAAAAGAAAACCCCCCCCACCATAGTGCAAAGAAGTTCACGTGAGCCCAGGTGACCATGGACTGATCAGAACGTTGGACAAACAATCAGGGTGATCAAAGGACCATAGGTGATGTATGTGCGGATATTAGGCTTCTTGGGCATCGTCGACTATCATTGGGGTCTATCTCGATCGCCGGCATTATGATCCTCGTCCATCTACGCCATGTGATGGCCTTCACAGCCGGCTGCGGGAGATCGGCTAGTCGCTGTGGGTCACGGTAATCCGGAACACTGCTGTCAAGCGACACGGCCTCCGTTGGAATCGTAGTCTCATTCTCGATCAGGGACCGCTTGAACGGTCCCCTCCATACCGACTTGCGGGAGTCCGGTTTGAAGAAGATCAGGTCCGGCTGCTTGGGGTCGGGATAGGCGCCGGATGAGGACGGGTCGCACATTTGTCCCTTGACCCCCTCGATAGCCCAAAGGTCCCAGTTCGAGTAGCCGATCTTGTATTTAACCTCGTCTGCGACATCATGCACGACGTCGCGGATGGCGTTGTTGAGGGCCGTCGTCAGGAAGTTGAACTTCTTCCGTCTCTCAATAGTGAGCGGGAGCGGGTCTTTCAAGTCGAACGCCCCGCGGAACCAATAGAAGGGCGCCCAGTACTGGTCGTTAGCGCAAGCCTCGTTCTCCTCGTTGAAGAAGCGCGCGTAGCCGGAGTAGATGACAATCCCGTCCTTGGCCATTTTGCCGTCAAGGGCCTTGAGGATCTGCTTCAGGTTGTCCTTGACCATGCTGTCCAGGTTCTCCTGCGCCTTTTTGAGGATGGCGTCACACGTGGCCTCGCCTTCGAACGCGTGCATGACGCATGACATGATTATGTCGGCCGGGTTCATGGCGAAGAAGGCCTCGCGCGTCAGGTAGTACCCGTCGACCAGGTCTGCGCAGGTCTCCCCGTCCTGCGCCTGGTAGTAAGACAGGCAGCCTGGGACGATGCCCGGCTGTGCTGGGGAGGGATAAAAGGTGCTATTGACGGATGGGAGCGGGGTTGGGGTATACTCGCCGGTAAAAGGTGGGATGGAGGTCGGGATGTCCGTGGTCGTCCAGCCGAAGGACGGCATCTCGGTTGGGAGAGTGTTGACGCAAAGCCACCATCCCGCGTTGAGACCCGAGCAGTCGGCATCCAAGGCCGGATTCCAGGCGTGGCTGTGGCTGGTCAGTTTGCTGGCTAGGGATAAAAAGGGAGGAGCGGGCTACTTGCAGCTTTTCCATGGTCAGCCACGAGCTGGTTGAAACGATCTTCTCGCATGTGTCCATCACATTAACGCGATACCAATCGTTACAGTTTGCGGGCTGTCCAGGCTGTGTCCTCTGGGGTGGAAAAGTCGACTCGACCGTAGTCGGCGTGATTGTCCAATTGCTAACGGGCCAATTGAATGAGTAGGGCTCGGTATTGGGCGGAGCCGTCGTCGTCGTCCTGGTGTTTGTCGTTGTCCTAGTGTTTGTCATCGAATGGCTGGTGCTGCTGGTCACAGTAGACGTAGAGCTCGACGTGGCGGCCGAGGTTGGCTTCTTGGGATCCACGCCGACGCAGTACGAGTACTCAGGCCAAAAGTTTGTCCTGCAGTCGTCACGAATATCAGGGTTCCACAGGTTAAACTGCTATTCGGTGATGGCAAATCTCTGCGAGATGGACCAACACGAGTCCCCGGAGCCTGGAACCACGGTCCAGAACTTGTTGCAGTTCGGCGCAATGCTGGGCATCGTCGGCCCCGATGGCGCCGAGTCCTGCGCTTGTGCATCTTGTAGCAGCCATGCTACCAACAACAAGGTTGCCTTTGGGGACAGCATACCGATGTTTTCGTCCAAGACGACAAGCGGTGTGTTGGATTCCAAAGTTCAGATGGCGAGTATGATCCAGGACGTCAAAAGCTGAAGTGAATATGTTTTGGTCATCTGTGTGAGTAGGCCAGGGGCCATGTATTCCCATTGCACGTGCTTTCGTAATTTGACAAGAACAACTTCGAGCGACGACCCGATGTCGCATCAAAAAGCGCTGGTTCGGCATCAAACACGAACCTCCGTCAGACCGACTCTGGGACAAGGGCAACATCAAAGTCTGCTGGGAGCAGGCGCTATGGGGAGACGCCGGCAGCACCGAGAAGATATTGAGCGAGTCGCTGCGGGAGGCGCGCGGGCTCTGGAGAGACAGGGGCCTCGACGGCAACGACGGCTACTTCAAGTGGGACGTGCAGACCGACAAGGAGTACTGCAGCGATAAGCAAAAGCGGCCCGAGTTCCTGCTGGTCATGTACGCGGGCTTGGACAAGACGACTATGGCAACGACGGTCGGGATGGGCGCCGAGATCAATGACCATTCAAAGCCGTTCGAGGACCTAGGACCCAAGATGATCCTGAGCGACTCGCTGAGGGTCGGCCACCGCAACATCGTGGCCAACTTTGCGCACGAGATGGGCCACGCCTGGGGCCTGTACCACGAGCACCAGAACCCTGCCTGGTGGTCGAGCTACTACACGGACCGGACTCACACCGAGGATGAGGATGAGGGCAAGGTGCCCTTTTTCGGCAAATCCAGCTTCTTCTGCGACCGGTTCCAAGAGTACGGCGGGGTTATGAAGGCGATCCAAGACGCTGGCGGCCTCCAGGCCGAGATTGACAAGAAGAAGAGAGAGGCGTGTCGCTGGCGAAACAATGCGGCCCACCGCGACTTTGCCGGCGCGTCCAACTGGCTACCCGTCCTGGACGGCGCCACGCAGTGGGATGACAAGACGGGCAAGCAGCCCGACTGGGTCTCGATCATGATATACCCCAGCTACAGCGGTAATGGTGACACGGGCGATGGCAAGGACCGGGCCATCATGCTCACCAAGCCCAATGGCGACCTCATCAAGCCCGTTACAAAGCCCAGCTTTCTCGATGTCGAAGGCTTGAAACGCATGTACGGCAGACCGGAGCTGCCTCCGGGAAAGCTTGTTTCCGACAAATCTAACATGTTTAACAACGTCTTCAAGCGGCTCAGGGGCAAGGACACCGATACAGGGTGCAGGTGATCACAGGTGATAGTCGCATGCCTGGTTTTGGTTACAGCGTTCGCTTTTTGCTCATATGTTGGTGTTCTAGATGACTTGAAGAGCGTTAGACTCTGTTAGGAATAGGATGAAGTACATGACGTGTTTAAATTGGCTGGAGCCTCTAACCTGGCGTCATATCGCTTGAAATGGCTTCCAGCACAGCTGGAAAACCAATTTAAAAATAATACAACGAAAGCAAGGTTACTGCCCACCAACAAAACTCAAGAGAATCTGCCGAAGCCTTGTAAATGGTGGTTAGAGTGGTCATGATGGTTAAGAAAAGAAATCTGCCCGCCGTTCAGCAATCGTCGATACTAGTTGGGTAATATTACTAATTTATTAGGTGCTTTTACTCGAAAAAGAGGACAAGGGTCTAGAGAGATATTATGGCGCGCCAGATGTTGGGGTGGGCTAAGAAAACTAATTCTCATTCGCTTGATTTGCAGCAATCCACTACTGGATGGGTGCTTGCTTATTGCATTGAACAAATATTGGCACGATGGAGACTGTAATATCCTCAATTTCTTGCGCCTCGTCTGAGGGTACGGCCAACTCTGAATTCAAGAGAATGTTGAATCTCAAGTCTGATGAACAAGTTACGCGGTAGGTAAACCTATGCCCCTTTAGTGCATGCATTAACCAAGCTGTTACAGGTGGCAGGTGTGTAATAAATATAGCTTCACCTTCGTAAAGCTACAAGAAACCGCCAAGTATGTCTGGTGTGTTGGGCAGTAAGCGTCCTGGAGAGGACGAGCCAGTGCAAGTTATAAGAGAGGTGGGCAGGACGGAGAACCCCCAAAATAGGTCTTGTCAAAGCCTGCCCTGTCACCGAGTGATAAACAACCCAATAAACGATAGACGGATGCTGCCAACAAAGCATGCATCCAATTGCTTTTTCGCGATGCACATTCTACGTAAACCAGTTGTAAATCTACCGCTTTTGGCCAATGGAATCCCCGAGTTGGTCAGGCTGAATTTCGTTGTTGGCGCGGGAGGCCCTCAGCACAGATAGACGAGCGCTTGAGTATCTTGCCGCACACACATATGCATGCCGATCGGCGTATTCGGGCTCCTGAGATAACTTTGAATGGCATATCCCACGTCTCCTAGATTAATCCCAGAAGCGGGCCCCATATGTACTCGCATCGGCTTCCTACGCCCACTTGGGCTCTCAAGACGAGCCAATCAAGGTGGCTGACGCAGCCACCACGCAGGTGGTTTAAAAACCTACTTCCCAGTCACAGTATTGACTGCCCAACCCATCCTTCTATTTCCTCATTCGTATTCACATTTTTGATACTGGACCTGCGTTTCTCATCAATTACCTCGATTTCTGCCGACATCATGGCCCAGCCTGTCGAATCTCTACAGACCAAGATTGGTTACACCTTTCAAAATCAGGATCTCTGCGATGAGGCGCTCACGACGGCGGGTGTCGCGTTGCAAATGTCAGCTACGGCTCACGACTTCGACGGAAATGCTTCTCTGGCATTGATCGGAGATAGTATTCTCCGAGTCGGCGTCGGCTTGCGAAGCCGTGATATGCACGAATCGAAGGGTAATTCCTGAACACGAGCGTTACATGAGCGAGCTTGTTTGACATTCTTTTAGGGGAGGCATCAAACCGGATGCAGCGAGTGGCCAACAACCAAAACCTAGCTAGCGTCTTCGACATGGCGCACCTGGGCCCTCATGTCATCGGCAACCCTTCCCAGCAGGGGGCGATATCGGCCAAGACCAAGGCTACCATTGTCGAAGCTCTACTGGGGGCTGTATATAAAGATTCCGGTATCGAAGCTGCCTTGGTAGTCATGCATCACCTCCAGATCTTGTGACGGAGTATCGGTAACGTGAATCCCTCTGTCCTTGTATATGAGCGACTACGACTTCGTGGTGTTAGATAACAAACTACAGTTCTCGTGCCTGTCATCGCTCTCTCTGGGATCACTTTGGAGGGGACTTTGGGAATCCTGTACGCGACCTGCCCTCCCGGGACGGACCAAAAAGCCCTTAACCTGGTATAGCTCGATTTTCGGTAGGAAGGCCGCTCTCCTATCGATGGACCAAGATATACCACGTATAGGGTATGGCACGTTGCCAAAAGGGCCGGGGCGCACAGGATACCCGATGTCCCTTACAAAGGGATCCCGGAGTGGTCGACGACGGGGCACCCTGACTGGCATTGTATACTATACGGCCAATAGAAGACAATGTTTCGGCTTGGAGCTACGGTTGTTGGCGACAATAGCCGATCCAAGGCGCTCCGACTGACTTTGCAACAAGGATGCAAGCAGCAATTGGTGCGGGTTGGGGGGAATGTCGTCAAAGTATCGCCATTTTTATTGTCCGCGGGATTCTCTACGTCGATTGGGTTTACCGTATTCTCCCGCAACTGGTCGCTGTGGATTGGAAGGAGACTAATGTCTTGGAAGGAACAATGTGCTTATTTTGACTGCAAGGAGGGTGGTGTTCAACGCTATTATAGGTCTAATTCAACATTGGGCCATGGTTCTTTTGACTTTTAGGTGATGATATTTGTTGACTAGGTAGGTACGTAACTGACCTACTTATAGACTCTTTTGAACACATCTGAAAAGGTTCCTACTGATATATTACAATTGACGTTGATAACAATACCATACGTATCAGGTTAGTGGTTTAAGCAGATGAGTACGCATTTCCAGCGAAACTGGCCAAATTGTTGTGACATGCAACATATTACATCGTTTGACAAAATGCATCCTAGACACGTAACTTACCCTAAGTGCCCCGGTAACTTCCGTCACCAACCAGTCGATTACTCAAGAGACACTCAGTAAATGACGCCGCTGGCAAGGTTTCTGCCGGGCCGAGAAGGCCACAGGTCAGGAACTCTTTGCTTGCGACGTCGGTATCATCATATATCTCTTTGACAACCCCCAGTTCGATCCCCCCCCCCCCTCCCCCCAGTGCAGCTATACCCCCGACCCGACTAGCCAAACCGGCACTTGACCCTGCTTCGACCATCGAACCTAAATAGGCAATATTAGCTGTCTCTTCTCCTCATCCTGGAAGTGAGGCTGTGATATGCCGGGGTCGTCGGGTCGCTCCTTCTTCCCTCGGCAGGCGACCCCCACACCTTCCGCCATCCACACCCACGCCTAGACCTGCTCCTTCTCCTTCTAGAAACTTGTCAAGAGCTTTATTAACAGAAAACACGTACCTTCTCTCAACAAAAATCGGGTTGGATGGTCTAGCGGTACAAGTGTCGGGCTCGAAATGTTGCCTAGGACGCGAAGGCCTCCGACTTCGAACCGGCAATGATGATAAATACTTTCAGAGTAACTTGTTACAATCTAACACATTGTTAGGTGATGAAAAAAATAAAAGCCTGAGTCGGATCTTTTTGCCATTAAAAGAGAAAGAAGGGGGCTCACTGCCCTTTTATACATGGGCTTGACCCTCGAAATTCCAGGATTTTGTCTCCATCGTGCAACATGGCTGGTGCTGAAACCTTTTGGTGTTTGCATATTTGCATGTGCTTGTACCCATAAGCTGCTTTCATTGGACAGACTGAGGACTCAATGGCTGGCGACCGGAACTTAAAGCAGGACTTGAAAAAGAATTGGTCAGAGGTCTTCTTTTGCCGCAACCCTGTTGGATTTTGTGCATGTCGCTAATTAACAGAAGCATCTCGACTACATATTAAGCTGCGTTGCCGTAGTTACGCTTGTCTGTTGGGTCTGTCCATGCAGGCGTTTTCTTATTGTTGAATTTTAAAATCAATAATCAGGGTTTTCCCAGCGCGTTCTGTATTTGTGGTTTTTGTCTACCTTTATGGCACCGTGAGAAGCTCGCGGCAGCAGGATACGGTACCCTTGTTAACTGTGGGCTAACCATACATACTTCAGTCACATGCCTCACGGACTTCTCTACAGTAAGGGAGACGTGTATGGCATTCATGGAGACTAACGGGTGTATTTTTGAGCAAACAAAGCACATGGCAGAAACTTTTGTAAAGGGCGAAAGTTATCGATCCCGCTGCTCTCGGCGAGTCCGCATAGCCCCTATACATGCAAGCAGGACACGGACTTGACTAAAGATTCGTATTTTTCCGCTATCATACAGTGAACCATTGGACTGAACTAGCCAAAGGGCACAGAGGAGGCAAAAAGTTGATCCCCGAAAGACGACCCAGTCTGGTGCTAGCATCAACTTCTGACCTTGGCACACACTGGCGGACTGTTCAAATCCTCGTGCGGTGGCCCACCGCCAGAGCCGGCCTCAGGGTTTGTTCTTTGCTGCTCCTCCCCCAGTTTGGCAGCTCGAGACCCCCGGGGCGGATAGTTGCCGATCAACCGCAGCTCCAAAGCCTCAGTCTGGCTCTGTATAATCCTGCACTTGACATCAGGCTGTGTCGAGGCAGTCGAACTGGTATGGTTATGCTTGCCAAAGGCGACAGCTCCTCCGGTCGACGATTTGAAGTCGCCTTGCCACCAGCGGCCACTGCCGCCTTCCTCGTCCCCACCGCTCCCCGAAATGGCCGTGGACTACCGTTGGCGACGGCTCGAAAGCCCGGTCTTTTTCAAATACCGGAAAAAGATTGGCAAAACGCGGAAACAAAACTACCTGGCCGGTATAATGCAGGCAAAACTTTGCAACCCGCGGCGGTCCAGAAAAAAAAATGGACCGGATAAAAAACCAGCGCGTCGACGTGGTAATGTCGTCGGGCGAATCGACAAAAACGCCGCGGCGCAGGCCGTGCGCGACCGCGTTCTGGGTGCCCGAAACGGTAATGATTAGGCAGCAAAACGCGCCGGCGACGCACGCGTCGTCCCAGCCGATCCCGCCCTGGCCGCCGTATAGCCGGGCCGCGATGCACATGGCCAGCACGACGATGCAGACGGCCGTTGAAGCCCAGAGCTGCGCCATCAGAGGAGTGGCTTCATCCGGCGGCGGGATACCATACGCTTCGAGTATCAAACGCTTTCCAATTATCGAGGTGTTTTTTTTTGTTTCGTCAGTCGGGGTATGTCTTCACATCCATTCTTCGACCATCAATATGGCGCTGCTCAAAGCGTCTCCCAAACACATACCAATAAGGTCCCACCCTTTGCACTGCTTGACGCTGCATTCCTGCAGTGCGTTGCTTGGTGGGCGGCAGACGCACTTCATAGTGGTATTCTAGAGTAGCAGCTCCTCTTCAGTCAAGGGCTGTGCCTCAGCCTTCTTACCCTCTAAACTTTGGATTTCCTCCTTGCACGCATGCTCATCTTCAGCAATCAGCTGATCCTTGACTTCGAGATTATGGCGGAACTGTTGATATGCAATGAAATTATAGGATGCCATGAATAGCGAGGTCGTCGTGCATAGCGATGCAGGTCCTAGCGATCCTTTGTACTTACATCGCACTGTTGCAAGATTCTTCAAACAATTGACCGAAGCACCTAATTCAATGCACTTGAGAATGAGAGAAGTTAGAGCGATCCCAGACTTGTAATACATTTCTTCTTCGCTTGATGCATTTGTTTACAGATGGTACTCATCACATTCTCATTTAACGGTACATGAGCGTCAGGTCTGATAGTAATTCTTTCCCCATCCACCTATTTTGCGTAGTGACCTGAGTAGCTTGAATAATAATTAAATCAAATTGACTGACAAGACTTTGATACTCAAAACAGTACAGAAGTCCCTTCAAATGGAAAAGCTCTTTCACTGGTTAAAGATAATGCACACGCTGCTGGGACTGACTAGCCAGCCTACTCTATGACGTGGCGTTTTGGCTGGCGTTTCGATATTGTTTGCATCCGTCAAGCGCTGATAGGTTGTTCCGAGACACAAACCCTGTCCCTTCCCTTTTCGTGGCTTGGAGCAAGAGCGCAATCCCATGCGCAGGTCTAGCTAGGGTAGTAAATTGCGGGGTTCGGCGTTGCATGGCCCAGCAACGAAGTTTGCGGACCTAAAAATCCCATTTCTGGGCCTTGCTGGACAAAAAGTATTCCCTCGCGAAAAATTGCATCACTGAAGAACTTCGCAGCGCACCGCCACAATGTAAAGCCCTCTTGGGGTCAATTGACTAATCGTAACTAATCGTAACTAATCGAAACTAATCACAACTAAACCCAACCTGATCGCAGCCTGAATGTGTGGGTCAATGGCAATGTGGGCCCTTGGGGGCCGAAGAGGGTAACTTTTGTGTAATTCAACAGCTCCAACGTATCGCAGGGCTCGGCACCCCTCCTGATCGTCGAACTCGCCCACCCACAGCACCGTGGAAAGCTGACGACTATGTACAACACGCTTTGGTTGTAAGTGAAGCTCAATTTCTCGACTCAGGGAAAACAACGTTGAGAGGAAGCAGTCGCTAATTATACGAATTTCCTCCGCAGCGTCGGATCAATCATCGCAGCCTGGACTGTTTTTGGCACTATAAAGTACACAACCGACGCCGCCTGGAGGATCCCAGTCGCAGTACAAGCAGTTATGCCCGTGATCCAGCTTATCGGTGTCTGGTTCGTTCCCGAAAGCCCGAGATGGCTCTGCAGCAAGGACAGGCCAGACGAAGCATTCCAGACTCTTGTCAAGGTGTGTATAAACGTCCAGGATGAGGCCCTCCGCCCGGTGTCTGGCGTACCCCATCGCTGCTCGGCTGACACATTGACCCGTGTGGTAGTATCACGCAAACGGCAACGCAAACGATCGCTTCGTCCGAGCCGAGTTCCACGAGATTCAGGAGACGATCAGGCTCGAGAAGGAGGCCGCCAGCGGCTGGACCACGCTGTTTCAGACACCAGGAAACCGGAAGCGGATGCTATTGGTTGCTCTGGTGGCCTTCTTCTCGCAGTGTAGCGGCAACGGTCTCGTCAGCTACTACCTGCACTCGATTCTTCTCAGTGTCGGCATCACAGAGTCATACGACCAGAGCTTGATCAACGGCGGTCTCCAAATCCGGTCGTTCCTCGTCGCCATCAGCTTCTCTGTGTTTCTGGTTGATCGGCTTGGACGCAAGACGCTGTTCATGATTGCAGGCGTAGGGATGCTGGTCACCTTCAGTATCTGGACTGGGTGAGTACATCATCGATTTCCCCCCATGGACATCGAGGCTTCAACTGACATACCTTGCACAGATGCTCGGCCTACTACGCAAATAGCGGGAGCAAAGAAGCCGGAAGTGCTGTGATCGCCATGATCTTCCTATTCTACGGTGTAGCTGGCTTTGCCTGGCCCGGATTGACTGTGTCGTACGTCTCTGAGATTCTTCCCTTCAATATCCGCGCCAAAGGCCTGTCGGTCGGCATCGCCCTGACCGCACTCTCGAGCGTGTTCAACCAGTATGTCAACCCAATCGGGCTCGAGGCGCTGCAGTGGAGATATTACTTTGTATACATTGGCATCCTCGTCTTCGAAGTCTTGGCCATCTGGTTCCTGTTCGTCGAGACCAAGGGTCCGACCCTGGAGGAGATCGCCGAGCTATTTGATGGTGCGGATGCCAAGGTCGTCAAGGGCGGTCCGATGCTTAGCAAATTGGAAAGTGCCAAGGTTGAGCACGCTGAGAGATAGCGTACGGCGCCCCGATACGGCTGTGTTTGGGGCTCAAGGTCGCAGGATTGACAGAGCATCATGAGCAAACTTGTCTCGCTCCGAGAGTTGCGTGTAATTGTTACTGCCCTTTGGCACCGGCGTCTTGTCAGGTATCGGTAGCGCATGATGTAGAAGAAACTTTGCCATCCATCGATCAACTTGGTGTGTGTTGGGGTTCACTGCGAACATGCAGGCTCGCTGAAAAGTGAAGAGACGTTCCATCTGGGCCGCAATTGGCAATTTAGTTATTGTCAAGATCTTGCAAGCCCTAGCCAGGGCTCTCTGAGCGCTATCGGCTAAAATGAGTTGTGGAAATTTCTTACCATGAGACCGACCGCAGGCCAATATCGTCGTAGCTTGACAAGAATCTCAAAGTTGTCTCCCAATCGCCTCCTTGCGCCCAAGATCTCCTCTTCAGATCCAAACAACAAGATATGGAGGAGAGCAGCTGAAGAGACAATAGTCATGTGTGCTACGACCAGGTAGACGACATCACACCCCTTTGTTGTGTGAGCCAACGACAGTAGGTCACTGAAGGCAGCAGCATGGTGACGACATCACACCCCTTTGTTGTGTGAGCCAACGACAGTAGGTCACTGAAGGCAGCAGCATGGTGACGACAGCGAAAGGCGAAGGCCTGTTCCGTCTCAGTCTGTCTCAGCTGAAGATCCAAGAACGGAAAGTACAGCAGTGTCGAGTAGTGGTGGTAGCCCAGGTGTAAGGCGACAAAAGCCGAGCCCAATCCGAGCTGCGCATGTCTTTCCAGGTTCTTGGGCGTGCATGCTACGTCAGGTGGAAGGTCACGCGTCCAAGAGTCGAGATAGTCACCAATCCGCCGAGTGTCGGCTTCGGCTTGGACGTTGTCAACCGTACCCTCAACATGCCGGCGGTGCAGATCCTGGATCGCAGCAAATGCTTCGGCCAGCTGTACCATGCGACCCCATAATCCTGGACGGAGATAGTTGGACTCGGCAGGAGGCTGGTGTGGTAGTGATGCTTCGAGGTGCTGGAACTGGAGCTCATCCATCGGCAGCGGATGCCTTGTGTCATCAGCGAGTTGGCGGCGGATGTCTGTGCCGGCAGATGACCACCTGTCGATCATGTAAAGACTCCACCACGTCCGGAGCTTGACCTCTTGTTCGATAGCAGTGTCTCCGGGTGCGGGCCCGGGCAGGCGAATTATCTGCGCGATCCGGAGGGCTATTCCGAAGTACAGGATCTCGGCATCTGGGTTCCCAAGGGCGCCGCAGAGATTGCCAATGAGGACGGCAGCGCGAACATTGTCCAGGCTCATTGTTTCCAGATCTGCTTTGAGGGCATCCTTAGCAATCGCCAGTAGGATCTCGGACTGGTTTCTCATGACAGCTTGTCGGGCGAACGGCGCCGCCATGGCGAGGATGCCGTACAAAACCTGATTGGGTACAACGCCATTTCGCACGTCTCGCAGGAGAGTCGTTGGGTGGAATAGTGTGTGTGGTTTGTCATGGATCAAATCAAGGTATTGCTTGACCAGTTCAATCTTTAGGTGGGTTGAAATGGGGGACAGTGCAGCATGTGCTTCTTGATTTGAGGAAGTGCTTGCAGCACTCGTGATCCTGGGAAAGGCAGGGACCAGCGGTGCTAGGCGTGTTGAATGGGGGGCGCTGCGATTGCGAGCAAGGAGCATGTTTGTGACAAGCCTCGCTTACTGCATGGAGAACAGGCCTGCAGTGGATTGGAATCATCGCCGGCGTTCTCAATTAAGCATTTACGCTTTTTCGAGCGACACTCGCTGCATGCCTTGGCGACTTTCGTCGGAACGATCGTTTTGGTGAATCAAATCCAGGTTTCGCTCATTTTGTGGTCCAAATTTCCGACGCGGCGAGGGCAGGGAATGTATACGTGGGGTTGCCTAAATTATACCACACACCGAATCTCAGATAAACATAAGCATGCTGTAAAGGGCTTCTGAAGGTGGGGCGGGGCGTTTGAAGTTGCTACCTTGTACTAGTTTCTTAGGCCCCAATAGCGGTACATACGTGCTGGCCCGGATTTCATTTAGACTAGTTTAGCGTCAGCCTCTCATAGCCACTTTGCGCGCCGTGGCGTGGTCATGTTTACAAAGTCCGACTTGCCTCCTGAGCTCTGCGTTCTTCTAGCCATTTCTCATGGTAAATTACCTCCTTGTTAACCCTTTGCCTGTCTTTCGAACCTTTGCGCATTTGGCAACACCTTGGTACAGCCAGCACTTTTTTGCCCAAATATTCCAAAGGATTAATTTCGAACAAAAGGGTTTCCTTAGCGTACGTCAGTCCGTTGGCATATGGCCCTTCTTCAATTTCGAGTTCGACAATATTTATTTGAAGCACTTCTGGGTCCACATCGCCGTCGGGGACGAGATGATCAATGGTAATTCCGTAATAGTCGAAGCCCCTACGTTGCCACAATGTAAATATACGCTGGTATAAAATGTATAAGTAGTGCAAGACATACTTACTCGATCGGCAAAGGAGGGTTGCTTATCCAGCCTGTATACTCATCTCGAATAACAAGATCGCCCGGGATTTGAGGCTGAGGATCGCATTTATAAATTGCGCGATAGACAACGTTTGCAAAGGGTATCGCCGCTGGTTGGGGGATTTGTCTAGTTAAATGATTCTGGTGCCATTCAGCTCCCGGGATAAGTTTTTGGACGGCGACTAGTGGACCTTGGATACGAATTCGCAAAGGCTTGCTATGCGGAGGGGGGTGGAGAGGATGAGCGGGCTCCAGAATGCAATCTGGAATGTGCAGTTTGTATGCCATGGCGAAGTTGCAACTGGATACCACAGTAGGGCGTTCGATTCTGGCCAAAGAGGAGGGTTACCTCTTCTTTTGTGTAAGATTGAGTGGTTTGCTGGGGAGTAGATGCATCCCAAGCGAGCGGGGTAACGCAGATGGTGGCCTGAATGTGTTGGGAACGGCACATACAATCCGTTTCCATTGGCCACACCTTCAACTCGTGGTGGTCACAAATGAGTCACGCTTTTTCAACGTATTCATTCGTCTCGACGCGCACGCATAATGCCCCCTTCTATTTTGCAGCTTTCTTTCACTCTAGCAGGTGATATCTGTCAACCACTTAAGTGAGATTATTTTTGTCTGGCAAATTATAGCTGGAAAGATAAGCGACTTCCTACGAATAGAATCGTCCAGTAAATTCTTCCATTTATAAATATGCGCCTTAACTCCCGGCTGTAGAAAACACTTTATCTCGTCTACAACGACGTATTATTTTTTTCTTCAAGTCTGTTCGAATTCCTCCATCGCAACTGTCCATAGCCCAATTCAAAATCCACTACGAGTTATTTCCACCGTAAGTTGAAACCTTGGTATGTAAAACTTAGTATATACAGCCTGGTGAAAACTAAAATTGTACACCAACTTTCTTAGATGTGCATTATTTATACCGATTACTATTCCTGCGGCCACAGGGTAGTTAAGGAAAGAACAATTGCATGCTCGAACCCATCCACTTGCCTCAAGTCTTACAGGGATGGCGATACGCTTACGCGAGACTGCGGTGATAACAAATGCCACACGCCCCCTTCTTCGGACTATTATGGTGCGAGTGTTAACTACCCCCTCCGGAGCTCCAGCTTGCTGACGAAGAAGCAGCGAGGTCGCGGCGAGTTTTCCAATTAAAATAAAGAACAGAGACGGGAGATTTGATAGTAGTTAATTCAAGGGTAGGGGAAATTACATTCGTTCGTGGCTTCGCTTAAGTGCCATACTTATTGCCTAGGTCTGTTATGGCATGTAGTTGAGAATTTGAACTTTTGGTGCAAAACCCTGCTCACTTCTGGGACATGCCCACTTCCGATGCACCCTGTCTAATTCCTTGCCCGCTTCCTTGTCCAACTTTTTGATATTCTCGTGTTTCTTGTTAAAAAGGCGGGAATCTTGTTGCCGACAAGACAACTAGGTTGGCGCTTGGATTATGCAGTCGGTCTTGACAGAGATTAATGGAACATGGCCATAAGGTAAGCGATTGGTTAAGTACGATTGCACCCGCATGCAGCGACATGTGTCACTCAAACTGCTCATCTCAGGACTGATTAGGCTTGCCAAAGATGCAAAGCCCCGGCGGCGTGGTCTCGGCACGAAGTTAGTAATACCGGTGTGGTACCATCAGAGCCACCTATCCCGACCTCCCTAGTAAACGTCCGATGCTACCACCTGATGATTGATAGCCGTGCTGGCCTTACACCTATTTGTTAAAGTGGGAATATTTGATCATCGAGAGCAGAAGCGCACAAAAGTCGTCTAATCCTAATCGGGCCCGGGCTTGATGGCGAGGCGTCCATTGTGTAGCACTTTGCATGTACCCTCTGAATTGAGCTTATATCAAATGTTAACAAAGCCCACACAGCTCGACAATAGATCAGGGTTTTATATTGAGGCTCCTACATGTTTTTTTGCGCCTAGGGAGGTACAATCTCACGCACGGATGACAGGACCATTACACCGACCCGCATTCGGGACCTGGGCAAAGCCTGGTGCCTTATTTCCAAATAGATTTCCGCAACCCGAAATCAGAGACTAAAGAAACACGATGCAGAATAAATAATATGAGAAACATCCCTCAGTCTACTCGGAGGAGACCGGCAGAAGGTATGCTTATCCACATTAATGCTACTTGACCATAGGCTCTGAAATCGGTCGAAATTACATCTCTTCACTCTTTCAGGGGTCGGTGGCATTGGGAAGCTGGCCTCCAATATCGCAGAAAATCGAGTCGTAAATGACGGGAGCTGTAAATTACATCACCAGACAGTCAGCTTCCAAATTTATTGTAAAGAGAGCGGCAGCCAGGACATGCAAAAAACGGGCGGGAAATTGCCGGTTGACCGATAAGCAGGAATGTTACGTACAGTCCCATGTGTTCTTGACGAGGACGCTGGCCACCCACTGCGGCTTTCCCGCGCTGGGAATTTGCTATTTTTCATCACAAATTCAAAATCAGCAGGAAGACAATAATAACAAACCACCGCGGCCAAAAGTGTATCCAGAAGTAAAGCACTTACAAAGACGCCCGGAGACGTCAGGCAGCCCGAGGCGAGAGCCACGTCGCACAGGCGTATATAGAACTGTTATCGTTTAAATGATTTAGCGCTTGTTAGAGCATTAATTCGACTTGTTGCCATATAAAAGAAACAAGGAAATAAAGCCGAGGAAGAGGGACTGCTTTCTTGGTGACTAACGTTTCTATCGCGCTGGATCTGCTTTAGTTGGTTACCGCGCGAGAAGGTGCGGGACCCGCCGACGAGAATGTCATCACCCAAATTGATCCTGATCCAGGAGCTCTTATCGTAGCTCCAGCTGACGGGCATGGCCCAAAGGACCTCATTCTTGACGTCGAGCTGGTCGAGGGACTATTCGCCAAGGCAAAATGGCTCAGAGTTAGGTGTTTGTCTCAAGGTGAGCTCTTTTTATTACGAAGGTTTTAGATCTGGAAAAACCAGTACCATGAAGCGATAGTTGGCACAAGCATCACGCTTAGCTAGCACATTGCCGTTGTTGGCACTAGTCGGCATCTCGGGCAACATGGGGACGGCTAGAACCGGGGCGGCGACGAAACTCAGGGCGATTGAAAGGATGGATGGAAAGTACATGATGAATATGGTTTAAGACCGTGGTAAATGGCTATAGTAAATATGGTTTTTTCTGGGATAAGGCGCGCAGTATAGAGATATCAGAGCTTGTTGGTCTGCTTGTCTGCGTCTAAGGCAATATTTCATCGTTGACAGACGACCGAGACCCGCCCTTTTATACAATCGCACCGTCTTTCCATTCTCAAGTGGACGGTACATGAAATGGGTATAGTCTGTACTATGCAAAAGATAGACAAAGCAAAATTAATCAACCGAAGTGAAGGCCCAACTGCCTCAGCTTGTCAAACGTTGCGGTGAGATCAACGGGCTTCTCTACTGCAAGCTTAAAAATTTCCCTTTTCGGAGATTCTATACAGTTGTCGTCGCATTAGAGGTGGAAGGCTGCATAAAATAAAGTAGATGTAAGACCAGCACAGCTGCCCAGCCGAGCCTGTCAGCTAGCTTAAGGACAGTGCTTACGTTTGGCAGCACTCCCTTCGGTCAGCCCGCAATTTTTCCCCGACCGGAGCTGAATGCTATATTACCATTAGATGGATCTGAACGGCCATTCTTCGGAGAAATGCGTGCGCACATGAGAACGGGAAGCGTAATGCACGGATGGGAAAGACCGATAAGAACCTAACCTCTTCCGATTTATTACCCAGCACATAAATGCACAAATGCCATCTTTCCAGCCAGTAGATAGACTAGCTGAAGGTTACACAAGACGACACAAATATATATTTCGTATCACACGTCCGCCGTGCAACCGGCAAAAAGTAATTTTTCCACTCCAAGGGGGGTCGACTGCTTCAATTGTGCAGGGGCTGGAAGGTATTAGTAGCTGAGCGACAGTAAAAGCATTCCGGGTGTTTTTTTTATTGCTATTATTTGCCCAATGCTCGTTAGAGATGGGAACTGCAATGGTTGACCTTGAAAGCGAGAAGGGAGGAAGAGTTAGGAGAAGTGGGAAAGAAGCAAAGTAGGGGTGAAGGCATTTAAATTCTAGCGAGCGGGCGGCGGGTGACTGGGCCAGACTGCTTACACAAAAGCTACCTGGTCTGCTAAGAAGGTAATTAACTGTTCCAAGCACTTGCTTACCGAATACATTTTGTTCTTCATTTCTATAGCAAGCACCGATGAAATCCAGGCCTTGTCCAATAATAAAACAAATTGTGCATTCCTTCCGTGTCTTGCTGACTGCTTACTGGTCCTACAGGGCGCGACCGAACCTGATTGGTAAGACTGCCGACAACAGCCACCCTTGGCAGACTTGTCGGCGGATACCTTAGCACCGAACTTGACTTGATGCGGGAGTCTCGGCCGATTGTTAACCGCAGCATCGGTGCTATTGAGTGTCGGCCTAGAACTCGTGGAGGCTGATGCAATCGCCAAGCTAGAAACCGCTGAGTGTACCTATTTCTATGCCAGCAAGGCCACCATCACTCACGATGGTGTCTTGCGCCCGTGGATGGATAAAAAGAGGCAATGATCCTGGCCTGTCCGTGGGTTTTGGATTGCAATTGATCGTCATTTTCTGTCATTGAGCTGTTGCGACCGTATGTACTGCGAATTTCGGCACCTTTCCTAGCTTTTTTTCCTTGAGTGTTTTCATTTGTCTCTTCCCTGCGCATTATTTCCACTCCTGTTGTTAATTTTTTTTTTCTTCTCTTTTTCTCCTGTCTCTCTCTTCTCCAGGATCATTTCTGCCTCAACTTCCAAACTATACCCCTTGCCCCAGTACACAATTGCCGCCCACAAACCGAGCACCCAACATGCTCCTCGCAAGGGCACTGGCAGCCTTGGCGTGGCTGTCAAGCTCCGCCCTTGGCCAGGGTGTAAGCTATGACGAAAACTCCCCCGACGAGTACGACCTCGACCCCGACGACCTCCCCCCGCATCTACAAACGCACGTGAGAATCCCCAACATGGTCAAACACACAGTCTACCGCCGCGAGGACGGCGACATCTTCCACATCTACGTGCACAATTCGTATTCGGAGCCCGACGAGAACGGCGAGCACAAGCCCGTCTTCAAGCGCGAGTACGTGCCCGCCCTGCACAGGCGCGAGGACAGGGCCAAGCCCGCCGAGCCCAAACCGGCCGAGCTCAAACCGGCCGAGCCCAAGCCCGCCGACCCCAAGAGCGAATACAAGGTCCACGTCGTCGACCACTCCGCCGTTGTTGAGTATCAGGACCTTCCCCGCCCCGCCAACGGCACCAAGCCCAGCAACCAGACCCTCGCCCAGACCACCAGGAAGGAGTGCAAGGACCTCGGCGGCACGCTGACCTGCGCATCTGCCCCCAAGAAGGAGGGCGGCGAGGTGCTGCAGTGGCGGTGCAGGATTGCGTTTTTCGGCGGGAGCCCGTTTGATGACAAGTGGGTGACAGGCGACGAGGGCAAGTGCGAAAAGGGCGACACCGAGGCCGAAAAGCAGAAGAAGGCTGAAGAGGAAAAGAAAAAGAAGGCGGAGGAGGAGAAAAAGAAGAAGGAGGAAGAAGAAAAGAAGAAGAAGGAGGAGGAAGAGAAGAAGAAAAAAGAGGAAGAAGAAAAGAAAAAGAAGAAGCTGCCCAAGTTCGACGACGGCGGCCGCTGCGGCATGTCGACCTTTAAGAACCTGACCAGCGCCAACGCCGCGTACACGGGCGGCTGCCAGGCCATCCACGACTGGGCGTCCAAGCGGCTGGGCAAGTGGGCCATCGGCGCCAAGGTCGAGGGCGACATCAACCTCATAGTGGCGGGGAGCAACAGTGGCGCCAACTGCCGCTTCGTGATCCGCAACAACAACGAGCACAAGACCTTCATCGGGACGGCCGACGTGCGGGATCTTATCAAAGACTCGAGGCTGCGGTTCCAGGTTACCTACTCGAACCAAACCGGGGTTGGGGAGAGGATGGCTTCTGAGGGTAACATGAAGTGCGACAAGCAGTACAAAAACGGCACCAAGTTTGAGCAGAAGGTGGATTGGGCCATCTTGAAGTATGATGGCTCTGTATAAACGGCGTTTGGCTTTTGACGAGATATCCGGCGTATTGGCATAGCATTGGTGTTTTTTTCCTGCATTCTTTTTATTAGTGTTAAATACCCGGAGCGAATTTATGTGAGTTTTATGAAGATGTGCATTGATTCAGGGCACTTTGCACAGTTATCTCTTTCAATAATTGTTAGGGGGCGCTGGTGCAGGTATTTTTTATAATTGTTCTACCCAAAGAGCGCTTACAATCTTTCCATTCTGTGGTCGCAGCAGAGTTAAAAAAAAGAAAGAAAAAAAAACAAGCTGTTTGTGTACATCTAGATCCGAATACAAGATCCTGCCATTTTCAACTTATGCCTTGCAGGAGTGGTTGAAACTAATGCTATCTCGTACGGATTCTGGGGTAGTTTGGTTTATGTAGTTTTCATAACTTCATAATAGTTACTATGAAGCCGACCAAGCTGAATCAGTCAGGTTTATCCATTGGGAAAGGCAACCGCGCCACTTCTAGTTGAGGCTAGTTAACTGCTTGCGCTCGTGTTCCATCCATTCCTTGCGCAGCTTTTCCGTATCGTCTACCAAAATCCCCTTTTCCCATTTCCAATTATAACTCATCGGATAGTGATTGGCGTCACAAACATATGAGCCACCCACTTTGTTGGAAGGAATAATCATATTCAAGTAGTTCAAAACCCCGACAGCCAGGGCTCCTCTCCTCCGCATCACCGGGGCCATCTTGTCCCAAAAGGTCGAATCGAACCTCTTTCTTGCAATCATGCGACAAATGGGTTCTTTGATGGCAAGATCGGAATCCGGAAGACTCGTATACGCCTCCTCGATCAGACCAATCAGCTCTGGCGTCGCGACGATCTTGGCGGAATGCTTTGCGAGAAGTTTATCCACCCCAGCGAGGAGCCGTTCATAAGCCACTACTTTTGGGGACGGCATGAGAAAAGCCTCGGCCATGATGTATACCTTGCCCGCAATTATCACAGTGCGCAATATGTCATCGACCTCGGGGCTTGGTTGGAGCTTTGCTTCGTCTTTGCTTGTTTTCACTGGGCTTGCGGCGCCATTGACCTTTTTATCATTGGGGCTATTGCTGGGTTCGCTGTAAGCCACAGACTTATCTTATGGAATAGGCCAGGTATATTAGCCCTCGCTGTGCTATTAGTGATCTTGGGTTTTCTTACCATGTGGACAATTTACCTGGATGTAACGGAGCACCTGCCGCGCCCATAAACCCTGACAAGGATAAATACTTGTTGTAAATGACTCCAGGTGTTTGGTAGTTGGTCCAAAAGGCACTATTCTCGGCGGGCTTTTCAGCATCGGGTATTTGCTCAGTGTACGTCCCCGAGTAGCAGAACTGAACCAGCCGCTTAAACGTCTCGGGATCATCGTCGGGCAGCCGTATCTCGGCGCTGTTTGACTCCTGTAGGATGCGACGGTTAGTGCCAGCAACTTGTGTTTTACGGGTGTCAATGGTGCCAACATGCTGCAAAATTACCACAAAGCGCCTTTGTGAAAAAGTCCGAGTGGGAGCACAGGACGATCTTGTGCAGCTTGAAGGTCTCATCACCGCACAGGATGGTCACGTCCGCGAGCTCCTCGGGCCATCTTTGGAGGCTGGGAAGTCCATCTAACACGCTTCTGGATGACATTGCTGCCGTCGTCGTCTCAAACTGTATAGCGGTAGGGCACTCACTGTTGTTGGCAATTGAGCAAAGGTTCAATGTGAAAAGAGTCGGTTCGTGTGCAGACGAATAAAACAAAACGAGCGTGCCTGGGAAATTCTCACGACCCTTCCGCGACCACGTGGAGCGGGGTAATCTTACTTATTGCCTGGATGTTCCATGCACTCCATGACCTGACATTATCTTCTCATGACAATCAGATGGAATGGTATCTTTACCATGTTGTAATATTAGTGGATTCTAAAGTTAACAACCCCAGGCGTCACTTGCAGACACGCCCTTCCACCAAAGCCGCGCGTGAGAGGTCATGCCAAGGCAGCAAGCGTCGCAGCTTCGCACCCGTTTGGTGTGTATTTACCTCCGACCCTGACAGCTAAATTTAGAAATTACACCTGTTTGCGTAGAACAGTCGATTCGAGTTAGAACGGTTGAGTGACATTCGGCAAGCTGCATGGCATATGGCATGGAAGAGGTACCTGTCCCCGTTGTTGTCATACCCTACCCACCGTCATTTGCTTCTGTTCACTAGCGTCTTTTCGCTTTCCGATTCAATCCGGTCCAACAGGATGCCATGTCAACCACTGACACTAAATTTTCCGCATGCCTACCCCCGCATCCGTACCTTGAAGCACTATATACAATACGCCAGTCGCACTCTCACTCACTGCTAAAACAAAGCTTCGGACAGCTGCAGCGGGAAAGCGCAAGCTTGAACCTACTGGAAACTATTTTCGCAATCGGGAGCTAGGTTTCCAACCTAATATGGCAACGTTTTGACTAATTACACCTCGAACGCTTTGTATCCGTTTGCAATCCGCTCTCTGATGGTAGTGCGTCAAAGGCTTCCTCCTCTCAAACCCCGCTGCGATCTCCTAATCCGGCCTTGGTCATGGTAGTACACGACAGTTTAGTCGTTTGCTCTTTTGTTTGTTCAATTGCCAACTTTGGGATTTTTATTTCATTTTCAGCCCCTCATTAGAAATAAGCAGACGAATCACAACGTACCGCCCGCAATACACGTTGCTACTATTTAATGAACTAGGGGTATCCCTCCCACGGCTGGCAAACTTCCAATAATGGAAAAGGTGCTCGAGCTTAGAGGGGGCAATCTTCAAATGTGCCCACTCGTTTGGAATCGGACCGGTGGATGAACATAGGGGCCCTAAAGGCCGCCATTCAAAGCCACCGCCCGAAATTCTGCATATATCATTCCCGGGGCCGAGTACAGCATAACTGATGGAATCTCTATTGTGATTAGGCAGAGCCTCACGCAGTACAGAGGAGGCAGGTCAAGGAAAGCTAAATGACGCGTCCAGCGCCCGGTGCACTGCCGTCTGAGGGACGAGACGATGAATGATACCGGGAGCCCCAACGCTGGCCCTCAGGCAGAAGAAGAAACTCGTGTCCGTGAGGCAAGTCGTCTCCCAACGGCCAAGAATAGAATTCCTTCACATACTGCAGGGCTTTCAAAGGCTCTGTGTGGTCTACAAAGAAATTCGTATCCGCTCCCGCGACGAGACCCCGGGGCTCGTCTTCAACAAACAGTCTGCCAGATAATTTGGCTGCTTTAATGTAGGGGATCGGAGATACCTTCATAATGGAAGCTTCTTCCTGCTGCATGAAATCGAGATTCAGGTTCCCAATATACGCTTTGTCAAGTGTTAGCATCGGGCTGTTGCCTCTGTACGTAAACACATGCCTGGACCTACATCCAAAGGCCTTGGCAGCGGCCATACGTGCAGCAGGGTGAGAGCTCATGATGCCATAGATTGTGTCCGTATCGTGGCGGAGAATCCTGAGGAGGCCGGTTGCAAGTCCCCTTTCACGAAACTCTTTGGCCACCACCAGCTGTGTCACCCAGCAGACCTTCTTGTCGCCACAATCCCAGCGGCAGGCAAAGGCGTTTCCGGCGAGTGTTCCATCGATGATCACGTTTGCGTACACGATTGTAGCGCTGTCTGGCAAATAATCATTTCGAAGCCGAGACGCACTTAACTTGACCCGTCCTTTTTTTAAAAAAAGAAATTTAGAAGCGGACCCAGCGGGATGATGTTTGTTAGAATATCTATCGAACCTTTTATGCCAGAGCGCTTGTCCCATATGCCGTAGTTCTGGCTGAAAAATGTGGCTGCAGCCTCGAGCATGCTTTCCGTGATATCGTCGCCAGTATAACAATTGTAGACATGGCTCGCCATTGTGGACCGCCTTCTGCGTCTTGTGTGGCTCAAAAAGGTTGACAGATGGCGTTGACTAGAACTGAATGCCTTGAGAATAGTATGTAGAGGCCAACGGATCTGTCATTTTGGCTGAAATATGTGCAGGCGTCGTCGATTTGTAGGAAAATAAGATCTTACCCCGCCCCAAGCAATGATCCAGTGACCCAATTGGAGCACCAGACTTGCAGATGCAGGCGTGTTCGCATTCCCCGCTCGTGCCATCCATCATTCTTAGAGTGTGACAAGCCGCAGGTAGGTACCTTTTAGCATGCTTTTTGCTTCCGCTGTTTGCTAGCGTCTACCATTTCCACTTTTCCTCAGCTTTTGCTGGCCCTATCCAGTAGCATTTACCCGTTTCTTCTTCGGTTTTTTTCTTTTGCTGTTTCTGTTTCGCCTCTTCCTTGCCTCCCTTATACTCTGCTTGATTAACCTTTTATTCCCGCCGCAATGTCTGTACCAACCGCTGCTCGAGTAGCCGCCGCCGCCAACAATGCTGAAAAGAAATCCCGCAAGACCTCAAAAGGATGCTCCGAATATCAAACTAGTGGTTGAAAGAGGTGTGATAGTTGGCAAAGCTGCTGAAGACACCCGGTCGGGAAGAGGTGACGCAGCCATAGAGCTTCATAGCAGGCAAATCCATATCTGGAGCGGAAGCACAGATCTATCGTAAAGACCGTGTTAATGCTAGCCAGAAAGTCATACGATGGAGATATTCACCTCGTAAAGAATGTTCCTTCCAGATTTATATTGGCCCTCCCAGTTCCTTCAAATAACTGGATGCACTGAGAGTCGCTGAATTCACCCATACTCTCGTGTCAAAACTGACCGGGCTCTCTACGGACTTGTTTGATCCCCCTTCGACTAATTATCTGGAACATTACAAGCACTTTTATGGAGGACAAACAGACAGATAATCTCACCGACACTCTATCTTTTAAGATACTGGGCAGACACATATTGCTATGATTTTCTCTTTAGTTAACCTGCTGATCGGCCGTCATGTAGAGCTCTCTGCGCGCCATTTGGGGTTAGCCGATGGAAACCGCTTTCAAGCAGCTATCGATGTTATGCACCGCTCTCATGTCTTGTACAAGCCACAGGTCAAACCTCGCAACGACTTTCAATAGTCCCAGTGACGGCATAGTGAGCAACCTCCAGCCAAACCCCAAGCAGGCCTCAGACGGACCAGTGGCATCAATATCCTCTAAAACTAGGGCCGCCAATCCAGCCTGCGACCTGATCCGAGACTCGAGATTACAAACATCCGCAGATTACGTCTCATATGTAGGCTTGCCTCGGAGCGCCGTCGATGCCAACTCCCAAACTTCATAGCTCTTACCAATCCCTTCATACATTGAGACTTTAGCAGCCACCTACAGACTCATGTCGGGGCACCAAAACAACCTCTGCTTCACGCATGTGCTAGGCGACAGGCCTGAAGAAGCGCCTTACCCCAAAGCAATGACAGCATCATCGGGAGACGCGCTTATCTCCTGCCCAATCCTAACGACTGCCGTGGTTGCGATGACTAGAATACGTCCAGGAGCCACAAATGGAGTGCTTGACATTGTTTTCTAAGCGGCGGTAGGCGCCTAACAGCCTCCTGAGCCTGTACTCAGGTGGACTGGTCACTCTTCCGCTGGAACTGGATCTTATATTGTACAACGGATTAGTAGCTCCGTGTCCGAAGCTAGAATTTGTGCTTGGAACAGTGATGGCCTGCTCGTAGTCTGTCGTATTGTTCCATCCAAATATCTCGAGACATCCCGCGTATATTGGCCCAAACATCGACTTTCTACCTTTGCATCCCCGGCATCCTTCAAAACCTTCAAAAGTGTAAGACTTTGCGGCTGAGGTGTGCGGTAATGGTAGCTTCGAGGAAATGCCAACGCCCAGCGGTGTGGAAATCACTGTGTGTGTTGTCGAGACGTCTCGCTTTGCTTGTCTGTCTGGGAAACGCCAAGCTGTAATCTGGGCGAGCGGGATTCTTTGAGACGAGCACAATCAACATCTCGATTCCAGCATGACTTGGCGTAAAGCCGTTAATTGAAAGACTTGATCATCATGTTGCCGGCGCTCAGGACTATCGACCTGCTGCTACCTCGGTAAAATATAAGTTGTCCCCTCCCGGTCGTCTCCGCGTCAGTTGGGCACGCTATCATAGGCGTATTTTCAGCTATTCCAAGATGCCTGCTTTTTGGTTTTGTTTCCGGTTTCATTTGTTTGATTATGCTCAGGCCGGTAAGGTCTAGTTGCACCGATGGGGAGCGTGCTTCTGCCACACTCCCTAGAATAAGTTAAAATCGACGCGACCGCACTACGATAGATGAGAAAATCTGCATTTTGGCGCGCAAACCTTTACCGACTTGCGTAATTATTATCTGCTATACGCTCGAGTTAATGATTCTGCTAACTGGGCGAGTTCGACAACGAGAAAAGCGAAATGCCGAACACCTTCCACGTAATTACATCACAAGAGGTTCATCGGCCCCTGTACAGATTTTTAATTGCCCAGATGCGGTTGCAGCTCAGTGTAGGCTTCTTCGAAGCGCCATGAATTATGTACGTCTGTCTAAAACGTTGTTGTCTTATGTATCATTGTGCGTAATTTTCCCATCCTTTGAAGCGCATGGAAGGGCAAGTGGTGTCGATAGAGCCTGGGTCACAGACCACCAACTGACGGCTGCATTAAAAAGGAAAATAACAGCTGGTTTTATATATACAGGCGCCGCAGAAATAATAATCTTTATCTCAAACTAAGAATGGTGATGATTGGTGCCAAAACAATCCGAACTTAAACTTTGCAGGCTGCATATTGACTCCAACTTCTACCGGGGTTATCCAGGTGGCACGTGCTGCAACATGGCTGGGATCTGCTTGGCAAGGATATGCAAGGGGTTCGGAGGGATCGGTATAGTACTGGCGGATATGGCGGATATGGCGGAGGTTACATTTTAACAAGTTAAGTTTGCTGTCAAAATTTTAGTAGCATCATTATTTTGGCCCAAGAAAGTCAATCTAGTCAGTTGTGAAATACTGGTTGGATTAACAAGGTTGCTTCCAAAGACCCCTTGATGCGGCATTTACTAGACAAATATGTACAAAGAAAGACTATAGGGACAAATAATAACCAAAACATCGCGTCATGTCGGGGTCGCCAGTCCAGACCATTGTGATCAAGCCATCGATGGCTATCGCTTTATGCAACATCCCTCTCCCATCAGTAGTCATACTTGTAGCAGAAGGGGGTGCCTCCCTGCGCGTCCTGGATCTCGCGGATGGTGGTCTCGGGGAAGAGGCCGAGGAAGGTGATGGGCGAGTCGTTGGTGCTGGCCGTGACGGGGCCGACGGTGGCGTTGGGTCCGCCGATGGCGTAGGTGCGCTTGGCAGGGTCGGCCTCCTGCCAGGCAGTGAAGTAGCGGTCGGTAAAGGTGTGGTGCATGTAGAAGATGGGGTCGGCAGGGGAAGCCCACATGTCTCCCATGACGGAGCCGACACCCTCGTGGCCGTTGGCGTGCATGCCCTCCTCCTGAGTGGTGGCCATCTTCCAGAAGTCAGAGTACGAGTTGCCGAGGTCGCAGTAGGCCTTGCCGGTCAGGGCCGTCTTGGTCTCGTTGAGCGCGCGCGACAGGCAGTGAGGGGTGGTCACGCTCTTGGCCGGGCCGATGTTGACGGTCAGGTTGGCAAAGGCGCCATTCTGGATGCAGGTGGCGAACTCCTTGCCGTCCTTGACAACAACGGCCGGTGCCGAGCCGTAGTAGTCGGGGCCGAAGATGGGCGCGTTGGCAAAGTTGCCCGAGTCCTTGGTCTCGTCCCACCAGGGAAGGGGCAGTTCGCGCGGGTAGCCGCACTGGTCGCGAACCGCCTCCTGGTAGTGCCAGAGGAACAGACGGTGCCACACGTTAAAGTGGCCGACTGCGTGGATGTTCTCCATGAGCTGCTGGTGGATGTAGGCAAAGTCCTCGGCCAGGCTCTTGGACGCGGGGAAGCCCATCCTCGGCGGCAGGTCGTACATGCAGCGGGCGGCCTTGACCCACTTCAGGCGGTACTCGTGGGGGAAGCTGCGCCACTCGACGCGGACCTCGGGGTTCTTGCAGGTGCTCTTGGCGCGCCTCTTGTTAAACTCCTCCTCGTTCCTCTTGCAGTTGCGCCTCTCGATGGCGGTCTGCGGGGCCTTGGCCGCCGCGAGGTTCTGGGCGGTAAGGGCCCTGGCCTCATCCTCGGTCAGGATCTTCTTGGGCTTGTAGCCAGTGCCGGAGGCCTTGAAAGGTGCCAGGTCAATGAGCTTGGGCTCCGGCGCGGAGCGGACTTCCTTGGCATCGGCCTGGGGCAAAGCAACCGCCGTGGAGGCCAAGGCGGCGCTGAGAACAAGGGACAGGGTGAAACGCATTGTAAAGATTAAGTTGTCTTGTCGACGGCCTGAGAGAAGAGAGAGAGACTATGTTAAGTATTAGATCAGGATGCAGAGAAGACAAATGCTGCTGTATTCCTTGGTGATCTAAAAGAATAGACATGTCGACATTAGTGGAGGGAAAGGTATCATTATATATCACTTTCCCTGGCGGGTCTTCTTTTCTCGCCAAACCCTGCTGCCGCAAAGACCAGAGCAACCCTATTCTTGGATTACGTTGGCGTCGACTAGATTTTCCCCATTTCGGCCCTTGGCGTTGATTATTGCACTCTACACCGTTGCAATCGAGTTTACAAGGCCCCATGTTGCAATTTGGTCTTTGCCGTCGCTGCTGTGTGGAAAGCCTCTTGTCAAAAGTCCTTATCCGGTGGGAACACTCCGCACTACACCGATGTAGTGGGGGTGAATGGGTTGGGCAGGCAACAAATGGATACATCGGAGGTGGCTTTGTCCGTCCCTCCTTAATAGGGTGATGCTAGCAGGTTCTGCCATAGCCTCCTTGCAGACCCGCACGATCTACTCCCCAACTGCATGAATATTTCCTAGTTCGGCGTCGATGAAGCATCTGATAGCGGCCCGGCCCTATAACCCTAGTCGGCATCCCATAAGCGAACGTGGTGTGGTTACTTGTGCTCACGCCCGCAGCAGCGTGCGACGATGAAAAGGCGGCTCAATTCAATCAGATTTGTCAAGATTTGAGATTTTAATCTGAGGATAATCTCTCATTGGCTTCCAAACCAAGATTTCTCAGGGGCACCACGTTACAAAGCTTGGCAGTAGACCAAAATATGCCAAGCATTTTTTGGCGTGTTCGTCCCAAAAAGAAAGAAAAAACCTTGTTGGGAACCCAAATAAATCGCAGATGTCAGTGCAGGGTGGTATTCCTAGAGTCATGCCATAGAGAGACCCTCTGCCCTAATTTCTTCACTGCTTATTATAGTCATGCCCCCTCGTTTTGCAACGTCTTGGCAAACCGACCACTCATCTCCCACCTCCTGTTGACTGATTCAACGCTCGACCGTGCATGGAGCTGATTAACTCGAGCTGTACCTTGGTGGTAGGGATAAAGATCCGTATGTCCACACAAAATGCAAGGCAGCGTGAATTTTGTGAAAGTGTCAACACATAGTACTTTTGATTGAGGAAAAAAAGGAGGAAAATGATACGAAATACTTTTCGTGAATAGTCAAGCTGTCGGCATCCCATGCACAAAATCACGAAAAATTGTTAGTGGTAATGTTTTTCGCCTGGTCCCTTGGGAAAAAGACAAAATGATTGTCAATTACGACGATGCATCACATGAAAGGATATGTCCACTTGTCTATCGCAAGGCCAAAACATGAATAACATTTTCTCAACTTCAGTCATGTACATCCAGAGTGCAAAGTTTAATTCATTGTTTGTGTTCTTTCTCCGGGTTATTTCCTGTCGTGTTCAACAAGCCTCACATTTATCTGTACAGGTCTATGGAACATCAAGCCTCGAAGCCCCCGATCACACCTCATCGCGTGTCTTTGTCTGGTTGGACATCCTGATTTCCGCCTTGCGGAGCCACAAAAGTAAACCACAAATTGTTGCAAGCGGAAGTCACCAAGTCGAATCAATGCAGGTAGGTAGTCATCACATGTCAGGCTCGTTCTACTGATGATCAACTCATATTCAACCAGGAATTACAACCACTCCAGCAAGATCCAAAATATTGACTTCCCGGAATAAATGTGCCGCGTTGGGCGAGGTGACCCCCCACGGAACGATCCCCACCGGTGGATCTTGCTGCATCTACATGTACAATCACGACCCGGATCGACGTCGAATGCGTAACGCAGGGTCCTCAAGCTGGTCTACTATATACCAGGATCATAACCTGTCGAGCAGGATCGTGATGGGACGGGAATAGTGATGGAAGTTGGTGGGCTACGAGTAAGGACGTGCAGCTGAGTACTCCTGCCACCGTAACACTCGGCTCGTTCTGCCCTCAAAGGATACCAATTGCTGGGTTACCTCACGACGTGCCTTCGTATTGAGATTGAGATTGTTCGGCTGCAACCGTCCAGCTGCAGTGCAAAGGCCTACCTAGCCTGATGGATGGTTTAACGTCTCTGAGATTGCTCCTAGTTTTGGACTGTTTTGGCAGGTGGGGTTGGCGAAATCATGTCTTCAGGCTTTGGAGATTAATATCGCATCAGGCAGGACTGACAGCTCATCCTGTTCTGATGCTTCAAGGTACGTCGCAGGGGACAAAATCCAATTGCCAGCTTGAGCAGTCCCATTCACACCTTCTAAGACGACTGACTAATTCACCTGGTGTGGGGAGAGTTGAAGATGGCTGATTGTAATGCGTCTTTACCGGAACAATAGGGGAAAATAGGGGCCCTGTCGCCCAACAAGGGCAGCTGAACGCCAGTTCGGGCGACAGTTGCATGGCTATTGTCTTGGCGGCTGCTACCTTGGTTTGCAGGTTGTCTCGACTGGCAAATTTAAGATTGATGGATTTCAGTGTGAGGGGCTTCCACTTTACCCGCGAACGATTCTCACCATGATACCCTGTGCCTATGCAAAAGACACTATCAGCCTTCATGCCGCCAAGAAAGAGACGCAGGAACAAGAACAATATGAAGTGAGTCTCAGGCTGATAAGACCCCACCTCCGACGAACCAACATCGCCTCCCTCCCGAGCCTCCACTCCGGATCAGGCACGGATCAATCGCAATGCCGGCGTTTGTGAATTCAAATCCTTGCCCATATCTCAATCCACGGTCTACATCTGGCCCCCCGCATCCTTCACATCGGCTTGGCAGGGGACCTCGCATGCCATATCCGCCGTTCGCGTTCAACAACATCTGAACCCATCACCTCGACCCCGCGGTCGCGGGAATCGTCTCCATAAGGTCCCTGACTAGCACCCCGGGTCTTAAAAGGGGCAAGCTCGGCTTGGCACGCATCCGGGCGTCCAACGGTCCGCCCACAACTGACAGTCCGCCACGGTGAGGAAGTGTTGACCGCTCCCCGAGACATCACCGGCTGTTGGGCGATCCCTCGACTTTTTTTTTTTTTTTGAGGAAATCTGCCTGTGCGTCTCCCTCCCATCCATAGTACAGTTTTCCAGGTACATGGCCCTCGTGTCAACAGAGTGCAGCCCATCCCTGCTGGGGTTACGATTTATCGTTCAATATTAGTCACCACGGGCTGAGCCGGCTGGCACGGGGTTTCTGGCCACGCGTCAGGCAGGCTCCTCATGGCAGCCACTATTAGTGTTGCAAGGCAGCCAGGTACTGCCTCATGGCAAGTCGTGGTCGTGTAGCTGTAGGTCAAGGTGCAAGATAGCCGCGGCGCCGATGCCGAAATTGCAGATGATTCAACGACAGTCATGTCTTGAACCCAAATGTTGAAGTCCCGATAGTGCCCAGCGCCCATGGCGACCAATTTCGCCCATGTAGATACTCGTCGGTGAACAAAAAAAGCGACTAATCTCGTGCCCGGCTGTCCGATACAGGTCATCAGAACTTTGTTTGACGTCCAACGCCTGTAATTGCACGCTATGCTGACTTGGAAACTCTTTTCAGTTTGCTGGCCAACTCTGAATGTACCATGTTAATGTAATTCAGCCTTTGAGGTCGGAGGAGGGACTACTTGATCCCTGT
This sequence comes from Magnaporthales sp. P1609, assembly GCA_003709005.1. Classification (NCBI taxonomy): domain Eukaryota; kingdom Fungi; phylum Ascomycota; class Sordariomycetes; order Magnaporthales; species Magnaporthales sp. P1609. The sequence continues at coordinate 3,646,101 of PELF01000003.1, forward strand.
AGATCACAGCAGCCTAGCTGGTCGATGACGGGTTTATGGGGTGTTTCTGAAGACAACTTGGGTATGAGGTTGTTGTAGCCGACATATGTTAGTTTCTTAAGAATGCAGCTGAAGATATTCAGACATATGCAGACGACGACTGCAAAATTGTCACAGAGATTAGTGCTCTTATGAAATTGGATTTGCATAAGTCGAGATAGTGCTTCCAACCTGTTTTTTTTTCTTTCTTCTTTTTCTTGATTTGTCCCTGAGCTAGCTTATTCTTTCCATCAGCCATCGGCTGCATTTCATAGATACCATACCAGGTAGGGTCTACATGGACCTGATGCAGGCTGGAGGGTCGGGTCTCCGCACCAGAATTAATCTTCAACAATGTTATAATGTATTTGCATATTAATTGAAGTCAAACTTGGAATTTCCACTATAAATAAACCACTGACTTCTAGAAGTCTCCCGCCTCCTGTATCTTTTATGCCCAAAACCGACTGGCTTAAAGTCTATGGCAACTGTGCATCGTGTCCCAGGTCAGCATGCAACTGCTGTGTCGCCATGACTCAAGCCCTCATATCCTTTCTAGAAGTTAAATGTCGCGCCGGCCTGTGTACCTCGTCACAACAGCCAAGACGGATAAGAGGACTGAAAATACCGGTAGCAAGACGATCCCCTTGAGGACTGCCACACCGTTGTTGTTTTCATCGAGAGGTTTCCGAGTCCCACCAGTGCTCTGCAGTATTTGGTGTTCGAGAAACAGACAAAGTATCAGATTATGGGTTGATCCGGGGACGAGAGCGCCACAAAATGGATATTTTCACTATCTGAACCAAACCTAGTTAACTCATGACGGAAGGAATGATCCGAAAAGCCCTTCGATTCCCCCAATCACAACCGAGCTCCACTGGACTCAATACTTCCTCTCTTCACTTTTCTACCCCTAGGCCCATTCGGCGACGGCGACTTGCGCCGAGGAGACGGGCTCTTGCGGCCTGCACCCTTGGCCGGCGGTGCTGCACCCAGAGGTGGTGTTCCAGATATCTTGCCCCAGACCTTTTCGTCGAGATAATCTATGTGCACAAAGGGGACATCTTGCAGGTTCTTGTAAACTTTGGCGTAGAAATTGATGATCCGGTCCTCGTCATTGAGGAATACGGTTGGGATCATAGCCTGGTACCTTAGTCCGGGCGGTCGCATCAGCGAGTAGCGAAGTGTCATCTCTGGAAGCAAACCCTTGGACTCTAGGTATTTCTGGATTACTTCCTCAGGCATTTCGTCCATCTCGGGTGGCATCCAATGCTTAGGGACGTGGAAGATTTCCTTTTCCTCGACTTCGATAACCATGAACCTGGCAAGTCACCCTATCGTTAGCGCTTGTTCTTATCAGACCAATCTGCGCCCTCCGCCCGGGAGGCTGCAGTCTGCTACTGACCAATTGGAAGATCCTGGGGGCTGGTATTCCCCTGGACTTGGGCTAGCATATATTCCAAACCCAGTTTGCCACTTTGATGCCTGGATATCATAACGGGGATCCCTGCGGAGCGGCGCCTCTGGGGCTTTCAGTATGGCCTTGGCCTCAAGCTGGACGAGTGGAAGGGTTAGTGGATTGTTTAACCGATTGAAGCTGGTGGACTTTTATTCTTTTTCAATTTCATTCCGGGACTTTCTTTCTTACTTCACTGCAAACTCTGTAGCTCCATATGATTCTTTTGCCCAGCACACAATCTGCCAGGAGGATAGCTGCGAGGGCCACAGCCCGGGTGAGGGAAGAAGGCCGCATCGCAACGGTTGCAGTGTGTGATTAAAAACTAATCCAGCTGTTGGGGATAACGAGTTAATGTCGTATAATTGTAAGTTGCTGCAAAAGATTGGTGGTTGATTCTTCATCAAAAACTTGAACTCGTTGGAGATTCTCTGACTTGATATAGTAGCCTATAGACGACATCTTCACAGTTACTACATCGTGACTGCGGCTCACGGCAACTTACCGACGCAGAGGAGTAAGTTTCCACAATTGAGGAGTACAAGATGCTTCGCCTTCGAGGTGGTCATTGCACTATTCTCCCCCTGACCGAGTTCTCATCTCCATAAAATATCATCGATGGACCCAAGACCCTCGTTACCAGTAGTAATATTATGGAACGCAACGTAGCTTTAACAGGGCACTGACTGTAGGCAGATCTCTTGGGGTTGAGAATCATCCTCTAGGGCTTATTTTGTCAGTTTCTTGGACTGCGGCTATGTTCCGAGCTAATACTAAGGCAGCTAGTTGTGTGAACAATTTTATGGGTACAATCCAGGCGGCTCTGCGAAGATATGACTTTCAAGGGTCCAAAAGTGGGTATTTTCGATCCCCAGGCGCAAGAATACTGTAAGGGTCTACCTGGAAGGTGGACTAAGGGTCCAGAATTAGGATTCTGACCTTGTATATTGCAACAGAACAATTGTATATTAGGAAAAATCCCGTCGACATATATAGCCTTAACTAGCATTGTAAGCTGCGCCTGGTTGAAACTAGGTTAACAAGTCTGTTGTGCATTTTGTGAACCTCCACCAAGGCCCCACTCAACTCACGTGCCTACGTGTTCCGCTTCTGAATCTTGAACGTAGCCAAGTGGGGTTGAGGATTGCAACCCTTCACCAATCGTCCATTCCTTTGGCAAATTTTATCCTAGACAAATCTTTTTCATTCCCCGAAGCAATATTTTTGCTGTTTAAAATTCTCAGATAATTGTGAGTAAATGCACCAAATATCAAACAATGGTGCAGTTCGGAAGTTGAAAATTTGTTTCGATGATTGGCGCATTTGCAATGCTTTGTGATCTTTTGTCTTTTGGCCCTCCTCGCTTGGTACCCTGCCAAGTGGTTGAATGAACCGCGAAATTAACTTGAACAACCGTTTTCAACAACGTACAATCCTGCCATAAAAGACAAAGAAAAGGGGAAAAAAAAATATTTTTCAAAGATTAAGAATAACCTGCAGATGTAAAATCATCTGAATCTTTGGGCTGTAGCTTTTATTTTCTGGTTTGGGTGTGTTACGACACAGGATCGCGCCGCCGTCCATTTAATTCTGTCGCCCACTTGTTTGCTTCCGCAACTGCAGAGGGGGAGGTAAGGCTGAGCAGCAATTTCTGCATGGTAAGCATTGTTCAGGCCACGCGAGCTTGGCAGACAACCGAGTACGACATAACGGCAAGTCCCATGTTGTTCTCCTTGGATGGAAAATTTGCCCGCCACCCAGCCTACCGCCTTTGCGGTCTCCTTATTCCCTCACTATTTGCAGTTACTTTATTTACGGTGCCGGGACCTTGCATGCGTCAAGAAACCAAGACTCAGACAACCCCCAAATAAATGGCCAGACCTCAGCGCGCAGATGGTTGCAGCTCCTTTTTCTTTCAATTTTATTCGTGCTTTAGCCGCGAGGACTGGTGCGGGTGGGGTATTCCCAGAATAACCTCAAAGGTCCTGCCAATGGGATTGGACTAAGCGTGTAGATAATTGGGTATTATGCATGTCGAGGTTGCAGCACAGCCAGGATCCCACTCCTGCCCCTTCTAAAGCCAAGTCTTTTGCGGCACTGGTCTTTTAATTTTAAGCCTTTCCCAGCCGGAATTCTGGAGTTTCTCCTGGTTCCAGGTTGCTTTCCCAACAATGTCAATCGTTCAAAGCTCACGACAATAATCACAGCGTCTTGTGGACTAGTCACAGTGTTGCTGTCTTGGTACTGCCAGACCACATACAGTTAGAACAGACGGCCTAGGGGGAAAAAATCGCAGCGATGGCGGCGCCAAAAATGTTCAGCCCGACCAGGTATGGGGCCGACGATAGTTCCAAACAGGTCTACCAGCCTACAGATCAGTTCGCAGAGGTCGTTCCTGGACAAAACTCACCATCACCTGTTGAGCACCAAGCGCATCACGCGCCGATTCCAACACAGCAATACTACGACTCAGAACACAAACAGACCGCCACCGCATACTACCAGAACGTTGGCAACTATCCACAGCACCAGCAATATCAACATCAAGCCTACGCTCCCGCCCCGAGCTCGCCTCCCGTGACGGCATCGACGCCGCTGACCATCAACCCTGCAGAGAAGGGTCCGGCGACCAGCAAGAATGCCGGCAGAAGTCGACCCAGCTGGCTTGTGGCGATTGCCGTAGCCATCATTGCCGCCCTCATCGCCGCTGCCGTCTCCGGAATCGCCGTGTGGAAGGCCACGGAGCCCAAGAACGCAGGAGCGTCAACCTGCGCAGCAGAAGTCGGCCCAGACGGTAGACCTGCCGCGACGGGCGGGACGAACGGGGAAGCGGTCAAGTGTCCCGCCATCGTGGGAACCAGCGTAGGCGGGGCCGAAAAGGCCATTCGGCAGAACTCGGGTCTTGCTGCGATTGGCTGGCGGACCAAGGATGAGCAGTACATGCAGGTGTTTTATCAGGATCCAGATGACAATTTGATGACGAGCTGGTTCGGATCCATGTTCGTCAACTGGACAGTGCCCAGGAAGGTTGCCGTGAAGTCGAGCGATAAGGCCATGGCCGGCACGCCACTCACCGTGAGCACACTCTGGTATGCCCTTAATGTGGTATGTACTACTATCCATCTCAGAACTTGAGACTACCCCCGAGCCAACCTTACCCTCGTACCCTCCTTGGAACATTCCAACTCACCGTATCGCCCGCACAGGCCGACGAGTTCATCGCCCAAAACCAAATGAACTACCTCTCGCCAAACGGCACCCTCCAGGGGTATAATTTCCGTCTTACCTGGCCAATGGGCCTGCCGGACGGTGTCATGCCGCGTAATTACGCTGCATCCCCCAAATCCTCGCTCTCTTCTCTCTGGCCCTTCCAACATTATCAAGACTCGGATGGCGCCATCATCGAAGTGACAGGGGCCGCCGATAAAGCCAAGCTCTCGGACGTATCCAACGCCGAGAAGGAGACGCCCCTGCTGGCCCTCCCAGTCTCCGCCAAGCACACCAAGCAGGAGCTGCGGCTGTTCTACCGCGACACGGACGGCAAGCTGGCCCTGTACGAGCGTGACTCGACCGGAAAGGCCACCGAGGCCACGGCCGCCCTGGGAGTATCCATCCCCGCGAGCGCCAAGCTGGCCGGCTTCGCGACGGCGCGCGCCGCCACGGGTCCCGGCATCAACACCTTTGTGCTGTGGCAGGACGAGTCCCAGGCCAAGGACAACGGTGGCATCCGGATACTGTCGCAGACGGACGGCGCCAAGGACTGGAAGGGACCCACGTCGGACGCCGTCTTCAAGGACGCCGACGTGCCGACCCACATCACGTGCATCAACGAGGGAATGGGTGTCAGCGACATAGGGGGCCAGAACGCCGTTCCCTTGACGATGAACAGCGACATTCACAGGTGCTTCTTCCAGGCGGGCCGAAAGTTGAAGCAGGTGTGGTATGACGGGACGCGGTGGATAGACTTGGGATTTGTTCCTATGCCTTGAGGGGGTTTTTTTTTAGTATTGATTGTAATAGTATCAGTTAGTCTTTATTAAGTTTAATCCATTCCACCACAACCCTGACTCCTCAAGTTCAGTACATGTGATTAATGGGGTTTCTTCCAATGAACTACCAGATCACGGGAAAACCCCGACAACCTCCTGACAGCAACAGCGAAAGAATCCAAGTAGCTAAAGTAGGATTACCCCCGTCCATCTACGCATCCACCATGATGGTCTTCTCTACCTCACATCACCGTGTTGTTGGCCATCTTCCCATAACCATAACCCCCCATCCCTCCCCCCTTCCCCCCTCCCCCGTTACCGGACCCGTACCCGTACCCACCACCCTTCCCATGCTCCTTTTTCATGTCCGCCAGCCCCTTGGCGACCTGGACGACCTGCAAGCCGACCTCCACCGCGGCCTGTGCCGCCTTTTCCAGCTTCTCCTTCTTCTTCTCCTTCTTGTCCTCTTTGTATCCGTACTCGTCCTTGGGCTTGTAGTCGTCCGCGCTCTGCACAGTTGTGTCGGGGGCGGTTCCGCCCTCGTCGCGCAGACCCAGGAGTTGCATTCCAGGCGACGGAGGACCCGGGGATGACGGCGGTGGGAAGGATGGCGAGCGGGGCATGATGGCGGCGACGTCGCTGTGCACGCCGAACTCGGCGTCGCGGGCCGAGACCGGGGCAGAGGCGACGAGGGCGGCGGCCGCGAGAGGAGTGAGGAGGATGGTCTGGCTGAAATTTCGCATTTTGGCTGTTTCTTTTCTTTTTGTGGTTTGCTGCCGGTTTCTGATGTGTTTACCAAGATGGTTGCTGTTGTTACCGCTAATGCTCTGCTGCAAGTATATATCTACTGTTGCTTTGGCGTCGACTTTCTCCGAGTCCTGATAGTTTTGGTGAGGCACAAATGAGGTAGACCCTAGGCCGCGATAGGTGTCTTGGGCTGTTGTAATGCTTTGCGAATGTTGGTGCTGAGACAGACATCTAGCCATTTTGAATGAGAGACATGACCCTTTTTTATATTCGCAATTGGCCTCAACATACATGCCTATAACAACGCTATAAGCCCCCTTACACACCTGAAGGACCTATTTTTGATATCTAGTGGAGGTGCAAACTACAGGAAGTGTAAATCATTCAGGATAAGCTTTACCACTTCGGATGTTAAAGGAGGTCCCAAGCACGATATTCCCTGCATGAACTTGTTTCTCGGGGGTTCGGTTGCATCTAATAATAAAATCATTAGGGCGGCCCGGTTCCCGTTCTTCTCCCGAGCACCAAATGAGGGGTAGCAGTATTCGAATAAAAACTTTCTATCCGAATTGCTAGCGGGATGATTCCGGGCTCTTCACATGTCATCTCATCTGTAACGAGCGGGGACTCCGCTATCCAGTGGAGGTATGTGGCCGAGTACGGCTGCGACCTCTTGTTTGTTATGAACCGTCGCAAGTACAGAAATTTCTTAGTCAGGCCTTTGACTACGTCACAAATTACACACACCAGTGAGATCTCAGGGGGAGATCGTGTCCGTGTTGCGATATGGCTGGATTCTAGCCGATGAGGCATTTTTTTCTGAATAGCGGCCCGGTACGGAACCACGGGAAGCTTACATCAGGCTCGCTCAAGTCAGGTTGAAAAAAAAATACAAAGGAAACTCTCGAGATACTACCCCAATTTGGATGCATTTGCGTGTTGGCGGCACAGTAAAGTTTATTAACTATACCTCGGCAATTTTGATAAGAACAAATCGTAAAATGACAGTCCGTCAAGTGACCCAAAGAGCATGACCCACAAGCTAGACCACCCAAATTCCCAGCATCTCGGTACCGCTTGACACGAATAAGCTGCTGGAGATTTTAGAAGAGTAGTTGTCCCCCACGTTTCCACACTCGACGGACCACATCCTTGCCCGGATATCCCCGCCTTCCCTTGCGGGCTAGATTTTCTCCCCGCTGCGCTACAGCAACCTCGGATCCTCGGGTTGCCAAGCGGAGGCAGTCTAGGCGCAATAGGCAATTAAGCAGGCGATGACGCAGCTGAAGTTTGGAGCGAGCGGGCTACAGTTGCTGGTGCAGGTAAAGTACCCATCCACGTCACTACAGCCAGCCGCCGCCGCTTGGGCTTCTGATTTTGAGAGGGAGCGTTTGTTAGTCGGAAAGACTGCAAGGTTTCTTGATAAGAACTACACTGAACAGCTAGAAATAATCATGGCAACCTACGAAGAAATTCAGTCTGCTTGGGGGAAACAGAATCCACGGGGGCCGCAACCGCCGTCATGGCGAGAGCAGAGATGACAGCGAAGATGGGAGTAAAACGCATGGTGGCTGTGGGTGGAAAGATGGTTATCTGTGCGGTTTCTTTGACGGATTGTTGTTTCTGCTGTGTTGAGAGAAAGAGAGAGAGAGAGAGAGAGAGAGAGAGAGAGAGAGAGAGAGAGAGGAGAGAGAGAGAGAGAGAGAGAGGAGAGAGAGCGAGAGAGAGAGAGAGAGAGAGGCTGATTTACATGACAATACAAAAGTAAGGAGAAAGAAATATGGGCGTTTATATACTTTCAAGATCTTTGCGCTTACTGTGTACTTTTGACAATTGTGTCATGGGGATCTGCACATAGTATTGCAGAAAGGACCGCCCAACAGCAAGACGATACTGAGCGTAAGCAGTCTTACCTCCGAGCATTTAGGCTGACGGTCTTGATGTGCTACATGAGTAGTCACAGCCTTACCTTTCGCATGATCGACAGTAAGTCATGTCCCAATAATCTCCAGAACCCCGACTGCCGGTCTCTTAACGAAGCCTCTGCACCTGCCTGCCATTTTTGGTCTTCAACTAGTAGCTGGTGCCCCTGGCCACCATCGAGTCGGCCAAGTTGCAATAAACGTTATGGCGACACAGAACTGATGACCACTGGCGGCATTAAGAGACGGACATGAATACAGGAAGTCACGCATGTCTCTGCGGTTGAATTTATCGGTTCAGAAAAGGTTAAGGTTAGACGCCTGCTTTCAGTGGGATCCACCTTTTGCTCGCCCGGTAAGGCTGAGCTGTCGAGTCGGTGAGATCATGCCACCATTGGTTCCACAGTCGAGGACTGCTGGCTAGGACACCTCTGACATCCCTCTAGAAACCACACTCGACTAAGGCAGTCTCGAATCGTCAATCCAATCATCAATTACGTTGGGGTCGTTTTGTTGGACTTTGTGGAGTTAGTTCCTCAGCAGTTGGTAACAACATTGCTGCCTAAAGCTTGCGCGTAGCAGCTTATGAGCATACGCAATCCCTGCAGCTCTGTTTGCCTTATTTTGGTTCCGAGGATATATGCCAATGCGGCGCAGACCAAAACTGAGGAGATATCAGTATTTCTTGTAGCAGCTTATATATGGAAAAATTTTACACCGTAGCCCGTAAGATGAGGAGAACTGGCAAGGCAATATTGGTGACGAAACATGGACTCCACATCATGATTTCGGACCCGAAAGCAGACCAGGAACGGCGCGGGCTGCAAAAGTTGTCATCAAGTCAGTCGCAAATAAACCTAAGCTCCACAAAGATTAACCGACCAATTTGGCTGGCGCTCGGTTGCCGATATATCCAGCGATTTGGCACTATTGTGAAAGCATGGAATGTCGTAAGAATGCGAGAGGGTGTGACTATAACAGTTATACCGCCAAGCGAGCCAAAAGACTGGGATGGAGGAGCAGATTTGTCGCAAGGGTGTATAAGGCCGTTCGTCTAGACAAGAGTTTCTCTCCCTTGTGAGCGGTACGGGAACATGCGATCCTTGCCTGAGGCTTAGCTGCGCCTCCCGCGCAACCGACAAGAAAATTCCACATTTGCTTTGATCCGGGAGCTGTTACTACTTTGCCTGGTCTTTGTTTTAATGATCCTGTTTCATGCTTACTTAATACGTCGTCTGTTGTACGAATCTTCGTCGTTGACTACTATCATACCCTTAGAACACGGATAGTGGTTTGAGCCTCATTGACCACTCAACTGAGCCCAAGGTCCGCCAGCTTTAGCATAGCCCATGCCGGCCGGGATCAGTTCTATCGGCACTGGGGAATTTCTCCACAAGAATGCCGAGAACGGCCTTATCATACCCAGGCGCGACGTCAACTCAGCCTTGACAACCCTCAGATTGGCGGGTCGGATAAGGTCCTGATGTACCGTGGTCACAGCTGAACGTTCATATTGGGTTGCAGCGATAACTACGAGAGAGACATATTGCACGCAGCACGACCTGTGCGTTTCAAGACTTGAACTGCGCGCTTGTCTGGGTTGACCAGCAGGAAAATATCGTGGCTTAAAAACAAACCCGAGACCAAGAATGCCAAGACCAAACCGCGAGTTGCTCACGCGTCCTTCAGGGGCTGCAGTCTAGCGGTTGTCTCAACTGTGGTTTAGCGCGATCATCACTTGGCGCGTCAACCGAGTCATGCGGGCCTTGATTTGTGGGTGGAAATTCTCACCGTTAATTTCGCAAGCTCGTACTCGCACCCCTGTAGCAAAATGCCATCTCGTGTTGCAACCAAACCCCTCAAATTAAACTACATGATCACGATCTTGAGTGGCATTTCACGATACAGTATTGTCCGGATTTTTCTTGAATACCTACCTGCCTAGGCAGCAGGCTCGCAGTAGAGAATAAGGGGCAATTGTCAAGGGAAACACAAACGACCTTTCTGTCTCTACAATCGCAGTTTCGGGCCCTTGGAATGCCCCAATTAATTGGCTGCCAAATTTACCTGCTCGGCCGAGATGCACCAAGTATCAAGAGAACGACCAAGCTGCTGTCCAGGCTGTCGATGGTGTCAAAAAACACAGCTGTCTCTGTCACGACCCTAGACACATGGCCGAACAGCCGGAACCTGAATGGGTCGGACCACAGTTGGCCCCTATTGCCCACAGTTTCGTACCGAATGAGAAGTCCGCCGATTGAAAAACATCTTGAGTGAAATAGGAGAACTATGATGCCCTCTTGCCGTGTCGCCTCGTATTGCCTGTGGCCTTATGCCTCGGTTCTCAAGCTAGCTGCCGCATCTAATTTCCCGTACCTGGCAGGAGAGCAAGCAGTAGTTTTCCCCAGTGGCAGATCTCACCTCCCCGTACCCACAAAATACCACAAATCTAATCAACCTAGTTCATGCCAGGCTTGGCAGCGAATTTCTGCATAGGGTCTTGGCAGTACAGGGCTGTCTCTGCCCCGGAAAACCGGCCTAGCTAAGGGGGAAGCACTTTGAGTGTGCACGACTTGATGAGAGGTCGGGCATTTAATATATAAGGCCAGCGCATGTGCTGCAGACAACGTTATATCGTTTCTTGCTTTTACTCTCCACCAACCCCCACGCTCTTTACATTTGCTTTTTTAATTTTTTAATTTTGGATTTGGTTGTTTGTTCGTCGTCATAATGAAGTTCCTTCTCGCCCTTGCCAGCTTGGCCGCCGGTGTCGCGTCGGTAGCAGCCACCGACAGCGTCCGAGCTGAGAAGCGCGACGTCAACGGCACCTACATCCCCACCAAGGCGCCGTACGACAACCTCTGGAGCCAAGTTACCAACGAGGAGGAGAGGTCCATCATCGACTTCATAAATCGGGAGCGAAATGTGACAATGTATGTATCAATGGCAATTAAATTCATACAGCAACATGGTACTGACGAGACCACAGCCCCTTGGAGTTCAACTTTGTCCGGACAACCATCTGGCTCCTTGCACCGAACAAGACCGAGGCGACCCAATACCTCGCAGGTCAAGGCCAAAAGCCGAAGCGGTATGCGCGCATCCTGGGCGATGGTGATTGCGTCGCCCGCGAGTTCATGATCGGCCCGCTTCCCGTCACCAATGAGACCAGAGCGGTTCCCCTCGACTACATGTACCGCGGAAACGCAACCCTAGTGAGCAATTCCGCGTGGTGTACCCGCCCGACTAGCCAAAAGGCCCGCCGCGAGGCCGCAGATGAGGCTCGCCGCAGCAGCAGCAGCAACAACCAGAAGAGGGCCTTGGGGAGTCGCGATATCCACAACCCTTACGAGGAGAAGATGGGTTGGAACGGAGATGAGCTGCCGCACGACAGCCAGTCACCCCCGGTTGCCATCCTGCCCAACGGCGCGCGCCACGAGTTCGACCCAGCGCAGAACTACGTCTCGTGGATGGACTTTACATTCTACGTCGCCACCGGCCGCGCAGGCATCTCTGTCCACGACATCCGCTACAAGGGTGAAAGGGTCGTGTACGAGCTCGCCATGCAGGAGGCTCTGTCGCACTACGCTGGACCCGATCGTACCCAGACGTACGCGTCCTACATAGACGTGACGGTCGGCTTTACCGGGTTCAACGTGATTCCTGGGTTCGACTGCCCGTCCTATGCGACGTACGTCGACAAGGTCTTTTGCCTGTTTGAGTTTCCCAAGGACTTTCCCATGAGCCGTCACTACGACCGGAGGAGCAGGGCATACGACGCCACCTCCAACACGGCATTTATCCTGCGCAGCGTCAGCACTGTCGACAATTACGACTACATGACGACGTACGAGTTCCGCCACGACGGCTCCATCGAGGTCATTGTCCGCGCCTCGGGCTACATCCAAGGCTCCAACTCTGTGAATGAGGAGAACGCCTGGGACTACGGGTTCCACATCCGCGACAAGCTCTCGGGCTCCATGCACGACCACGTGCTGAATTTCAAGGCCGACCTCGACATCTACGGCACCAACAACAGCCTGTTCAAGACCGAATTCGTTCCCCATCAGCAGGTCTACCCCTGGTCCAACGGCGAGGTTGTCAACACCATGAAGGCCCAGCGCAGCTTCATCACCAACGAGGACCAGGGCAAGATCAAGTGGGCCGCCAACGCCGCCGCCTCGTACTCGGTCGTCAACAAGGACAAGCCCAACGAGTTTGGCGAGTTCCCCGGCTACAAGATCTACCCATCGACCGGCTCCAGCATCCACGTCACCGTGCAGAACTCGACCGTGTTCCCGCGCGAGATCAACTGGGCCACGCACCACCTCTACGCCCTGAAGCGCAAGGACTCTGAGCCCGTGTCGGCGCACCCCATCACCGCCTGGGACAAGGCCAAGCCCCCGTTCGTCAACTTCAACGACTTCTTCGACGGCGAGTCCCTGGAGCAGGAGGACCTCGTCATCTACTTCAACCTGGGCATGCACCACATGCCCGACACTTACGACCTGCCCGTCACCGTCTTCCAGGGTGCCCAGTCAGGCATGACCCTGCGGCCCCAGAACTACAAGCGGAGCGATGGTTCCCTGTCTACAAAGCAGCAGATCCACGTCGATTACCAGGGCGTCAACAAGAACGGCAGGGAGGATCTCAAGGGGTCGTATGACCTGGCTAATGCCAACCCGCCCTATTACCCTTCAATTAACTAAATGGGTAGTCGGATAAATTTGTTTGGGTCCTTGTTGTTTTCGGGTCATTTGTTCAAAAGAGCATAACGGTGTTATGGCGAGCCTTTGTTCTCTGGGTTGGGTTTTCATTGGGAAGCGGATCGGATTAGATACAGCACGCACTGCATATATAATAAAGATTAATCATCAATCCCGTCATATTTCATCCCACACCTCGAAGTGACCGAGGCTATGTAGTTGCGCCGTGACGTATAAAGTAGGGTATACTACTGTCAAAATCTTCTTGGTATTAAGTCGCATGGCATGGACCACAGCGAGCACAGGAAACACAGGAGGTGGACCGACGGCTAAGATTCGGGCGGAGCAGAGTTACCAAAAGTGCACTAGTCTTCCGGACTTTGGTTGCAATAATATCTGCGCGCTGTCCTTGTGGCCATCCCCCATCCCCTCCCTGTCAATATAGATCGTGTTGCGTTTCAGAGTCGAAGCAGCAAAGCTGAAACATAAGGACAGAGACTGTGGTATTGCATGTTATGAGCTCAGAAAATCCTTGGGTTGCATTTCGGCCCTCCAAAATACTACGTGTTGACTCAGGACAGTATCCGTAGCGTTTTCTCATTCGCATCTTCCTGAATTTACCTTCTACCTATCCTCTTTTCTTCTTTTGTGTCCTACATGGATGTTGCGGAGGTGAGCATTTAATGCTTTTTCAGGAATTGTAGAGTATCGCAGAGGTCATATCACATGGCTAAAAGAGATCGGTCACACTTGCCCTGATCCGAGGTTATCCGCTTAACTAAATGCTTTTGTGTTAGCATAGAGTCTAGGTAAACTAAAATCACTACTAGAACCTGATGCTGACCAGTGTATATGATCTCGTTGACGAGCCGTTGCAGGCCCAAAAGGCTTTGGTGCGAATACACGGCGCTAGACGGCTTGCACGGCACTGTCGGATTGATATCCGAATCAATTTGCATTGCGATTGCAAATGCCTATCTTATCGACAGTAACAAGGTGCAGAACCCCTATAAAGAGGTTCCCCTACCTTTGTGCAGTCTACTTTGTAACTATACCCGACAATCAACAGAATTGGAAGTAATACCACCAATTGCTTCCTTGGTTCACCCATGGGTTAGCTAGCCTTTGTTTAGGCCATGCACCTATGAACAGGCACCGGGACTGTTCATGGTATGATCTCGCCGCCAGATTCGTAAAGAAATTAGGGATGCGATGACGACATGGCACCCGAGACTGCTTATTTCTCAGGCAGTAGCATAGAGTCCCGGGCGCAGAAGATTGAAGAACCGGATTTTGGATGATGCCTGCTACTGACAAATGTCGTAGATCAGAGCCATGTAGCTACTAGCTTCCTCCTGTCATTCAAGATGGAGCAAGTTCAAGAAAAGGCTCTTTTCGGAATGGCCAGCTTCAATACTCGCCACTTATCAGATCCTTCTACAAAGTAGGCAGCTCCACAAGGTCTCCCAGTTAAGGTTAGCTTGGAGAATACCCTTTCAGACGAGCCCAACACTACTATACACCATTGCACGGGCCCAAAGAGCTCATTGCATGGCAACGCCATAAGTATTAAGTCCTAGTGTTAAGAAGTTCAAGTTTTCCTATGCGACAATCGTCCAGTCCTGTCAAAACAATATGGAACCATAAATGCCCTCTTGCACGAGCATACTCTTTCGTTGGTGTGACTTCCTCTCCATGGGATGTACTCAAAATCAACATACAATAACCCCGTGTATTGTGATCTTTACTTTTCATAGAATGCCAAGGAATGGCGTCAAACATAAAAGAGAATCAGAATAGACAGTCAAGCACTCCTTTCAGACCGAAGAATGCCTTAATAGGTAGCATAACGAAAGCTTGAGTCGTGCGTCGAGGCGCGAGCTGCGGGAACCCCGTGGCAGTGCAGGCTTCTCCCTTCCTCATCCCTGTGCTGATCATCCTGCAACGTTCAGGCGATCTGTCAAAGAAACCATCGTGCAGTGGAAGCGCCCAAGTTGTAGAGATTTTCACCCACGGCTACCCCGGACGCCACGAGATTCGCATTTGTGTCTCTTACTCGCGTGCATATTAGGCCTAAATTATTATGCAAAATAAAAGTCCCAAGTTTATTTTTATCGCCATTGTGGAAGATCTTCGCCCAAAATGATCAACTTGTCGCGATGTCTTGGAATTATAAGAGAAGCAGATGCCCGACTTTATTGCATCCATAGATTCTTTCCTAACCCAAGCCCTCAGCTTTCCTACCCAGTCATTCTTTCTTTCCTTTCGTTCTTTCATTTCATCATCAATCCGGTCGTTCCAATCACGGAGACCCATTCACTCTTTAACAGCAAATAAAACTTTGTACCGCTACAACAGCACTCCTTCTTTTACCAACCCAAGCCCGCAAAATGCGCCCAGCTTCCATCATCGCACTCCTCGCCTCCGGCCTCCTGGCCTCGGCCCTCCCCCAGGCAACAG
Source organism: Magnaporthales sp. P1609 (assembly GCA_003709005.1). NCBI lineage: Eukaryota > Fungi > Ascomycota > Sordariomycetes > Magnaporthales > Magnaporthales sp. P1609. The sequence goes on from PELF01000003.1 coordinate 3,661,399, forward strand.
GTGGCGCCCCCGCCGGCCTCGATGCACTGCGCCACTATGCCACCGTCGACTCGGGCAACACCTACAGCTACCTGCTGTCCAAGCCCACCGGTGCCTCCAAAAACCAGACCATCTTCCTCCTGCACGGCTTCCCCGACCTCTCGTACGGCTGGCGCTACCAGATCCCCACCCTGACCCAGCTCGGCTACACCGTCGTCGCCCCGGACATGCTCGGCTACGGCCGCACCTCGGCCCCGAAGAACGTCGAGGCCTACACCTTCAAGAAGATGACCGACGACCTCGCCGCGCTGGCAAAGCAGATCGCCCCGGGCCAGCAGATCATCCTCGGCGGCCACGACTGGGGCGCAGCCATGGTCTACCGCGCCGCGCTCTGGCACCCGGAGCTGGTCAAGGGCCTCATCAGCGTGACGACCCCCTACCAGCCCCCGGCCGCGCAGTACGTCGACGTCTCGGCCGCCGTCGCCGCCGGCGTGACCAACCTCGGCTACCAGGTCGCCATGCGCGACCCGGCCATCGAGGCCAAGCTCCAGACCAAGGACCAGATCCGCCAGATGCTGCTGGCCATGTACGGGGCGCAGACGCCGCAGGGCCAGCCCGGCTTCACGCCCGAGAAGGGCCTGATCTTTGACAACTTTGCCACCCTGGGCTCGACGCCTCTGCTGTCGACCGCCGACCTCGAGTACTACGTCAACGAGTACGCCAACAACACCGTCGCCGCCCCGCTGCACTGGTACCGCACCGCCCAGCTCAACTGGCAGGACGAGCAGCCCCTGGTGGCGGCCGGCGGCAAGATCAAGGTCCCGACCCTCTTCATCACGGCGACGCAGGACACGGCCCTGCCGCCCAGCATGTCGGTCGGCATGGAGAAGTTCTTTGACAAGCTGACCAGGGGCACCGTCGACTCGTCGCACTGGGCTCTGTGGCAGGGCGCCAAGAACGTGACCACGCAGATCGCCACCTTCCTCGCCACGGTTTAAACGGGACGAGTTTCGCAATGAGGGTTTTTCTTTTCTCTCCGGGCAAGGCGTTTTGGTGAACGCGGCGGGAATGGGATGGGTTTGGTATGAATGATTTTGGGTAGACTGTATTGATAGCGTGTAAAATACAAGGTGATCTTTCTGGCCTCGCAAGATTATGCTCGTTGTGACTTGGTTTGATAAAGTTACCCGCGTTCCGCTGTATTGGCTGCATCCACTTGGACGGAGCTCTGACGAACTGTCTCAGATCGGGTCACACCTCCCTTGTTAAGTGCGGGCGAGAAATATGCACGATTCAAATTTGGTCAAACAGCAATGGTCTGTACAAAAGCATTACTGGTCTATCAGGGGGCACGAGGATGCCTACGGTGCCGGGCAAAGAGAGCGCATATTTGCTACTGGTGGGACGCAATCAGCTGTTAGCTATTAGTATCGGCTGGAGTGCGAGTCAATTGTCTGTAACTTGGTCAGACCTGAAATTGGTGTTCTTGATGACCAAACTGCAACTTCTGCTTTTCTTTCTCTTTTTTTTTTTTTTTTTTTTTTTTCTTGCCACATTGTGTGCAGCTTTCCGACTTCATCCGGCTCGGATAAGAGGGGAATAAGGTTTTTGAAAACGGTGGGCTCAAATGTTCCGGATGTCCATACATCAAGACCCGCCCGAAATATTCGGCTGCGGCAATTGGATATCTTTACCGAGCCGGAAGCAGTAGCGTTTCGTCCGAGATGTGAGTTCGAGTATCTTCGGCGATGCACTTCGAGGTTTTGTGACGAGGACTAAGCAAACGCTCGCCTGGTTATATGTGGATTACACACATACTAACCAACGCTTCTGGATTTTCGCCCCAAAGGGAGTCCATCATAGCATTCAACCAAGTCGTGAGCCCAAATAGGTAGTCATCCTTAGCCCTGTCAACACTTCACCCATGGCCGACAAAACAGCCCTATCCGCCATGCCGAGATCATCGGCAGACTCGTCTGAGCGCCTGGTCCAAGGCAAACCCGGCGGCGACTACCAGGAGGACTGGCGAGACTCGGACAGCCTGGACCTGCCCATGTTCACCAGCTCCAAACCCACTGTCAGGGACTTGCTGGCGCGCTGGTACGGGCCCCTGATGGTGGCGCTCCTCGTCGTCACTTTCGTCGCCACCTGGGCCTCGACCATCGCCCTGACATGGCGCGTGGCCTCGGAGCGCGCCACCTGCGCCGGGGCCTCGGCCAAAGTTGCCGTCCCTGCCCATGGCTCACACCCCGGGCACTCACACAGCGGCAGTGATGGGCACGTCGGCCACAATCTCGGCCCGCACCCGTCCTCGGAGAAGCACCATGGCGGCCACGAGAAGCATGTCGAACCGAAGCCAGGTCCGTACACGCTCCACGTGCCGGGTTTCCGGCTCGCGTATGACACGTCGTATTGCAACGGCAACAAGGACCCCGAGGGCGCCAAGGCGCGCGGGTGCGTCTTCGACCCGCTGCAGACTGGCTGGATGCCGGGCAAATGTGTGGACAGGGAGCTCACCGACCAGTTTATTACTTCGCACAACTGGACGTGGTTTGAGGATGAGGCAGGGAAGATCCAGATCTCGCAGGAGGAGGTGCTTCGCCACGGGCGCTACAAGGACGCCTTCACGGTTGACGATTACCACTACATCCACTGCGAGTTCATCATGAAGCAGCTCATCCGCAGCATGACGCGGTTCCCTGCCGCGGTCGGGTTTAAGGGATTGGATGAGGAGCATTTAAGTCACTGCCTTGATCGGCTCATCAACTGGAACACGCCGGAGCTGCGGGAGGCGTTCACGGAGCATACTATTTTTACCGACTCGGGGGAGTGCTATGAGAGGATCTAATGGCAGTGGGGTTTTAGTAGAGGTTTGCATGTAAATGGACCTTGTCGTTGTTTTTGTCGTTTGTTTAACAGGTTGATAGTACCAACAGCCCGTCTCGATGATATCAGGGCTCTGTTTATATCTTCATCTCTGCGTAGTGTAGAAGAAAGTTAGGCCTGTGGAACATTACACATGTCGAGTTTTCAATCATGGAGCGCCACAAAAAGCCCAACTAACACCCTGTAAGATCACATTTTCTGTAAGCCTAACACCCTACTCGACTCACATCTCCCCATAATGATTTCTCCTCAGTCCCGGCGGCGATCGAACCCGCCGAAGGATTTACCCAATCGCAGGAACCGGCCCACGGCCCCGGAGAAGTATTACCCCGGATGGACGTGTTCATGGGCGGGTGCCTGGGGAGTCTGCACTCGCGACGCCTGGCTCTGCGTCCAGAGCAGCAAGACGATGAGTACCGTGGCAAAGACGAAGCCGCCGAGGAATGCAGCGATGGTATGCATGTGCCGGGAGGTCTTTGCACCGCGGCCATGGTTCCGGGTGCCGTCGGAAGCTTCAATGTTGGCCAGCTTGGTGTAGGCGACGCTGGGGCGGTCCTGTCATTTAACCTGGTGAGTCGTCTCCCATCACCTGTAGAGGAGCTGAGGATGCATGGCAAATCTGTGGTCCCTACCTTGACTTGGAACAAGTCACGTAAGCTGAGCTTGGGCGCCATTTATTTTTATTGAAAGGTGTCGCCGAGTGACAATCCTGGATGCGCAAAGGTAACGGATTGCATTACGGCATCGGGAGGTCTGATAGGACTTAAACTAAGTTATGAAAGGCTTTGGCAAAGTATTGTTTTGAACGATGGGACCGAGAGGGGAAGAAGTCCGACTCATGTACCGTGCCAGATTCGGCAAAGCAATCGTCGGTACGGACGCTGCAGTTTTCCGGAACAACAAACTTTATTCTTCGTTTGACAGATTTTGCAACCGACAGAGATGTGCTCCGTATCGGGGTGTAATAGAGCATGCTGCGGCTAGAATATGAATGCAAATCACCTGAAAGTCTTTAGTTATAGCAAACAATGTAAACTTTTCCCCCTTGTTTAACAAAGCTTTCCCAGAAGTTCTCCCCTTTGAGTTTCACAATCGACAGATCAGAGGAAGGTTACCCCATGCCCCCATCCCCGAAACGACCGCACAATGAAGCCGTTCCGGAAACTCCCCAGCCCACCTTGGAGATGGCTGATATTCCTCATCCCCTCCTTCATCACCAACACGACAGCCACCAGCCCCGCACAAAGCCGCCGCCACACCCTCCATCTCGACGGCCTCCGGGGCCTCGCCGCCCTCTGCGTCTATAACATGCATCTATCCATGACCCTCGACCGCACAACCCTCCTGGGCTACTTGCCGGGCGTGAGCGAGTCATTCGTGTATCTGCCCGTCGTGCGCCTGTTCCGCTGCGGAAAGGCCATGGTGCGCATCTTCTTCGCCCTCTCCGGCTACGCGCTTTCCGTGTCGCCGAGTAGACACCTGGACGCGCCGGACGGAGCTGGAAAGTTGCACCGCGCGCTCGGCGTGGCGGCGCTGAAGCGTCCGCTCCGACTGTTCCTGCCGCCTCTGGCGACGACTTCGGTGGTCCTGCTCCTGGTGCTGGTCGACCTGTTCCCAACGCCGGAGCAGCTTGAGGCACTTCCCGCTCACCTGCCGCCCCAGACCGTCGTGCGTCGCGCGTCACCGTGGCTGCAGATCGCCGACTGGCTTGGCTTCATCACCGGCAAACTCGCGAACCCGTGGCGGTGGGTCGAGGATCTATACGTCGACGACCGCGACTCGTACTACGGCACGCACCTGTGGACAATCCAGACCGAGTTCCGCTGCTCTGCTATTCTCTTCGCTGTGCTGGGCGCTGCCTCTGTCCTGGAGCGCCCCGCCGCACGGCTTCTGCTCCTCTGCGCTCTGGTCGTGTTCTGTGCCGGCTGGGCCCGATGGGACGTTGCGTTGTTTCTCGCTGGGTCTGGGCTGTGTCTTACGGGCCGGACGCGGCAGGGGAATCTCGATATACTCCCCGTTTCCGGTCAAGAAGTTCGGAAGAGCACGACCGGCAGGACGGTGCTGTTGAAATCTGCACGGTGGGTCGCGACCATGGCCCTGTTCCTGGCGGGTCTCTGGATGCTGTCATACCCCGACGACAAGGCCGAGCGGGCGTGGGGATTCAGAACTATGAGCATGTTGTGGGCCAGTGCCGACGTTTGGCAGTCTGCCGGCGCCGTCGCGGTCGTCTGGTCGGCTGGCGAGCTGCAGACGGTCAAGGCAGTGCTGAGCAGTCGGTTCGCTCAGTACCTCGGGTCCGTGTCATTTTCCCTGTATCTGGTACATTATCCGCTTCTCGAAGTCGGGGGCTGGCAGTTCTTCCTGGCTTGCCGGAACTATATAGCCGACGCCTCAGCTCAGGTTGGGGTCGAGGGGGTGGCTGTTTCGGCTGTGGGGAACTTCATTAGTTACTTTCTGCTCACGTCCGGCTTGGTTTGGCTTTCGGATCTGACCATGAGGTTGGTGGATTTGCCGTCTCAAAAGCTAACGGGATGGCTTGTTAGCTTGCTGTGCTAGTTTTGTTTTATTTCCCTCCACTTGATCAAGTCTGTTTCTGGTGAAGAAGATTACCGAAACAGCTCTGTATTCATCAATTACGTCCAGGTAATACCATCTAAGCATCAAGTTAAAGTCTGTCGATACCAACTAACCATGTTTTCGACCTGGCCCATACCCGAACATGTCAGTCAACCGATGCTGCGCACTTAACTCCATAATCCGATCAAAGTCCTTGCACACATGATATGACCCATAGCCGCTCGTCGCTGGCAGATCCGTGATGGTCGACTGACCCTCAAAAGCCGTGTCACCGCAGCACATGAGCGAGTTCCGGAGGTAGGCTAGGCAGTGCTCGATGTGTAGCATGTTGTCTGGGCCCACCTTTGTTCCCTTGGAGGTTTCGTTCGAGACCATAGCCATTAACCCATTGATCTCGTCGGCCAGGGCATGCAGGCAGTGGAGCTGATGGAAAACAGCAACGTTATATGCCTTGTGCCCATGCGAAATGATGGGCGGCGGGAGGCGAAGATTTGGCTGGTCGCTCTCGGGGACGATTATGAAGCCGCTTCCCTCTGGTTGCTCGTGGGCCATGTTAGTTTTGACTGGGACGGCTGCGATGTGAGGGTTATACGTACGAGGCATGACGTCCTCCCATCCTCTACCCCACAGATCCAGCGGATGGAAGTCAGGCTCTTCCACGAAGCGCACGATTTTCGATCCAACTATGATGAGTCTATCAGATGACATACTAAAGGGTTCAGCACGAATTGGTTAAACTTACCTTGCGGAAATAGCCCGTTTAGCTCCCCTAGAGGCTCCAGTGGCGGATATTTGCGGATATGCAATAGCAATGTGCATTGAATGACTGTGGCAACACCCAGGGCCGCCATCACGGTCCAGGTGATTGGCGACGTCATTTTCCATGTCTCACGATGCCAAGGGGTTGACATTTTGATGCAAATTTTCTTGGGACATCTGTCCAGTTCCAGCACAAAGGCTTTGGGTTGTAGGTAGGCAGCCGATCATCTAAAGCAAATGCGGTAAATAACACCTGAGACTTGAGCTGGGCAGCATGCAGACGGACGCAGGCTTTAGCAACCCAATCCAAAATCCCCAACCAGGCTTAAAACTTCTTATCCTGGGCTCGGGGCTCGGGGTTCGGTAGCAGCTACCCGGGTCAGGTTCGGATGCAGTGCACCGGGTAGACAAGGCAGAACCCGAGTCAAGATGCGGTCGACAATTCCGAGAAACTAGTGACGACTGAATTGTCCGTACACCTTGCTCATATAACTATGTGTACGGCTATGCGAACTTTGCCGGGAGGCCAACGACAGAGTATGCAGCTGGTGACGTGATATCTAGAGCTGCTATAGAGTTAAGGCGAGCATATAAACAGATCAAGCCTACCCCTCTCGACGTGAATTTCCCTCTCCCCGATAACCCCTTTAAAGCTTCTTCCTCCCTGTACTCAGACATTTTTCACGGTCAAGTATTCTCACTCTTTAGTACATTTAAGAATATCAAACTCTTGCCAACATGGTTTCCGCCAAGATCCTCGGTCTTTCACTTCTCGCAGCCTTTGCCGCCGCTTTGCCAGCCCCAGCCGGCAGGTGCGTTGGCCGTCACCACCTACCCGAGCTTTGATTCCGAACTGACGGCTAACATTCTATTCTCAAAACCAGTCTCGAGGCAGGCTCCCTCGACAAGCGGACTTATCTCGTTATGTATCCCGATGGCGAGGCGGCCAAGCGTGAGGCAGGCAAGACCGACCTAGGCAAGACTGACCTGGCTAAAAGGACTTACCTGGTGATGTATCCGGATGGCGAGACGGCCAAGCGCGAACAGGGCAAGACGGACCAAGGCAAGGCCGACCTGAGCAAGAGGACCTACCTAGTTATGTATCCAGATGGAGAGGCAGCCAAGCGCGAGGAGGGGAAGACTGACTTGAACAGGAGGACCTACCTCGTGATGTACCCAGAGAGTAATGACAATTAGGTCAACCAGACGAGTCAATCAATCCAACAAAAGTTGATGGCTAGCTCGGGCAGGGGATGAGGGATTGAATTACCAATTTGATAAACTTGTGCAGTTTTATATGGAGCAGTTTCCTTTTAATTTGTGGGAATTGCAGCAATTAAAAAAAACAAAAAAAAAACAAAAAAAAACCTATCATCAATCCGATCGAAAGGGTGCATGTCGTTAGGGATGCATTGTTAGGCTGATGCAAGAACTGCTGTTGTGGTTCTCCCGAAACTGAGTAAACAAATATTAGTTTCCCGATGTTAATGAATTTAGGATGCCATGAAGTATCGTGATCTCTTAGCTTTACTCGCTGCGCTCTCGTCCAAGCGCGATTTCCCCCCTTTGTTTGTGATTTCGGCCCGCCCGCATCCTTTTCCCCTTTGATGAGATCGGGGCTTGGCTTAGTTTAGATTTATTTTGCGTCAACGCTCCTTGAAAATTTCCCATCTCACAAGCTCGTTGGAAATTGCAGACCTCTAAAAGGTTAGACCTCGTTTTGTTTGACCCTAACATCAACGGTTCAGCCCGCTAAAGTAAAGCCAACCAAGGGGGTGGGGTTTTCGGTTCTATATACTAGCCCCCTTTTTTTTTGTTTCTCAAAGAAATACCTAGGTAACCAATAGTTTTGGATGCATTTAAGCTTTCTGCAATCGCCAAGAAACTCGATTCTAGAATTTTCCTGTCTCAACCACATTCATCGATCCTTTACCTTACCCCTACCAGTCAGGGCTGTCTGCCTGCCTTTGTCGCTCATTATATTAAATTGAATCCAATCATGCTCAAAGCTTTGTGCACCGTTAGTTGCTTACTAGCTTTGGCTGCACCAGTCTTTGGTGCTGCGGTTGTTACCAAAGTCTCCAAAGATGCGACCTGCGGCAAAGCGTCTGGATTTACGTGCCAGGGCTCACAATGGGGCAATTGCTGCTCTAAATACGGTTATTGCGGAGGTGTAAGCTTGGTGTGCAAATTGATTTTGTCAAATACATATAAATGCTAATTATAATCATCTATCTACCTTACTTAGACCGCCGATTATTGCGGAACTGACTGTCAATCAGAATATGGTACCTGTACCGCGGTCATAACCCCCAGTCTCAAAATCAGTTTGAACGCCGTCTGTGGCAAAGGTGTCACCTGCCAGGGCTCCGTTTATGGGGATTGCTGCAGTAAACACAGCTGGTGTGGTTCCGGAAAGGATTATTGCGGCACAGGCTGTCAACTCCCTTTTGGATTGTGCGATATTATACCGTCTCCGACTTTAATATCTGCTACATCCCGCAGTACCACCGCTTCGTCGACAACTTCCCGCTCTTCTACTGCCACCAGCTCCTCAACTACACCCTCGTCTACTACTAGATCTTCCACCACCAGCTCTTCGACGACAGCATCTTCTACCAGCACCTCTTCCACCACCACCCTTCCCACCACCAGATCTTCCACCCCCTCGGACACACCCTCGTCTACTACTAGCTCTTCCACCATCACCTCTTCGACTTCAGCATCTTCCACTACCACCTTTCCCACCACCTTTTCTACTAGATCTTCCACCCCGCCGGACACACCCTCGTCTACTACGATCTCTTCCACCACCAGCTCTTCAACTACACTATCTTCCACCGCCACCTTTCCCACTAGATCTTCTACCCCGCCGGACACACCCTCGTCTACTACGATCTCTTCCACCACCAGCTCATCCACCACCAGCTCATCCACCACCAGCTCTTCCACCACCAGCTCTTCCACCACCAGCTCTTCCACCCCGTCGGCCACACCCTATCCCGTCAGCGGTTATATTCTCCGCCATCTGAAACGAACCGAGCCAGCCTGCTCGTATGCTGCTCCTAACAACCGGGTAGAAGTCACGGCTAACCCAGGAACCAATGGTGATTACGGCCCGGGGATCGATGCATGCCGGGTTTTTTGCGAACAGCGCGGCTGCAGGTTCTTCTTTCTCCACGTAGAACAGGCTGGCAGCCTGGACACTCCGAGGGCGATTTGCATGGCGAGCCCATTGGGATATCTTCCCGAGTTTCTGCGTTGCGATATACAGTTCTACACCTTTAGCACTGGCTACGAAAAGGCGTAGTCGAGGCGACCGTGGTAATAATAGTAAATTTAATTCGGGGTGCTTTTTTTTTTTTTTCTTTTTTTTTTTTTTTTTTTTGTTTTAGACTATGCAATTTAATTTACAATTGGAGATTACTTGTGAATTTATTCATTAGTTCGGTATGGTTCATGCCCTAGGAAGCGGACAGGTTTACTATATTAAATTTCTCAAAAGCCGCCTCTTCCTCTGGGTCTGTAAATTCGCCGGCGGCCCCAACTGCGAGCGTGCAACCACTTCTGGTAACGTTGTTTTTCCAGTTTTATTTTCGCTGTCGAAAATGCTTTGATGGTCTGGCTGTTTTGAACAACATTAGTTTACAGATTTTAAAATTGGAGTAAAAGCACAGCAACTTGTTACTTACGTCATACTTTTTTATTGAACATGGTTATTTTTTTCTTCCCGCTACACATCTGAAGTTAGTAGTTAGTATCCCCCCACCAAAAAACACTACATAGCGGCCCTCCACTCGTGCAGAATCATTTGACACAGTGCTATAAAATTTGAGACTCTTATATATATCTGTGCGCATAAGCGTACCCCAATCATAAGGACCTCAGCTTCGCAAGACTTGGGTAGCTTCCAATATATGCATCGCCCGTAGGTCCGAGATCCCAAAACCCTCCCTAGTGTGGACGCCAAGCTATCTTCCCCCGCTAATCATGAGCGTCATCGGTCCTTCTACTGGCGAATTTCATAATGGATACGTTATAATCATCATGAATAATAGCCACTCTGGCCTGGCCCTTTAGTCTTGCCCATCACACGAGCAACGAAAGCGGCGCCCTGCTACTCTCGCCATGTTGCACACTGCCCGCAGTCTCCTGGACCCGACAAAGCACCAACGTCACCAACTCCGCCAACAGCTCGATTGTGTCTGGGACGGGAAGGTCGGCCGCGAATCGGCTCATGTGTCCAAAACCCATGCCAATCGACGTAATAGTGTCGGCGGATGACGGGGTCGGTGCCGCACAATCGGCTTGGAGGGCCTCCATTGCTACCCTGCAAAAGGCCTTCAGAGGCACATAGAGGTAGGTGCTGAGAAGAGGCGCTGGTTAGTAGATGCGCAAGTCTGTTGAGGAGGACGCGGCCGCCCACATACCTGTGTCCGACCAGTCCGCCGGCAAAGTCCCCAACCACCTCAAGCACCTCCCTACAGTTCTCAAGCCCTGCGGTCCGTGTGCACGGTATATCCTGCAACAGCATTGCCGCCTCCTGCAGCTGCAGGAGCCTGGCGAATGTGTACTGTCTCTGCTCGAAGCTCGCGTCGGAGGCGCGGCCCAGTTCGGCCAGCGTCGGTCCCGATGCGTACCAAGTTCGGAGAGACGCTTCAAGCTGCGAGGGTGTGGAGCCCCGCTGGGTGCCGCCGGTGCGCAGAAGGGCGTCGTTGATGCGGCCGCAGATGCATGCGTACCGGACCACGCTGCCGAGAACCTGGTCACTCCGGACTGGGTTGGGGTCGGCGTCGGTGATCTGTGTCGGGGCTATCGACTCCGGGATGAACTTGGCCCTGTTAGCCTCCACCTCTGGGTCGTCCTGGGACAAAGGGGCTGCAGAGGGACGTAAGAGCATGTACAGGATAAATCCGCCACCGCATGGCGTTTATGCGATCTACAGAAAAGAGAACACAGATGGCGCGCTGGACCATATCCCGTTGACTCCTGGTGGACGTCGCCTTTTCCAAACCCTCGGCTCTGTGCAGATGGAGCAGCTGCAGCAAGTTGTAGGCGTTTGCTATGAGCGACTGGAGGAACTCGAGGTTCATCGCGTGGGCCAACTGCACCTGCAGCATAGTTAGTCTCTTGCTAGCCGAGTATGTCATCTGCTGGTTCCGAACACACAGTTATGACAAAAGCCTAGGTGAGAAGTGCGTCAGTGTTGAGCTAACCTCGGGAACAATGTGCTTAGTAAAGCCCCAGTTGAGAATGAACTCACTAGAAACTTGTCGATCCCTTCTCCCCCACTGTAGAGAGCGTTCTTGAGGACCACGACACTGCTCTCCCAGTCGGCCACTTCGTTACTGTGCTTGGTAGAAAGACGTAGCCTCTTTCCCCAGAGCATCAATGCAGCCAGGATGTAAGGCGGGTCATCAGTCTGGTTGCGGTAGAGCCCTTGGAGAAGATCTGGATCCAAGAGGAGTGATGGACTGGATTTGCTGATTGTCAGCAGAGATCACGCGAGATCAACCGGAATTTCCTTTTCAACTTACCCATCGATAATCGCCATGGAAGCTATTGCAGGCCTAAATGTCAGATCTTCAGCGTCTTCCAAAAATGTCGCGGTGGGATTGAAGTACCCTCAAAATCCACCCTACACTGCTCCATGCCACCATTCTCATCCAGCAGCATTTGTAGTGACCGCGAACCCACATGACATGTCCTGCTCGGGTCTATCTTATAAAGTTGGTACTCGCGGGACATGAGCACCGACGAGACCGCCCTCGCTCGGGCCAAGGCTTCACCTGCCGACCTGGGAGTTGATGCCGGCGTGGGGATCTTTTTGGGAACTTTGGAGACCGGAAGGTGACAAACCGACGCGGAGTCTGGACGGCTTGGCTGAGACATGCAATGCGGCGACTGAAAGGCTGTGCTCTGGTCTCTATCAACAGGTCAGCGAGGAGTGGAAGAAGAAGAAAGAAAGAAAGAAAAAAAAAGGCGAAAAGACGTTGCAGATTGCACACGACATACGCATCGTCATTCCAGCACAGACTAGGTGACGGGTGCAAACTTCCAAAAAGCGAGCTGTCCAGCAGCGTTTCAGGCGAGAGCAGCGTATATGACGCGTCTTTGAGACTCTCTGAGAAGGGAATGTCCTTGCTATGATCACCAACTCTTTTTCCCCCGTCGAAGCCCTGTCCTTCCCAGTCGTCCAGGGAGAATGGGAGGGACAGCGGATCCAGTGCGCTCTCAACAGGACAGTCATCAACCCCAGTCTCTTGCTGAACCTCTGGGACCTGGGATCGCTCCAGGTCAAACCGCGGAGACGATCTGTCCCGAATCTTGTCCTGCTTGTCCCACGAGTCCATCGGGGTCAACATGGAGATGGCGCTGTCCGGGGGATTAAGTGACGGCGCCACCGATGTAATCCTCTCGGAGTCATGACGTGGTCCGCGGTAGCATCTATTACTAGCACTTTTATGGCTGGCGTCTTTGTCGACACTGAAAGGGTACCCGCACACGGTATTGTGTTTCTGGCACTATTTGATCAGACCAGATCAGGGAATAACAACTAGTGCAACGGCGCCCGTAATGGAGACCTACCGCGCAATGCTTACACGGCCGCTTGCCATCGCCTGTACAGAATTTGCTGGTGAGCAAACAGTCCCAAGCGAGATTCTGGGGGCCTGCGTGCACCAACATTTGACCTTCTTCTGCTTGCAATACAAGCAGGCGCCGCGGCGCCGAGTAAATTTGGGGACTGAGGTGGTGGTGGTGGGTGTACCCATAATTCTTTCCCCTCCCGCACCGGGAAATTTGGAAAGACCGGGACGGAACGAGCCTGGAAAGCTTCTTGGCGGAGTAGGAGAATATGGGTTAGCGTAATAGACCGCTGATCATAAAAGATTGTGCTCTACTCTGGGCTGTGGAGGAACAGGGGCGCCAGAACCGAAGGCCATGATATGTATTCTTCATCCATGCTATCCCTACCACGATCCATTGCGCGGGGTATCTGTGAAATAGAGTTTTGCTACCAAAGGAGAGCTTCATTGCCTCCCCACTGTCCAGTATATTTGCCAACTTTGGTAGTAGTAAAAAGAGTTTATCGCGGTACAGTATTTACGTCGTAAGTAGTAGCTGGCACACCCAATCATATTGCTAGCGGACATGAAAAAAGCTTATGCTTTGCCGCCTACCCAACTAAAAGGCTACATAGTACACCTTCGGGCCTTTTTGATCCTTAAATGCAATGTGATTGCGTTGAATCTTTGCTCTATGCAAAGGCACCCCGCCTCAATACTACCTTTTGTGTCGCACCGCTTAAAGACCTGCATATATTATGGGGCTTATCGCGAATCACAGCGACAGCCAGTCAATCCAAACTTTAATGTTCAACCTCGAGTCATAGGTATACAAGGTATGTAAACGACATAAAAACCCGGCTTGGACGAAAGTCGCGATCCAGACGCCCTCTTCTCCACTGATGCATAAGTTCGCGGGGCTTTTTCTGTACTGGGTGGAGAGCTGATAAATGTTTGCAGACAAAAACAGGGTAGGCGGGCAGCTTTCGGTGTCGGAAGCGGTGTTATACTGCCTGGAATGTAGTCCCGGAATGTAATAGATACGATACTGTATTTTGGGTTGTGATGGAAATCTTCAGATAGTACCAATCAGTCGAAGAAAAAAAAAGGGACGATATGGTGATATAACGGTGAAAACCAACACGCTTATAATATTGCGCAGCAACGTAAGCTTGCTGATTATGAAAAATGCATACCTTGGATATATGTTATGATAAGTTCTTATAGAGAAGGGGCAACGGCTGCTGGATATCGAGGGGGAAAACAGGACGACAAGAGATATAAATTGATGAGAACTCTGGCTACGGTAATTCAGTGTATTTATTTGAGCAATTTGGTAGGAGCTCAAGGAATGGGATGACGAGATTTAATACTTCATGGTGGTTGGTTTTTTTTTTTTCTTTCTTTTTTTTCTTTTTTTTTTTCTCTTTTTTTTCATATCTTCTTTGCGTCGGAACCAGTGTCCCTATCCGAGCTCTCAAGATTTGGGCTATCCGAGACGGAAGCGTGGACAAAAACTCTGTCGGATGCAGACATCCCCTGTCTGTTATCTCTTCGGCTAACGCAGCACGAGCTTGCATCCGGACTTCCACCAATCCAAAAAGCCGCACACGAGACGTGACCTCTTTGCATTCTTGACACAAGAGGGCTTGCTAATTCTCATGGTAACGCGTTACTCCAGATGCTCTAAACAGAACACAACGCCCCGGCCGACTGCAAAGTCCGTCCTCCTGATGTACGAGAAGATTCAAAATCTGCCCGACGATGGCGACGATGAGCCAGGCCATCATCAGCTCGCAGGCCCTGCTCTGTCAAGGCGGATGGAGCGTCTCGGGTTCGTCTTCGTCATAACACTACTGGCTGTGTGCAATGTGTTGCTCGTCTTCGCCGGACCGTCAAACTCCGCATCGAAGTGTTTCCAAGGGGACTCGTTCGAAACCGGCTTTGCCACCGATATCAGTAATACCATCTTACCACTCAACCTCGACGCTTTTTCTTTGCTTGATTTTGTTCCAAACTGACAAGCATACGGCAACACCAGTGGTTGCCACCCCTCACCTTGAGATTACAAGTTTGAAATTCACGGGCGGCGTTGACAAGCACCCAGATGGTAGCCGGTTTCTCAATCTCAGTGGCTCGTCGGCTATCTATGTTGGGGAACCCTCTCCTGAGATCGAGAAGAACTGGGCATATCTGGAGTCAGGTCTGTTCCATAGTATTTGCGGCGTTTGGGTTAAACAAGGCTGACTGGAGTAGCAATCTCATTGATCCTGGGCGAGGAAGAGAACATACTCAAGGACGGCACGCCCATAGAGACAATGAAGGAGCCGGGCGAGCCCGGTATGTACAGACTGAGGTACGTCAAGACCACATGCGCCTTCCAAGCAGCTCAATCATGATGCTTTGAAACCCCGCACCCCACGTCAACTGCCAACTGACATTTCGAAGCCTGGACGTCATCCACACGCTCCACTGCTTGAACCGGCTTCGCAAAGCAGTCTACGCCGACCACTATTTTCCGCCTCGGACACGGAACGCCTTCTATTTCACGCACATGAGTAAGCTCTCCGGCAAACACACTCTCGGGTTCAACTGATGCGTGCGACTGACCGTCTCGCTTTGTGAGGTTGCTAGATCACTGCATAGAGCATATAAGACAGACCATACAGTGCCATGCAGACATCACTCCATTAGTTTACGAGTTCAACGAGGAGACTAACACGGGTAACCCCATCTGGACTTCTACGCATACATGTCGCAACTTTGAGAAACTGCTCGCTTGGGACAAGACGCGGGAGGGGAAGAGCTTATTCCCAGTGAAGAAAGGAAGTGGTACGTAATATGTAGCATCGTGGTGCATACGTTTTGAATAGAGATAAATTCAATCGAGTATGCCTCTTACCATGGACAAAATTTAATTCAATCCAGCAGGCCTACGCGCCCTGTATTAATCGAGTAGTGCTCCAAGTAAAAACTCTAGGAATGCAGATACATTGAGAGGTTAATCTGCGCATTTCTTCAGTATGAATCAACACCTTTACAACCTCCAAAGCCTCGCTTGGCTTTTGCTCCGTAAACCGAGCTCACCGTCGACGCCATGTCTGGCAATTATACGCCGCTATGAGAAGGAAAGGTGCAGCAACTAAAAATATGACGGATAAATCCGTCTTGATTTCCAAAACCTCAATAGCGCCAAAGAAAACACCGCACAAGATCGCGGAGCCAATCTGCGCCACGCAAATCGCACAGTTATGGATGGCGAGTATAGCGGCAGCCTCGTCCAGGTCCTCCCTACCACGAACTGGTTCCAATCGGCCACTCTTGATTCTT
The DNA here is from genome assembly GCA_003709005.1 of Magnaporthales sp. P1609. Classification (NCBI taxonomy): domain Eukaryota; kingdom Fungi; phylum Ascomycota; class Sordariomycetes; order Magnaporthales; species Magnaporthales sp. P1609. The sequence goes on from PELF01000003.1 coordinate 3,677,496, forward strand.
TGGCCCACATTGGCAAGGTCCAGCCCTAAAAGGCCGTAGGGTACCCAGTTGCAGATAGCGAACTGCACGCCCAGTGATACCATTACCAGCGGCACCGCGTTGTCGACATCGTAAAGTAGTGGGGCAGCTATGAAGGACGCTGCCGCCGTGGCTAGGGCCAGGGCCCATGCCTTGAAGAGCTGCTGCTCGTAAGCCGGGAATGCTGCGTCGCTGTAGCTTAATGATGGCGCCGGCCTCCTCACGAAGGCTTCCAATAGCATGGTCATGAAAAGGACGACGGTGTGGAAGCCCAGGATCGCGCCGGCGCTCGCGACCTTGGCTTCAGAGTCCAAGCCGTCAGGCCGGCCGTGACGTGTAGCTGCTCTAATGTCTGTGAATGGAGGGGATGGGTTAGGATTTTAATGACTGGAGATGACCCACTGTACCCAACTCGAGCTATTCCAGAACCGCCGGAGATCTAAGTAGATATACACTTACATGAGTCGGATACCGTGCTTTTTGATTGAATTAGCTCTACTCATCCATATAAACAAGGCCGCGTGGCTAAACGCGACGTAACTTTGAACATACCTGGTCATATAAAACAGTAGCGGGAACCATGCAGCCCAGGACAAGAGCTGTGCACGGCACACCCGCCGGGTTACAGGGGGCAGGCTCCGGGACTTGAATGCAAGGCGCACCATCTTGCGAGCGACGGATCGAAAGGTCCACTGCTCTGCTTTGCCGGTATGCTGCTGGTCCTGTCTGGCGTAGTACTTCCTCGCCTCGAGACTGTGGATCCCAAGCAACAGACCCAAAGCTACGCAACAAACAACAGACAGGAGCTGGAATGAGGGGGACGAAAGGTAGGCCGTCGCAGTGCCCAGTACGGACCCAATGGCGGACAGACGCGTGACCCAGAGGCTCGCGGCGGCCTGCTGATGCGGCTGGCACACGTCCATGAGCAGTGCACGTAGGCCGATGTTCAGCGGCTGCATTGACGCATTGAGTGCGTAGACTGCAGCCACAGCAATGAGCTTTCCAACCGTCGCGACAGCCGCCGAGGTGGCGTTGACACTGAATAGGCTGAGGATGATGGCGCTTATGCCCCGCGCGAAGGCTAGGCAGGGGAATGATAGAAGGACGCCTAACCCGCCGCCGAGAATTTGGCGCCGGCGCGAGCCATCGCTTGTCACAGCGATGATAGGTGGGAGGAAGAAGCCTGCGAGGGGTCCGGCTAAAAGAGTAAGGGTGACGTTACTGTTGGTGAAGCCGATGCTAAGGAGGTATGGCTGGGAGAGGAGAAAGATCAGGAGTTAGATGGTATGAAACATAGTGGTATATAGAATGAACATACTACTCCAAAGGCTTGTTGAGCAAGCCACACAACCTGTGCGCTGAACAAGATGTTTAGCTTGTTAGGTTTAGTTGTACTTTCAGGTCAGGGTTTTGGACAAACCTTACGCGAGAAATGGACTGGCCAGCAAAATGATCTTCACCTCTGATCTTACCCATTTAAAATCTCCTCCCTCGTCATCAATCCTGAAATCTTCCAGCGGCTCATCAAATGCAACAGGGTCAGGAGGAGTGCTAGGTGATGGTGGCATGGTGTGCTATGATTTGTGTGAGAGCGAGTTTAGTGCTGCAGCTGAGTGACAATGGAGGCCAAGGTAGGCGACCAGTGAAGGTTATACTTTAGAGTCTTACTGTAGGCTGGATGCGTGTCGCTGTACAGTATCACCATGGCACCGGCAAGGATGAAGAAGACCGGGTATGTACTATCGGGACACTCTCAAGCTCAACCCCGCCTTGCCCAGTCTGTAACTCTATGCATGGGTCCAGCATCCCAGCAGTTAAAAGAAAGTGGAGGATTATGATATGTATTTCCCTTGAAGATAACGTCCTCCGTAGCATTAGTATCATCTCTTTTAAATCTAGGTCACAGAAGCATACTACCCGCTGCAAATGTTATTGTCAATATAGTAGATAGAAACGCAAAAAGCATACCAAATAGCTTGTTCTACTTTGTTCATTGATCTGGAAAACTTTTCCCTGGCCAATTAACACTATATCTTGCAACCAAAGTACGGCGGTTAACTTCCTTCTCTACATCTGGCGCAAACTGATTAGCCAAGAAACCTTAAGTGCCACACGTGATAAACGAGCCATATTTATCCTAGCTGCATGACCGGGAGATCACTCCACTTCATTGCTCAACACAAGCTTCAATAGGCAAGTGGCCAGCCATACTGCATAGAGACCCTCGCAACGCACAGCCCTTAGTAATTTACATGCATAACCCCGCCCGAACTGACCGCGAAAAGTACAGTACAGCCAGTACTATATGGCTCGTATCATACGAAGCGAATATATCCCATGCAGTCGAAGCAGAACGAAAGGTGCCCAGTCTCGTACCCCTCATACATGAAAGTTGCCCGCAAAGCCCAACTCACAACAAAGTATAAAATACTGACATAAAATTAAGTTATATTTTACCATATATCACATTTAAACATGTCGTTCTCCAAAATTTTTAGTTTAATCTGATTTATATTATAATATTACCAGACATTGTCGCAATTACCATTGCTGGTGCTGATGTATATTTAGCCCGTACTGCTGCTAGGTTGTAACAACTTTCTCCTTTGCGGAATCAACATTTCCTGCTTATATTGGGTATGAAAACTTATACCGTAGGCCAAGGCAGTATGGTATTAATTTTGCTTAAACTTCAGCGGTTGGAAGTAGTTTTTTTATTTCCGAAAGCTAACCCTTTTTAGCACCTATTATTTCTGGCGTTCGGTCGGCTGCGGATGCTCGGCCTCAGTCGATGACCCAGCTCTTCTTCTCTTGGATGGCGGAGGCGTGACGGGATCGTCTGAATCGGGGGACATCTTGGGCTTGATTCGAACTGTGGTCGAGGCGGAAGTAATGCAGTCTATCGGTAACTCACAGCATTCGAGCCACGATGCAATTCGGCAATGTAAAGGGTTCGATGCCATCGAGGTGATAGTTGTATTGATGTGATAGTCAATGACTCCTTGGCGGCAGATTGGAAAAATATGTTGTAATTGAGGGGTCGCGTCGATTAGGCCCGTGTACTTGTGGGTTGTACGTTGTGGACCCCCTCATAGAGGGGGTGTCAAAATTCTGGATCATCCCAAAAATCTGGATCACTCGCTTCAATAGAATTTTGTTAGCAAATTAATGTCAATATTTGCAATCGCCATCAACACCAATATTTGTAAAACAACAACGTATTTGTATATATAAAATTAAAACTATTTACAACCGTAATTTTTACCAAATATATTTTAGCTGGTGAATTTTAACAATTGTACTACAAAGTCCGCATTATTGCAGGGAATCGTTTCCCTGATAAAAAACGAAAGTACCGGAAAAAACAACCTTAGGGCCCTATTTTCGATTTTAGGTGTTTCCAGCGTATTATTGGTAATAAAAACTATTTCGAAGGACGTATTGCTACCGGGATCCCAGTCCGGATTATTTTCGGATTTACTATTAAAAACGGAAATATATAGTATATATAATTCTAAATTTTCGTCGTACGGCTAACCCTTTAAATTTACCGTATATAGTTTTTCAAATGGTATTTTTTTCGTAATTTTAAACCCAGGCACCAAACGTACGTAAAGCCTATTGTAAGGTATATACCTTTATTATTCGAAATAAATTTTAAAAATAATTTTATTCGTATTATTTATTCTACTACCAACGGTACGCCAACGATTTTCTGTATTTCGTTACATTTAATATTATATATTTCGAACAATCTTCTTTTATTTGTACCCCTTTTTATACTCTTTTTTAACCATAACTTCCTTATGGGTATTTCGAAGATTTGTAAACGTGTTATTAATTATATATATTTTATATATATAATAGGCCCACTTTTATTTTGTATATATTTTGTTTATATAGGCTAAAAGTAGGGGTTAATTTTTTGTTAAATTTGTTTTGCAGGAATTGCGTTTTTAAGGTTAGGGAATGGGCAAGTTACCCTATATTAGGGATGTTGCCTACCCTGTACCTGCGAGTTAGTTACCCTGTACCGGGTTGCAATTTTTACTAAATCCTTGTTTACGTGCGAACCAAAAAATGGTTTGTTAGCAAATAAAGGTATTTTTTAAAAAACCTATACAAATTAATTTTTCGGAAAATTATCTACGGCACCGGAACGACTTCTGGCGTACCCCCCCACTTTAATATCGGAGGATATATAAGGGAAATTATAGCAAAAACTACCCCCAACTACAATAAAGTTATTTACCAAAATTTAGGGTATTTTACCCCTATTATTCCAATGTATTTATACCCATTATTACAACATTTTTAATATTAATTGCACTATGCCGTATTTAGGTATATACCTAAATCCCCTATTAATAACCAATATTATTAACAGATTATAAGCCCGGAAAGGTTTTCAACCAGTGTATTAAAGTGTATTTTGCATCGTTGGAAAACCTGAATTTTAAGTTTTATTTTGGTTATTGTTGCATTCCTATAATACGTATATTAACGAAAATATTGCTATTTTTGTACAAAATTGTTGGTTATAGGTGTCACGGCCAGGGTAAGCATAGCACGGAAGCTAGTCTATTGGCACCTATCGACGAAGATTCTACTCTGAGGAGAGGAAAGGAAACAAACAAAGTTCTGAGCTTGACGCGACGTCGATAAAGGTATCACCCTGGTGGGTCGTTGGTCAGGGGTCAGGGTTAGGGTCTGGTGATCTCATGGTCCAAATGTCACACTACCCCCTTCCAAACCTCGTATGTCGACGCAGGTGATCATGCGAGGCTCTTGTCAAGTTAACCATGTCGTCGCTTTTTCCTTTTACCGTTCAAATCTCCATGCTCTGCCACATTATCCTCCTGATTCGGTTCGTCCAACTTATCCTCGGCAGCGGCTTTTATCCAGATTGCCAATCGCTTCGGCGGTCCTGCGGCATCTTTGTACTTCTTATGGAAGTCGTCAAGGGCTGTCGCTGAATTTTTGAAGTTTTCAGCCGGGTACCACGTGTCGTCTGGATCACATCCTTGCCATGCGACCTGGTATTGCAATGTCTTACTCCGGCCAAATAATCGGGACGCTAGAACTTTATCGACCACAAACTCTGGTTCTCCGTTGATCTCTTCTGGCGGAGGCGGCTCTCTTTTCTGTTGTGGTAATGGGTCCATTGCGGCTTTGCGGAGGCGGTCTGCGTGGAACAAGTTTTTTCCTTTAAACGATTCAGGTACGTCCAGAATATAGCTATATCCTCGTTCTTCTAGAATCTGCCATGGTCCGGTCCACTGTGAATCCAGTCTGGTCGTCGGTGCGGTCGTCGGAAACCCTTTTTTCTTGACGAAAACATAGTCGTTAACCCCAAAATCTACTGGTCGCCGCTTTTTGTTGGCTTGTTCTTCCTGCCTCGTCTGCGTTTTTAGCGCGTTTTGGCGAGCCAACTCTTGGACTTCTTTAGTCTGGCGGACGATCTGCAGGGCTTTTCGTTTCTGGTCTGAATCAACGGTCGTGGTTGGCAGGTCGGTGGACAGCGGGTTTCGGGGTTCGGTCCCGAGCACTACCTTTAATGGGCACATACCAAGGCTGGAATGCCACGCGGCGTTGTGGGCAAAATCCAAAGCAGGCAAATGTACGCTCCAACTGGTTTGGTATTTGTCGATATAAAACCGTAGCTTTTGGTCCAGTTCTTGGTTGGTAATCTCTACAGCACCTTGTGTTTGAGGGTGCAGGGCGCTGCCGTGTCGGTGTTTAGTACCCGTGAGTTCATTTATCGTCGCCATGAATTCGGAGATGAACGGCCCGGCGTTGTCGCTAATCCAAACGAAAGGTAGTCCTAGGAAACGGTATAGGTATCGGTAATATCGGGAGGCTAGGATTTCTGCTGTGTCGGTCTTCTGTCCTGGGATGGTGGCTATCAGGCGACTGAACTTGCAAACGAACACCCACACGTAGTCGTATCCGAACTTGTCTTTGGGCATATCCTTTCCGTCAACTGCTACATGTTCCCAAACGTGATTCGGTATCGCTAGCGGATGCAATAGGCCCGGGGTCTTGTCGTGTCTGCCTTTATTTCGCTCGCAGTCGTGACAGTTTTTAATGTATTTTCGAATGGTTTGACTCATGCCCTCCCAAAAATACTGTCTTTTGATCGTTTGTATCGTCTTGTTCTGTCCTGCGTGGGCGAATATTTTGGGCTCGTGAGCTTCACGGATCAGAGCGGTCCTTAAAAAGATCTGTCCGTCTAAAGTCGTTTCCGGGACTACTAGCTTTCCTTGGTGTTGGCCTAGCTTTTGCTTTTCGTTCTCTTGTCGTATTAGGTCTACCAAATCTGCGCCGCTCACCACGTGGGTGTTTGGGTCGGCAATGTTGACGGCGGCCACCGTAGGTGTGATCTTCTCAGGTGGGATTAAAGTCATTGTTCGTTCTTCTTTTTCCCGAGCTTTAACTGTTGGAAGGTCTGCCGTCTTGCGGGACAAGGCATCGGCGGCTATGTTGTCTTTGCCGCGGCGGTACTGAAACGTAATGTTGAAATTGGTCAGGAAATCTGCCCAACGCACTTGTCGAGTCGAAAGGAGTCGTTTTGTGGAATAGTAAACTAAAGCTTGGTGGTCTGTAACCACGAAAAAGCTTGTCCCCAACAGTTCTGGTTCGTAATGTTCCAGCGTTTGAACCACTGCCAACAGCTCTCGGTCTTGGATCGGGTATGCACGTTCTGCTGGGGTCATCGTTTTTGAGAAATATCCCACAGGTTTCCATTCTCCACCTGGTTGCTGTTGCCAAATTGCTCCGCCGGTCGCGTTGCGTGAGGCGTCGGTTTCTACCTTGGTCGGTCGGCCTGGGGTGAAAAATGCCATAACCGGTGCATCGCAGGCTAAACGTTTCATTTTTTCAAATGCTCGCCTCTGTTCTGGTCCCATAGCAAATTTGGCGTCTTTCTTCAACAGTCGGTTCAACGGCTCAGCGACGCTGCTGGCATGGTGGCAAAACATTCGGATGTAATTGCACAATCCCAAAAAGGAACGTACGGCTGTTTTGGACGTGAGGTCTTCGAACTTCCAATCGCTAATGGCCTGTAATTTGTCCGGATCGATACGGATACCCAGACCTGCGTCCATAACGATACCAAGATAATCGACCGTGGTAACGTTAAATCGAGACTTTTTAATATCTCCCTGGAGGTCGACTCGGCTTAGTCGGTAAATAACCTCTTCTACTTGGTCCCAATGTTCTTCCTCGTTTCCGTCGGAATAAACCAAAACATCGTCGGCGTATGCGCTGGCGAACAAGTCCAAAAGTTCATTTAGCTGAGCGTTGATAAATGACTGCCACCAAGCTGGGCCGACCTTTAGGCCGAAAGGAAGCACCTTCCATTGAAAAGTGCCCTGTCGGGTGCGAAAAGCAGTGAGGTACTCTGAGCCAACCGCCATACGTAACCGGTTGAAAGCTCGAATAATGTCGATTTTTGTAAACCTCTTTGCGTTGCGACAATTAAAAATAGTTCCGTTAACATCTGGGGCTGGTACGAATCGATCTTTCAAAAACTGGTTGATCCATCGGTAGTCGGTGCAAAAACGGCGTTCTTTGGAGTGTGGTTTAGGTACGAACAGGACAGGCGCTGGGTCGGCCTGCATACAGGGTTCGATAAACCCAATGCGCAGCAGCTCGTCGACTGTTTCCTTTTCGAGCGGCAGGAATTCCACAGGTGTCCTGTACGTCGGAGGCGATCCTGTTTTCGGCTTGTCTAGCTCCAAAATTACATCGTGCCCTGGGCGATGTGGAGGCAGGTTGGTGGAAGCTGCTTTCGAAAAGAATCCCTCCAGGTGAGCGAGTCGGGATGGCAGTTTGCTTCGGACCAGTTCGACATGGTCGGGGTCTTCATTTTCCGGGAACGGGATTGGTTCTCCCTTGTTGGTTTTCCATTGGTACGAACGGCCGACGGCAGATAGGCTGATGGCGGGTTTTTCGGGTCCGATTTCTAACGTGATGGGCTGCGTGGGTATTGGGCACGATTTCCATCGCTTTTGTCGGGGGTCGGTGTCCAGTTTGTGTTGAAGGGCGGCTATGTTTACAACGTCTCGGTCCTCACCCAAGACGACCGGGGTCGGTCTGGGTTTTAAAAAGGTTGTTTGGCGCCACGGTCGTCGAAGTATTTGCACCCTTTTGGTTTCCTGTTCGAATGCTCGGTCGCGCCGCTCTGCATCGGCTTGCGCAGCCGGATCGGGTTTGTCCAACATGTTCGGAAGTCTGATGGCTGGCGAGAATTTTGCCAACGATGGTGTCGTTTCAGGCCATGCGAACGTTTGCGTTTTCGGGTGGATCCAAACATCCTGTTCAACTAGCCAATCCTGCCCAATAAACATATCATGTCCACTTTCCGTCACGTAAAACATTTGGTTGCTGAACCGGCGTCCATCGATTTCCAGGGTCGCTTTTAGTTTGTGCGTAATGCGTCCTGCGTCCTGTTTGCGGTAGTCCGACAAAAGTAGCGGGGTTTTTAACCTTTGAAGCCGGGCTCCTAGCCGTTCTGCGGCTTGTTTAGCGATTGCTGGGCTGATCAAAAGAGAAATGTCTGCTCCGGTGTCACAAAGAGCTTTAACTGATAGTGCTACGCCATTAACCTGTATCTGAGTTCGAATGATGAAAGATTTAGGTCGTGGGTTACTACCAATCTGAGCTATCGTAGACATCTGGACCACCGAGGAGGCTTGCGGCGGTCTCACTCTTTTCCCGATTCGTCTGTGGTTTCCGAATCTAAGGTACCCGTTTGTTGCTTTTGTTTCACTGCTTTAACATCCCTTATTCTCTCTTTTTCGGGACAATCTTTGGAATTATGGCCACTCTTTCCGCACATGAAACAAGTGTTGGCATCCCAATGCGCCTTTTTCTCCTCATAAGTCAGCGAGCGACCGGCCTTAGCCATCGTGATTGGTTCCGTTCTATCCCCTTGATAATCTTTGGACTTGTAGCGCGAACGGAATTTCGTCGAAGCTGTTTTCTGCCTGCTACGGGTCTCGTTCTTCGTGCTGGTCTTGTCGGTGCTCTCTCGGTCTTTGCGCCTTTCTTGTGCCAGTTGGTTGCTGTAGACGGCTTTGGTAACGTACTGGCAAAACGTCTCGTAGTCTATGTCGATGTTCTCACTATCGTGCAGCAGCCGGTGATCCAGGTCGGCGGGTATACATCCCCACAAGGTTTGCTTCCAGTCTTCTTCTCGAACCTTTGCTTGCTGGGCTAGTGAATTAAACGTGGCAATAAACTCGTGGATATCTTGGCCCTTGCCTAGCTCAAACTCGTGTTTCTTAAGGGCTTCTCTGGCAGCTATGGACTGGTTGGGGTCGTGGTACATGGACTCTAGGATTTGGATCATTTCGGCTACTGATGAAAAGGGTCGTGTGACTGAGACGTAACGAGTAATCATTGCTTTCTCGGCTTTGTCCTCGAGCAAATTCATCAGGTAACGCATCCGACTTTTCTCGGTCCTGAAAATGGCGACATCTTCTTCGAATTTGTCGGCCACCTTTATCAGCCAGCTATCAAATTGCGTCTTGTCTCCTGCGAACTTTGGGGGTGAATCGGCTCTGGCTTTTGCTTTGTCATTGTAAGCAGGGTTCATGCCGCCTGTTCCTTGGAACTCGGTAAAGGCTGGCCAAGCGGCCATCCCTTTTGCTTTGAAACTCGTTCCGCCGAATGCACTTTCCACTGATGGCTCTCGGTGCCTTAATTCTCGGTAGGGCCTGGGGCTGGGTGTGTCGTTTCTCAGCGCGTTTCTTAGCCTAATTATTTCCGCTTCTAGCCTAGCGATCTCGCTGGCTGGGTCGTTTGCGTCGTCCATCATTCTGGGGTTGTTTTCTTGTGCGTTCACGTTGAGCTCCGGGGACCGCGAGGAAGATGCAACTTCGATCTCGTCCTCGACACTGGAATTGGTGCCTGGGTGAAAGTCTGTTTCGCTTTCTGATCGGGTCGGGTCGTCGGTGGAGCGATCTGTTTGCTCCGTCTTGTTCGAAATCAACCTTTGTGATTTCCTGCTCGCAGGTGGATGGTCCTTCAGCCTGGGCATAGGTTGGGGTCGGTCTGGGTTTGAAGTTGACGTCTTTGTCAATCTCCGGTCGGGTCTGGTCTGTCGAGTGCGGATTTATTTTCGTCGCTCGCCAGCGGCGTAAAGATAGGTTGTTGCGCCTTATTTGTTAATCGCTAGGCCAGCGATTCTGTCGAGAGTAGAATTGTGTCACGGCCAGGGTAAGCATAGCACGGAAGCTAGTCTATTGGCACCTATCGACGAAGATTCTACTCTGAGGAGAGGAAAGGAAACAAACAAAGTTCTGAGCTTGACGCGACGTCGATAAAGGTATCACCCTGGTGGGTCGTTGGTCAGGGGTCAGGGTTAGGGTCTGGTGATCTCATGGTCCAAATGTCACAATAGGTATTTATAGCACCTATCCCCCCTACATTTTTAGGCGGGGTATATTATTTTTAACGTTTAACTTAGGTTTAATTTTCAGGTATTGCAGCGTTTGTTTATATTGCAAATCCCAAAAATTTTAATATGGTTTTTGTGGGGCAGGTATTTCGTTATAATTGGTTAAAATTTTTAGTGCGTTTTATAAGGTTTACGTTAGCGATTTAGGGCCAAAACCCCTGTAACCGTCCGCTGAAAGCCCATAAATCCATTATAGGGATTAATTTTAACCCTACAAACCATTACCCTGCACCCCCAATTACCCTGTATTTATTTTTGGATTTTTAAGAATTTTAACCCTATATTTTCAATGGATTTCAACCATTAAAAATAGCAATAAACCTTATATTTGGTAAATATAAACCTATATTCGTTAAAAGGCAAACGGGTATAAAAAATCCTAATTTTGGATATTTACCTTTAAATAATTAGGTTAATTAATTTTTGAACTATAATTTAAATTACCCTATAATGGAAAACAACCCTATATTGGGCTATTTAGGTTATATTCCATTTAATAGGGGGTTTAAATCCAGTTTTAACGAAATTTTTACCGCTAAATTACAGGTTCAAAACCTGCAATTAAAAACGCTAATTATACAAATGGATTAATTTTAACAAACAATTTAGCAATTAACAATTTTATTTACGTTGAAAAACGGCGATTTTATTAATATTAATAATATTACGGATAATAATACCCCTAATAACGGTAATTTGGAAACCAACCTACAAATTTTTAACGTTAATAATGTTACCGCAATATTTAATCCACCTAAAAATCTAATTTTAGGTAATAAAATAGGTAAAAAATTATCGAAACGAATATTTTTTTCCCCGAAAATTGCAAATTATTAGGGGCTAGTAATTTTAACTGGTGGAAATAGGTTTTAATAATACAATTTAAAATTATAAAAACTACGGAATTTATTTCCAACCCTAAAATTGGTTATAACCTACCGGAATATAAATAATCGGTCCTATTATTACTTATAAAAACAATTTAATTAAAAAACTTTTAAAATTTATTATATGGTATTCCAACCCTATAACGGTTTATAAATTTTTAATGGATAATTATTTTATTATACCCGAAATTAGCCGAAATACATTATATTGGAAATTCCACGCCCTGGATTTTTCAAAATTTAAAGGGTCAATACCAAAATTTAACAACCGTTTTAATTTTTTGGTAATTAAATTAATTAATATTAACGTACAAATTAACCCTATTAACGTCCGAAATTAATATTTACGGGCCCTAAAGGGGGTTTTCCCTATTTAAACCGAACACCAACGCAATACCCAACATACTATACAAATTATAGGCCAAAATTCGGATAAATTAAATTTGCAATACCTTATAACGGACCTAATATCCGAAAATTCGATTACAGGTTTTACAATAACTAAAACAATTAATTATAGGGTTGAAGGTCGAAAAAAAGATTAAAAATACGCTAAAAAAAAACGCTAAAAAAAATAGGTAAAATTCCACCGCTAAATTACGAAAAAAGGGTAAAAACCCTAATTCGAATTCGGTTAAAACCAATATTATTGCAAAAAATGCAAAATTTTCCAATTTTAGCGAATCAAACGTTAAAATTTTTATAATTTCCATGGATTTTAAGCTATTTACGGATTTAATTCCAGATAACGTTAACGTATACGCAGCGTATAATACCCTGGAATAAAAAATTAATTCCGTTATTAGCGGGGTTATAAAATTACGTTTGGATTCGGATTTGGAACCCAATACCAGTAAAACGCTAAAACCATAGATATTAGCAATTAATTTTAGGGTTAAAACAAAACCTGGAAACGGCGTAAATAGGGACCCTAAACCCCAAAAATTAAAATACCCGGTCCTATACAATATAGGTAGTACGTATTATATTTTTGCAAACAAACAATTTTTTACCGATTATACCCCCGGTTTTATAGTCGAAATCGATATTAAAAATAATTGTGTTAAATTTATTGGTACCGAAATTGTTAAAATATAAGTCCGTTACGGTTATAATATTAATAAATTTAGAAAAATTACGTTAAATAACGTATTATATATTTTTTCGTTTGGAATAAATATTGTTAATAGTTTTATATATTATAATATAAAGGGTATATTAATAAAAAATATTTTATACAACGGGAATTGCAAGGTATAGAAATACCTAAATACCGCCAAAAATTTATTTTGTTTGGAGGTTAAAAAATACGATATTTTTATTTAAAATATATTTATAGTTTCGAATTACGTTTATATAATCGGTAAATATAATACCGTTTTTAACCTAATTTTACAGGGGGTTATAAAAAATTACGCAATTCCGTTGGAAATAAAATTAAATAATATAGGCCCTAAAAACCAAAAAAACTATAAAATTTATACCAATTTGGAACCGGAAAAAAATACGGTAACGGAAAAGTTAAATTTTAAAGAAAATAAGGAAATAACCGTAAATTTACCTATATTGCAAAAATCTAGTATAAAAAACCCTGAAAATTTACGTAAAATTAAGCCCCGTAGGTTCGGTAAACCATTAAATAACCCTTTTAAAAAATTAAATTTAAAGGGGGTTAGTTCCGGAAAAAAGGGGGTTTCCGTTACAAAAAATCCGTTGTTAAAACCTTCTTTATTACCAAAATTAACGCAAACCTCTATAAATTACCTTCTTTTAAACCTAAATCAAACTATTAATTATATATATTTTATATATATAATAAACCCATTTTTATTTTATATATATTTATTTATATAGGTTAGAAATGTGGGTTAATTTTTTGTTAAATTTGTTTTACAAAAATTGCGTTTTTAAGGTTGGAAAAATAGGCAAGTTACTCTATACTAGGGATATTGCCTACCCTATACCTGCGAATTAATTACCCTGTACCGGGTTATAATTTTTACTAAGTTTTCGTTTACGTGCGAACCAAAAAATGGTTTGTTAGCAAATAAGGGTATTTTTTGAAAAACCCATACAAATTAATTTTTCGGAAAATTATTTACGGTACCGGAACGATTTTTGGCGAACCCCCCCCCCCCCCCCCCACTTCGATATCGGAGAATATATAAGGGAAATTACAGCAAAAACTACCCCCAACCACAATAAAACTATCTACCAAAATCTAATATATTTTGCACCCATTATTACAGTGTTTTTAACACTAATTATACCACGCCGCACTTAGGTTATTACCTAAATCCCCTGTTAATAACCACTATTATTAATACAAACTACCGATGGTTGGATTATAGCTGAAAAAAACGGAATTATAGGTAATTGTGACGAAATCCAGGCCTAAAAAGCCCTATCATAGTATAGACGCTTAGGGTATATAGGGTTATTATTGCTGAAAAAGACCGTTAAAAATGCAAACGGTTTACCTAATTTTGACAAAATTAGGGCAATTAATTGCGTTATTTGCATTAAAGCCACCTTTGTTAGGCGTACAAGCAAATTTGCACTTTTTACACCCTCTAATATCCTAAATTCGATAAAGGGTAATACAATGCAATTTAAACCTAATCCTTACAACAAAAAACCCGTATTTTTGTTATTAATGGACCGAAAATTACGATTTCGATGGTTTATCCCACTACGAAATAAAACCGGACCTACGGTTTTAATGGCTATTAAAAGTTTTTTTAGGGTTTTAAAAGCTACGTACGGGCGCTACCCTATTAAATTTTATTTCGATGGGGGGTATAAGGTTAATACAAAGTTTTAAAATTGGTTTGCAAATAAAGGTGTTAATTTTAGCACCTTTAACCCCTATAATTACGGCCAAAACGGGTTAACGGAACAATCCGTTAAGGTTATTTTGGATAAATTTAAATCTACCATTTTAGCGGTAGGATTACCATTATATTTATGGTATTATTTGCTGCTAACCGTGGTTGATTTAGTTAACCGTATAATGGTAACTAATAGGGATTTAACACCCTATAAGGAATTTTATTCCGAATTTCAACCTAGATTACCATATAGATTTAATTTAAATTATTTTTGGGTTATTGGTACCGTATACCAGGTTATTATACCATTGGAAAAACGCCAAAAATCTAATAAATTAGTTCCCCGTACGGAAACGGTCAAGTTATTAACCCATTTATCCAATTTAACAGCGTTGGTATACGCGTTTGTTAAACGGGTTGTATATAAAACTTTTACCGTAAAATTTTTAAAGGGTATACCCGCTGAAAATTTAGCGAATCCAAGGGAAATATTCCAAATTTTAAAGGGGGAAAATCCAAATTTAAAGGGGGATTTTAATTTTAAACCTAAAGACAAAATTTATAGTGCTAAACAATTAAATCCAATGGATAAAAATTCCCTACTATCCGCTATAGGGCGTTTACCCCTTATATTTATAGTATTTTTTAAGTTTGTACAGTTTATTGTTCGCCCCCCAAAGTATATAACGGTAACGGTATTTAATTCAACATTTAAAATAACGGAAATTCCAGTGTTTTTAGTATTTAAAATACCGAATATGGAGTTAAATTCGCAATTTAAAATCCCAAATCCAAATCCTATAAATATTAATTACGTATATTATTTTTGTTATTAAACCCAAAAAAAATTAATAAAAAAAAACCCATTAAAAACGGCAAACCAAATAATTACCAATAAGCCCTAAAAAACCCTAAAAATACCAAATGGTTAACGGTTTTAACGTCCGAATTTAATCAAATCGTTATTGTAAAATCATTCCGTTTTATCCCTAAAATTAAAATACCAACAAACCGTAAACTCGTTTTTACCAGGCCGGTATTTAAATTGAAAAAAGATGAAAATAATAGGTCTATAAAATATAAAATTAGGCTTGTTGTTAGGGGGTTTTTGTAGGTTGAAAACCTGAATTATATCGAAATTTTTGCTAATATTAGTATACCGCCTACCTGGTATATATTATTGGCTATAATTAATGTACAAAATTGGGAAATAAAATAAATTGATTTTATCGGTACGTTTTTAAATAGTAACCTAACCAACGTGGATATTTATTTGCAAATTCCAAAAGATTTTAGCGAATGGACCAGGGTTTACAACCCCAAAACCGCTAAAATCTTAGCGTAAATGGGTTATAATCCAAAGGAAATATAGGTTATACAGTTGGAAAAGGCGTTATACGGTTTAAAACAAGGCCCAAAAAAATAGCAAACAAAGCTAAAAAATCTATTTTTTACAAAAGGTTTTAAACCGCTAATTTCTAATCCCGCTGTTTTTTATAATACTGAATTCAAATATTTTATAGTTATTTTTGTAAACGATTACCTGCTAATAGGTTCTAAATTGTAATATATTCAGGATTTAAAAGCCCGTTTTAATAAAATATACGTATTAAAAAATAGGGGCCCTGCAATCTATTTTAGGCGTTTAAATTATAAAAAATAGGCCCAAACGCCTATTTTGGTTCCATCAAAATTAATATATAAAGAAAATATTAGCAACGTTTGGATTAACTAATTGCAAATTTATATTTATTTTTTTACAATCGGGTATGTTAAAATATAGTGAAGGAAAACCCGTAAATACGTTGGAAATTAAATTATTACAACGTATTATAGGTACCCTTATATATTTAATATTATTAACGCGCCCGGATATTGGTTTTGCGGTTTAATGGTTATTTTGTTTTTTAACGAAAACTATTATAATCCACCTAACGGTAGCTAAAAACCTATTACGCTATTTAACTAATATTAAATTCCTAGCAATTTGTTACGGATATAGAATATTTAAAACCGAATTACCATTTAATTTTTTAATTGGGGGTTTTAAAAGTTTAAAATTATTTGGTTTTAGTAATAGCGATTTTACCGGGGCTAGGGAAAATTTAAAATCCACCTACGGATATTTGTATACCCTATTTGGGGGCCCTATAACGTGGAAATGCAAAAAAGCTAGCATTATAGCCCTAAGCACTCCAGAAACCGAAACCAATGCCTTAACGGAAGCCCTACGTAAAGTACAATGGTTTAAAAACCTATTTATAGAAATTGGACTATTTATAAAAGGCCCTATTGCAATTTTTGGAGATAATATAGGCTTTATAGCTAACGTATATAATTTTACGTACTATTAACGTACAAAATATACGTTATTAAAATTTCACTACGTACGGGAATTAGTTATAGAAGGTTTAGTAACCCTAAAATACCTGGAATCTAAACAAATACCCGCTAATGGCCTTACAAAGCCCCTAACGCTTCCAATTTACAAGGTTTTTTTAAAGTTTATAAAATTAAAACCCTTTAAAGTTTAGTTTTTACCTATTGAATTTTAGGGCAATTTAATTGGTTTGTTAACCAATTATTATTTATTTTCCTTTATATATAATTTTGGATTTTTGTTAGCCCAATATCGGCCGTTTTACCTGGATTTACCTATATGGTTGATTAATAAACAGCTTTTACCGACCCTATACTAAATATCGAATCGGAATTAAAATTACCTGCGTTTTGGACAATTTACGGATTAAACCTATATTTTATATATTACGTCTCGGGTTGGATTTGCAACGACGAGCCAGATTAGCTATTTGGCGTAATTGTTAAATCCGTGGGTTTAATTAAAAAGGTTGCAGGTTTGAATCCGGGGGTTGTCGCAATTCTGGGGGTTTTTTCCAATTCGGGGGTTTGTTTATTTTGGGGTTTAATTTAAATCAGGGGGTTGGTGCAGTGGGCTTAATTATCCAGGGGGTTCGTATCGGGGGTTCGAATCGGGTTGGGACATAAGGGGGAATTTCTTTTATAGTTTTTTTTTTGGGGGGAAAACCTTTAACCTTATATATTTTTTTTTTCCGACTTTATATGGGACGAAATAGCAAAAGAAAGGGGGTGTTAATTATATGTATTTTATATATATAATAGGCCCATTTTTGTTTTATATATATTTTGTTTATATAGGCTAAAAGTGGGGGTTGATTTTTTGTTAAATTTGTTTTACAGGAATTGCGTTTTTAAGGTTAGGGAATGGGCAAGTTACCCTGTACCAGGGATATTGCCTACCCTGCACCTACAAATTAATTACCCTATACCGGATTGCAATTTTTATTAAGTTTTTGTTTACGTACGAATTAAAAAATAGTTTGTTAGCAAATAAGAGTATTTTTTGAAAAACCAATACAAATTAATTTTTCGGAAAATTATCTACGGCACCGGAACGACTTTTGGCGTACCCCCCCCCCCCCCCACTTTAATATCGGAAAATATGTAAGGGAAATTACAATAAAAACTACCCCTAATTACAATAAAATTATTTACCAAAATTTAGGGTATTTTGCCCCTATTATTCCAGTATATTTGTACCCATTATTACAGCGTTTTTAATATTAGTTGCACTACGCCGCACTTAGGTATATATTTAAATCCCCTGTTAATAACCAATATTATTAATACGTGTTGACCGTAACGAATTGGCCCTTTTTTGATTTGAAAATACGTTTTATCCATTGGTTGGAAACTCTTTCCAATCGTTGTTAACGGTATTATTTATTTCGCTGTATATATTAAAACCAAAAAACCGTTTCGTTGGAAATAACATTTAAAAAAATAAATCGTTTTCGCGTAGGTAAACTTATTTGTTTAAAAAACCTTTAATATTTGGTTTTAATATGTTTAACCACGTATTTTGCATCGGTAAAACAATTTTAACTGGGTAATAAATCCGGCCGTAATGGAATTTATATAATTTATTTTTATTTTTATAATTAATCGAATATAATAAATTTATCGACTAACCAAAAACCTAATTTTACAAAACCGCTAATAATATACCCGGGTTTAAAAACAATTTTCCAATATTGCTACAAAAATTACAAATAAAATTAACGTATATTTGGGCGTAAATTTGCTTAAATTACTTACTTTGATCGCTCCTATAAAATCTAACCTTGTAAATTTAAATATTCCAATTTATACCGAATTAAAAATAATAATTTGCAACTTACGTTTAAAGTAAGAAAATATTGCTATATTTATTAATTGCGTAAAATACGTTAAATAAAACGGTAAAATAATTATTTCGATATTAAATTTAAAATAATAATTAAACATTTTAATATTAATATAACCAATAAACAATAAAAGAAAAAAAACGGTTTGAAGGAAAAAAGTGCGATCTACGTTTAAATATTATTCCAAATCCAATTCTAACATTAAAATTAAAATCTTCGGGCTTAATACTCTTTAATTACGGTACCGTATCGTATACGCGATGGTGGTGCAAAATGTGGGAATACCGATGGTAGTTAACGGCGGTTCGATAAAATTGGACCAAAACCGCCATTATCCGAATATAAAAATTAATAAATACGGACCTTTATCGGATTAATAGCAAAATATTATTAATTTAATGGAAAATACGCAAAATATTAAAATATAAATTTTCGAACAAATCCGGGGTTTTTTAATATAATAAAACAATAATACGGTGTACAAAATGGTAACGTTGGCCATTTTTTTTAAAAATACGTTGCGGATTTATATCGAATATAAATTATACCAACAATTTACCCAATAGTAATTAAAGGAAAACTTTTATAACCTATATTAAAAATTAACCAAAAAATTCGATATGTTTTCGGCCAATACCCGTCCCTTTTACGCCGCGGTTACCGTAGCCGGGTTTCCAGCTATAAACCTCCCCAAAAAATACAAACAAAAATTTTTTATTCGAACCGGGCCAATACCGGACAAACTACGAAACCGTACTTATATAAAAACGGTTATAATTATTAATAACGCCCTACAAATTAATAATACAATTATAATATAAAAATTATAAAACGGTAATATAATTGCTATTTTTAAAACCAGGTAAACAAATACGCGAAAAATCCATTATAGGTTTAAACCGCATTTGGAAATTCCATTACCATTAAATAACAAAAAATAATTTTATTAATTAAAAATATTATTACCGACCATTTTCGATAAAAATATAATATAAATTCGTTTAAGGTTTTTATAAATAACGAAATAAAATATATTTACAATATCGATTCCGCGGTAACCAAATACAAAATTTAACTACCGAAATATTCCCAAAGGAAAATCGACCAACTATATATATATATTTATATTATAACCGTAATAAAATAATTATATAATTATAATTTGTTTTTTAAAGGACAATTTTTTAATATGGAACCTTTTTACCCCGAAATTATACCCAAACGGTATTATAAATACTACGGATAAAATTATATAAATAAATTTTGCAAAAATTACGAAAAATACGGATATTACGGTACCGGGTTTTACCCTAAAAGCGAACGTAATTACCCCTTAACGGGTACAAATACCCGGATATATTGTTTTAATTGCAAAAATAATTATATAATATGGGATATTATATACCCGGTATTCCAAAAATAAAAATATAAAATAAAAACCGTTTTTTCGATATAATTTCTAACCGTCCACGCGGAAAATCCAATCCGTAATTACCTATTTGTATTTTAAAACAATTCAAACCGTACCCCGAATTTTTCCGCCCCAAAAAACCGTAGTAAACTATAAAACGGTTTTACCGCTACCCTAATAAAAACCCTATACAATCCCTTTTTCTTTTTTAATATTAAACCCTATAATTTAACGGCCCCCATTAATAACAAATCCAATTTATCCGCCAAATAATAATAATTATATTTGCAATATAAAATATATAGAAATTAAAATACAATTTAATAATTGCGTTAAAAAACAATATTAATATTATTGCGGTTTAAAAACCATAGCGTAACCTATAAAACGGAAAATTATTTTTACCCGTATCGAACAAATACCGTATAATAAAAAAAGGCGAACAAACCGCGTTATATATTACCAAATAATAAAAACCCGTATTATATACAATATAATTTAATACCGATTAATATTCTGTTATTTACGGAATTGGGGATTAAACTATTATTTTTTGGTTTATTTATTCCCCTGGACGTAAACCCGGTATATTTTGGAAATTTCTTTTCTTCGAATTCGGGGAGAAACCACCATACGGCCGCCACGTATTCGCAGGGGATTTTAATATAAAACACCCTTTATAAAATGTAAACAATAGGAAAACGCCCGATTTAAAAATTCTTTTATTAATAACGTTAAAATAATACTTTATTTTTGCAACCCCGTTTGGGAAAATAACAAAATTATACCTAAAATATACCAATTTAATATTGGATTTATTTTGGGCCTTTAAATTATTTTAAATACAATATAAAGGTAGATTTAATTGGTCCGGTTCCAATTATTTAGCGACGAAAATTAACGTCGATTCCGCCGCAACCCCCTTTCCCCCAACCGGAAAAAAATAATATTAGCCGTTTATAAACGAAAAATTCGTCGAAACAAAATCTCGGGTTAAATTAAAGAAAAACCTTTAATTTTATACAGAAATATAATTCGACGAAACCGTAGAATAGTTGGTACGGATGTTTACAAATATTACCCAAATATCCACGTCCAAAAAAACTACCAATATTGGAAATAAAATTCCAGGCTAAATTTATTAAACGTAAATAATTTATAAATAGGAAAAAAAAATTATAAAGAATTTTATACAAAACCGCAACGAATATATAATAACCGAATATAAGAAAACAACAAAAAACCGGAAAAAAATTATGGATTAATCCTCCCGGACGGCGTAACGACGGATTTTATCCGTTTTTTCCAAAGATTATAAAACGTTGTAAAATTTCGAATATTGGACCAAATTACGCAATTGGACCCCCCCAAAATCCAATATTATCCCTCCATTTAAATATAAAAAATCCAACCCCGCAATAATATTGGATTCCGCCCGGAAAACGTTTATTTTATTTAAAAAATTCTTTCCTAACCCGCCCGTTTATTTAAATAATATTTTACCGGAAAATCAATGGAATAAATACGGATTTAATACGGTTATTTCGTTTAATTTATATATACATAGCAGCGAAATAAAATTTCTTTTTTTAAATATACGTTTATAGGGAGCCCCGGGTCCGGATTTACTCCCCATCGGATTTTTAAAGGCGTACGGCCCCCCCTTTACCAAATTATTAGCCGAAATTACCACCGCAAATTTCGCTTTTGGTTATTTTCCAAAACGGTTTTATTACGCAATTACCGTAATTATATTTAAACCCGGGAAAACGACCAAAAAATATAAATTACCCGGCGCCTAAAAACCTATTATTTTTACCAATTATATTGGAAAAATTATAAAAACGATTATAATCCGGTATATTATTAACGCGTATAAAACGTAAGGTTTTTTTTTTAATAAATAAATGGGGAATAAAGTAAAAAAATTTTGCAAATTCGCGATCCGGATGGTAATAAACGCGGTGGAAACGGTACGCAATATAAATGTTACCCTATTATTATTGCAATTCGATTTTTTTGGAATATTCGACAGTATAATATATATTAAATTATTATAAATATTATACCAAATAAAATTTCCACTCCTTATTATCCAATAAATCCGTAATTGTTTTAAAATTTTAACTATATCGCTATAATTTAATGGGTATTCCTTAACGTTTATATACCTTAAAACGGGTATACCCCAAAAATCCTATTACGAACTAGCAGCCGTACAGGCTAGATATACACCTACACCAAGTAATATAAAAGAATTTACAGCGTAACAAATTACGGCAATACTAGAAAATACTACGATTTGGACTTGTAAAGATTAATTTTTAAAAATATAAGTATTTATTTAATCCACCAGGATTAAAAATTCCCTTTTTATAGGGTAAATCCCCTAGGCGATTTTCTATCGCCTATTTACGGTTTATTAAAAACCTAGCCCCCAGGGGCCATACGCTATATTAGAATTAGTTAAAATCCATACGTAATAATTATCCCCCCTTTAAAGGAAACGTTTTCGTTATATAAATATAAACCTTTCGAAGTCCGTATTTAATTTTGGATGGGGTGTGGTCCGTATACCCAAAAATTTACAGCTAACAAAATCCATATAACCCGTATTTACAAAAGTTTGTAGTTAATAAAATGTTAAAAGGTCCGTATTTTGCAAAATTTGCAATTGGTAGCCTATTATTAAACGCGTGGGTTTCGCCAAAAAAATTTCCATTTTTGTTTTTATTTTACCACTTTTTATAAATTAATCGTTTTATTTAATTGATTTTTGTTTCGTTTTATTTTGTCGTTTTTCGCCCGTTTTTTTTGCGTTTAGTACGCGTTTATTAATTTTAATATTATAATAATTATTGCTTTTTCCGGTAATTTTGGTAGTAATATCCCACCAGGTGGAAATGGTCGTCCTTTCCCAACAAACGTACCCAATACGCCCGATAATCGCGGTAACGGTATTTTTAATTTATTTATTATTTATATAAAATATTTTCGCCGTATTACCAAATATACGCGCAATAATTACAAATTTTCCAAATTGGATTGCATTTAATATATACCGACCAATAAAGGAAAATTTAACAAATTTTGTTAACGTTGTACCAAGGGCAACCAATTTTGTAAAAAAGTAAATAATTTTCCCCTACGTTTATTTTACGTTTTGTTAACGTTTTTTTACTAAATTATTACTATTATATAAAGAAATTTTTTCGACGTTTTGCACCATTATAATACCGTATTTTATACCCGAAATTCTAAGGTTGGGCAAGCTTTTCGCGATAAAATCGCGATTTTAACCGCCGCCCTAATCCAATTTATACATTATATACAGCAATTTGAAATTAAAGAAAAAAAACGCCTACGTTAAACAAATTTTAAAGGTAACCGTAATCCCTGGATTATTGTCCAAATTAAAATTAATTTGGTTAAAAAAAACTATTTTATTATATAGGATTTTTTATTATTAATATTGGAATAATATTCCATATATTGGCGCAGGCGCGCACGCTGGAAGTTACGGGGTAAATTACGTATATTGGGAATACGTATACCATTTATTCGGCTATTGGTAGCCGGTTAACTTATAGCAACGTACGGTTAATACGTTGCATATATTATTTACAAATACGTTCCATAATCGCACTTTCGTTATATTTTAGAAAACAAATTTTAAAAATTCAAATAAATATATACAAACTTACGCTATTTATAATTTTACCCATTTTCGTTATTTGTTTTACCACGTATACGTATATATATAAATTTACAAATTTTATTTATATTAATTAGTAAATAAAAATACGGCAACCAATTGTACGACGTTTATAAATTGGTAACGTGAAAAGATAAACCGCGCGTACGAAAATCCAACCCATTGGTTGTTTAAACGCCGGAATCCAATTTATATTATTATTTAAAATATAAATTGGATATTTTCCCATTAAAAAAACCAAAAATTTATAAAATAAACAAACCAAGTTTTTTTTATTAAATAATTAAATTGTATACCGACGTACAACGATATATTACGTTTTCCCATCCAAATATTTACGTTATAAAATAGCCCCAATAAGCAATACTATGGACGTACGCGCCGAAGGGGATTGCAACCCTATCCCCACCAAAACGGAAATTAAACGTACGTTAATACAAAAAAAAAACAAAACCAGCTTCCAATAACTAAATTATTGCGTATACTATAATAAACAAAAATAATTAAAATTAATGGTATTAGCAATATATAATAGTTAAAATATATTAATCCGTACGTATAGGATTAATAACTACCCAATATCCAATAATTATTGGATTTAAAAATAACCGTTATATATTTTATGCAAAATTATTATAAAATAATTTTGTCCGTACGACGAACCCGGAATATAGACAATTATATTATTGTACAACGGTTACGTAATAAATTTTAAAAAGAATTTAAGGAATAAATATATTATTAATTTAATTAAATAACGCGCAAAATCCGTAAAGTATACGTTAATTTACTGGAGGAAATATATGGTATATTACCAGGGAAAAAATTAAACAATAAATTCGTACAATTCCTCCAAAAAAAACAATAACAATAAACGCAAAATTAATTATAAACGTAATACCTAAATGGTACGATCCGGTTTTAAAGCAAAATACCAAAGTTTAAAAAAAAAAATCTTACAAAATATATACAATATTTATAATATTTTAACAACCGCTCCTCCAATTTATAAAACAAAATAAAAAAAAACAATGTACGATTAGGGTAGAAAAGGAATTTCTATTACTACAAATTATACGGCTAAATATAATCCAGGGCGCACCGTATTAAAACCCGAACCTAGGTATACAATATATAAACCCAATTGGAAAAACCTTAAACCAAACCGGAAAAATACGCGCTACCCCAGGGATTTACCGGGGTATAATTACGTATAATCCGGAAAAAAGGAATTTAGCTATACCCGGTAATAAGTAGGTACAAAAAATATATATTTATTCGCAATTTCAATATTAAAGAAAAAGGAATAATTAACGTACGATTATTACAAAAATAGCAATGGCTAAATACGAATTCCCATTTGTCCAACCAATATGGAGCGAATTATTAAATTTTAAAATGGCGGACCGTTTTATTAAAAATTGGAAAAAGGAGGATAATTATATTGGTAAATTGTACAATATCCTTCTGGATAAAGCGGAAATTTTCGTCCAAACGTACGACAAAAAAAAAATTACGGTTAATTAATACTATATTATTTTCCCAAAAATATTGTCGGACCGTACGCGCGATTATTAAACCAATTTTTTATAATTAAATATACGTTGGAACAAAATATACCAAATATTAAATAATTATTTTGATATTGAATTTAATTATACGCAATATTATATAAATTGGACAATTATTATTTTCGTACGCGTAAAGTAAAATAATCCAAATAAAAGTACGCAAAAGGTATTAAAATTGTTATTGGACAAATTTAAATTAATACAGCGCGTATTAAATAACGAATACTAAAAGGAACGATAATTATATATTATTATAATACGCGCGTACCGAAAAGTATAAAAATTTGAAAATATATTAATAATGCAAAAAAATACGTACAAAATATTGTTTTCCGATTTGCGGGCGTTATTATAAATAGCGTAAAATAAAACAAGAAAGCAATATTTTCAAAAGCCGTACAATACCAATTTTACGGATAGGCGATATTACCGCAACCGTTATTTTGCAAAACAAAGGCGTACAATAATACCAAATTGGTAAAAATAACCCAAAAATGGCGGGGATAAACCAAAATATAATAACCATTGTACGATTCGAAAATCCAGTAGGTCCAGGGATTTCCCATACAATAAAAACAATATTTATTTTATTTGTAAAAAGCAAGGATGCAAATTTTGAAAATATACCAAAAAGGAAAAAAAAAGCGTATACCAAAAATATAATTAGGCGTACGATACTTTTCGAAAAAAATTACCTAATTTCGAGCAATTTTTAACCAATTGGGAAAAAATACCTTAATCGCGCGATATTAATAGCGAAAAAAAAATAATAACGATAATATAAATAACCAGTATAAAATAGTATAATTTTTGTAAAGTCGAACATACATCCACCGCGCGACCAAAAAAAATATATATATTTTCAAAACTACCCAATAAACAAACCAGTTCGTACTACAAAACCAATATAATACAACGTATTAAAAAAAACTATAAAATGTAGGTATTGCGCGCGTTTTTACAATAAAAAAACCCCAGGTATTGGTATATTTAAAAAAAAACCCACGCGCGCAAAAAATTGGATATTAGGATTAACAAAAATGTAATTCGGAAAAGGTTAATTACAGCAAATTATAGGGATTATAATAATACAAAACGCGCTGGGTACGGTTATTTACTATATACTGGATATACAAACCCCATTTTTTTTTTTTGTACAATATAAATAAATTAAAAGCGTATTTTAATAATATAAAAAATATTGTCGTACGCAAAAATGGAAAGAAAATACCAATAATAAGGAAATGGAAATACCCATTTTTTAATACCAGCCGTACGGAAGCAAAAATATTTTTTATTAAACAAAAACTAAGGAAATTGTATAAAAAATTTGGTTACCTTTGTACGGAAAGATTATACAAACTTTTACAAAAAACAGGCCACCGAAACGTGCGATAAAATATTTTGGAAAAAATAAACAAAATATATTACCAATATTAAACGTACGACCCAATATTTTAACGGTTTAAATTTTCCATTAAAAATAATTGCGAATTTAACTATAATATTATTGTAAATATTTTATAATTAAATAACAAACCAATATTATACGTTATCGACAATGCGATTGGATTCCAAACAGCAATATTTTTCAAAAATATGTCGGTACAAACGATTTGAAACGTATTATACAAAACCTAAATATATATTTATTTTAAACCACCAAACATTATTACGTACAATCCAAAAAAAAACTTCGTTTTGGAAAAATTTAGCAATTATATAAAAATGGTAAAAATTACGTACAATAAAATATTTATTAAAATATATTGAATATTGGGGAAAATAAAACGCGTATACGTTCCATTAAAACAAATATATAATATTTTGTTTAAAGAATTAATGGGTAATACGGATAAAAAAACTATTTTATAAATAGTAATTAAAACGTTAAACAATATAGCAAAATATAACGGATTTGTTCCTATATTGTTAGTTTTTGGCGCGTACCCCAGGATTAATACAAATTTTATTTTATTAACCATTATTGCGTAACGAATTGCTATTATAGCAAAAACAAAAAAAAAAAATAACCAAACATTGTACGGAAATTTCCATTAACCGCGCGTTTAATATAAAAAATTGTTAATTATATGTATTTTGTATATATAATAGGCTCATTTTCCGACACGGCGACAGTCCTTGGAGGCCTTACGGCCTTTGTTGCAAACATAACACAACACAATGGTCATATTTGCCGAATGTTAGCCGAAGGGGTAACGATAAGGGCACGCTAAGGGTCAACTACGGGCACGTACTGGACACGGTGCAGCAGCGGTGCTCCTTATTTTTGAGAAACTTACCGACACAAATCTCGCACCATTCTTTAGGATCCTTTGCGGATCCTTTCTCGGGTACCTTGCTGGTATATTCGCCTCCGCTTCGGCGGCGCTTGCGGGGACAAGTCTCCTCTTTGTCGGAGCCGGGGTTGCCGTTATTATTATCGTTAACGTCCTGGTCCACCGGCGGGTTCTCTACGGGAGGCTTGAGGACCGTTTTGCGGGCGGAGGGACGGAGCGTTTCGTCGGTTATAATTGCTGCTGTTCTATACGGAATCGAAGCGGACGTAAAACGGGTTAAATCCGGGGGCGTACAGGGCTCGGGGGGGGTTAGTTTACTTACCGAAACTTTGGGTGGTAATAAGGAGGAAAGGAAGGAAACGAAGCTCGTTCGCAACGAGAAACACCATGAAATCTGAAAATCGGACCCCATTTCGATTAAATCCAACAAAGCCGCAGAATCAAACCTGCTCTCCTTTTACGCCGGATCCGGACAATGCAACCCACGCAACCACCATTCCACCTTTACGATATCGTAGCACAAACGTACAGGATCCGCAGACAAACGCGTCCGAAAATCGCCGGATCCGGAAACGGCGCTTAGAAATTACGTCGGCCGGGGACCCACCCGCTAGCGGCGATTATTTCCTACCCCCCGCGTTAGTACCCCACGGCCATTCCAAACTATTTGCGTTTTTTAAAAATCCTATAGTTAAATACCGCCCCTATACCGTAACGAATTCGTTAGGGGTATATAAACGCGAATAATTTATTACCCCCGTTTTATTTTACCGTCGCCCGGTTTTATTTTTTATTTGTTAATTGTTTTGTATTTTTAAACCGTTAACCGGATGGTAAGATTTGGTGACCAAACAATATTGGAAACTATATGTAGGTGGAACGACTCCGCAATAACGCCGTACCGGGTTTTTATCCGACCGCCCAGGAACGGTTTTACCGGTAGATTTATTCTATAGAAGTACTAGCTAGCCCTTGGCCCCCTAGCGTAATAATAAATAAATAGGCCCATTTTTATTTTGGATATATTTTGTTTATATAGGTTAAAAATAGGGGTTGATTTTTTTAAATTTTTTGTTGCAGGAATTGCGTCTTTAAGGTTGGAAAAGTGGGCAAGTTACCCTGTACCAGGGATATTGCCTACCCTGTACCTGCGAGTCAGCTACCCTGTACCGGGTTGCAATTTTCATTAAGTTTTCGTTTGCGTGCGAACCAAAAGATGGTTTGTTAGCAAATGAGGGTATTTTTTGAAAAATCCATACAAATTAATTTTTCGGAAAATTATTTACGGCACCGGAACGATTTCTGGTGTACCCCCCCCCCCATTTCGATGTCGGAGGATATATAAGGGAAGTTACAGCAAAGACTACCCCCAACCACAATAAAGCTATTTACCAAAATCTAGGGTATTTTGCCCTTATTATTCCAGTGTATTTGTACCCATTATTACAGCGTTTTTAATACTAGTTACACTACGCCGCACTTAGGTTATTATTTAAATCCCCTGTTAATAACCACCATTATTAACAAAAATAAACCGCGCATACAAAAAATATTGGATATAAAAATAAAAAACCAGGTATTAATATAGCGGGAAAAAAAAAATAATAAAACCCGTACCAAATCCAGGTAACGAATTATACAAATATAACCGTTTTTATTAGCAATACGCCCAAAACTTTCCGTACAATATATTGCAAATTATATTTTTTAAACCCAAAAAAACAAAAAAAGCGTACGTTTAAAACGAAAATACAAACCAATTTAACCAAAATATAATTAAAACGCCGTACGCCCAAGGCGAAAACGCAAAACCGTTTAACCGAAACGTAATTAAAAATCCGCGCAATTTAACCGTAAATGCGCAAATCCAACCCAGGGAACCCCAGGGTATAGACGCGCGTATACCAATAAACCAACGCACCAAAGCGGATTACGTTAATTATTATATGGATTAAAATACAAAACCGTATAACGAAGGAATATGGACGCAAAAAAAATTAAATATTACATTAAACAAAAACAAATTAATCGTATAATTAATTTAAAATTGTATATATATTATAAACAAGGAAAAAAATATATGGAAATTAGCCATTGTACTACGCGTAAAAGGAATAATTACCATTCCAGGGGCACCGTTCGAATTATCGGACGATTATAAAATCGACAACCTTATTTTTAAGGACGCAATTAAATTTATACAATACAATTTTAGTTAATATTAAAATTGGTTATAAAAAATAAAGTTTATACGCGAAATTAAAGGATAAATTACAACGTACTTATATAAAAAATTAAAAATAATATTACAAAATTATAACAACCACGAAAAAAAAAAATTGTTAACGTAAATACCAATTATCCAACAAATAAACCAACGTTTATTATTAATAATAATAATATAATTAATCGTATATTTAAAAATAATAATCGAATAAAGAAATATAATTTAAATATACGTATAATCGGATAAATTCCTACAACGGATAATTATCGCGTAATTACTAAAAAAAATCCGCTACCGTTATCCACCAAATATAGTATTATAGATTAAAAAATCCTTATATGGATTGGTGGAATTAAATATATATTGGTAAAAAACCTATTATACGTACTATTGCAAAAAATTAAAAATAATAATATCGACGTACAATTTTTGCCTATTATATATTGTTGGAAATCCAAAAATATTTGTTATTACGGTTATATAAACGGACAATACCCTTACTGTCGCTATATTCAAATTTTTGGAACTGGAAAAATAACAATTGCATATAGCAGGATTCCAAACAAAGGACAAACAATTTTTTACGTACGATTATAAATTGGAATTTAATAAATATCGAATCCAATTATAAGGAAAAAACGTACGTATTTTATAAAAGGGACAATTTATATATTTTAAACTAATAAACGCAAAAATAAAAAATGCAATTTAGTAGTTTATTGTACAACGGGCAAAAGGAATATATATTGCTATTATTTGTTAATTAAAAATAACGTACGATTTTTTATTCGTTGTACAAAATAACCAAAACCCAAACAAAAAAACAATCGTTGTATTTAACAAACGATTAATTTGGTAATTGGAAAATCCAAATAGGGGATTAATATATATTTCTATCAACCCTAAACGCGCAAAATTATATATTTTTACAAACGGTTTTTTTACCAATAATAAAAATATAATTTTTTAACTAAAATATATAATTATATTAAAAAAAAAAATCGCGCGTAATAAAAAAAAATTCCAATTTAAAGGAAATATTGTATATTGGTTATTTACAAAATACAAAAAAATAACGAAAAACGTATTAACCAGCAAATTGTATGGAATATTTACAGGTTTTAATTATAGATTTGTACTATTAACAATTATTGCGCGTATTACAAATATTTTGGAATATTTACTTATTTTTATTATTGTTTGTACAAATTCCAAATTATTGTACGATTGTTTAGTAAAATTGGGCAATACAATAGAAAAACGGTTAATAATAAACGTAATATTATTGCGCGAATTTTATAAAAATAGGGAAATAGTAAAAATTTATTGGATAAATGGACGAAATAATCCAACAAACGCCATAATAAAAAAAAATCCGAACAACGTATTAAACAAATTTATATTAATAAATATTGTTAATATTAAAATCAAAGATTATATAAAACGTCGTACGTTAATATAAAAATTCCAGAAAGGTAATTAAGGAAACGTACGAATATAGGTTCCAGGAAAATAACCATATATATATTTATTTAACTATATATATATTTATTTAACCATATATATATTTATATATTTATTAGCGTTAATAAATATAATATACAACGATTTTATTTGTATTAAAGGAAAAAAATATAAAAATAACGTACACAGGCGTATAATAACAAAAATAAAAACCCAACGTTTAATATCCACCAAAATATCCCCCAAAAATAAAAAACGTACGATTAAAATATTTTAACCCAAAATAATGGGCTAACCAATAATATTAAAACCGGAGGGGAATATATACAAACCACTACGGGGAAAGCTATAATTAAACCCGTGTTAAAACCCATATTAAAATTTATATTAAAACCCATAATAAAAACTACCGCCGCGCGAATTACCATTATCGAAACCGGAATAAAGTATATAACCGGCGCTGTAATATACGTAAACGGCGCCACGATTTTACCAGATATATTTGCTATACGCGCCGTTTTGGAAACCGGAAACGCGTACGCAGTAACGGAATTTCGGAAACGCGTTAACATTACCATACTTTTGGGGGTAATATACAATAATATAATTACGGGATTAAATAAAAACGGTACGGAAATAATTTTTGCGTCGAATAATAATTGCAAAAAAATGTCGAATTTTGTTAACGGAACCCGTATTAACTTTAATTTTAATATTGCGTAAAAATATATTGGATAACGTACGTTCGCTATTTTAAATATAATATCCAAAATAATTAACAAAATACGCGTACAAAAAAAAAATACCCAAAATATATTAATATTAATAAATATTGCGCGAAAAAACGTACAATTACCAACGGAATTAATGGGTAAAATAATTTAAACTTTACCAGCAAATGTACGTACGATAATGGAACTTATAATTATAATAACGGTTAAAACAACGGGAACGAAAACGGTAAAAAAAACAAAAAATATAGTAATGGTATTATTATTATTATTATTAATAATATTAACGAAAAAAATTGAAAAAATATATATAGTAAAAAAATAATAAAATTGATAAAAATAAATAAGGAAGGAATTTGCGTACGATTATAATATTTAAAAAAATGGTAATAATGGTAAAAAAAAAAAAGTTAAAAAATAGGTTGAAGGGAAAAATCGATTGTTTATATTAACAAAAAGGCGTAGATAAATTACCTACAAAAAACAATTTAATTGTACGTATTATACAATTATAATTACCTAAAAAAAATAATTTATTAGAAAACGTACGTACGTAACCAACGAAATTTTATAAACAGTAAATTGCTTATTATTTTCAACGTACGCAATGTTTAAATGGAAGGAAATAATTTACGCAATCCGACGAAAAAAATATTATTATATACGTACGACCAATAAAACTATTTTTTAAAACCCCAAACTATATTTGCAACCAAATATTTAGTCCAAATACGAACGAAGGTTTTTAACCAACGAAATTTTTGGTATAATGGTTAAATATATATTTTAAAATTAAGGGAACGTAAATTTAATTCCGAAAATGGGCGAAATTTTTTATTTTTGAAAAATTATTTTGCAATAGCAGCGTACGCGCGTTTGCGAAAAAAAAAAATACCAATATTGGAATAATATTCTATATACTAGCGCAGGTACGTACGTTGAAAATTACGGAATGGATTACGTATATTGGGAATACGTATACAATTTATTCGGTTATTGGTAGCCGGCTAATTTATGGCAACGCACGGTTAGTATATTGTATATATTATTTACGAATACATTCCATAATCGTATTTTCGTTGTATTTTAGAAAATAAATTTTAAAGATTTAAATAAATATATACAAACTTACGCTATTTGTAGTTTTATCCATTTTCGTTATTTGTTTTACCACGTATACGTATATATATAAATCTACAAATTCTACCCACAGTTAAATATAGTAAAAATTAGCAATTTTTTTATTTTTTAATTAATTCGGTTAATTGTTAACGTTTTGTAATCGGTTACCCATCGTTTTGCTATTTTTACGTTATATATTCTTCGCATTGCGCCGACCAACAATATTTATCGCCAGTTTTTTATAATTTTTATTATTTTTAAAACTACCTGGGGCGTTTGGAAACGTATTACCGCCAATTAGTATAAAATTAATTGTTTTTTTATACCTGCGGTTTAACCCAATATTAACCCCCGCGTAACCCCTATACCCATTATTAATATTCCTAACAACGATTCGGACAATAATAATAACGATAATAATAATAATAGTATTGGTAATATTTTTGCGTATTCCGTTTGCGTTTTTTAGGCGTCCAGCGTATATAATTATATATTTGTCCGTTTTACCCCTACATTTTGTCGATTTGTCGTACGTATTTTTATTTCTTTTAACGTTCCGTTTAATATTAAATTTTATACCGTCCAATATTTTATTGCGTTTTTTTTTACCGTTGGTAATATCCGGTTTATTTTTATACCGTTTTACATTTTGTTTATATTTCGCCCGTTTTTAATTCGATTTTAACAATAATAATTTTACCAAAACCTTCGTCGCCCGTCTTTTATTGTTCCAATTTAATCGTCTTATTATTTTTTGGCCGGCCAAAATTAACGTTTTGCCAACGTTTAATTGCAGTTTTTTCGCCGCCCCGCCAATAATATATTGGCGTTTTTTTAATTTCCGGTTATTTTTATTGTATAGCGCGTTTTATTAAATATTGAACAATTTTTTAATAATTTAAAACAATTTTTTTTATAGTAATATTGCCAGTAATATAATGGTGGAAATGGTTTTTTTAGCGAAGTTAGTTTTTACGTTTTGCTATGTAGTTTTAATGGTTTTTTTAAGGTGTTGGAATTTGTTTTCGGCCTTTCGCCCAAAAAAGGGGTGGTTTTTTTAACGAATTGCCCAGTAAACGTAGGCGTTAAATCGTTTAATTTAATTTAAATAGATTAATAAAGTTTGGGAAATTATAATACCCCTTGCGTTTTGTACGTTTGATTTCCGCGTTCCCTTTACATTATATTTGCGTTTTTTTAAATTTTGTTTTTTTGGTTTGTTTGTATAAAAATTGTTTAATTTTGCTTTTTATTGCTTTTTATAAAAGATTTTTTTCAATAATCCATTAATTGTATTTTACCGGTTAATTAAACCATTTAATTAAATAGTAGGTAATATTATTTTTTTTTTATATTTTTAATTTTTTCAATATTCCATTTTTTTCGTTTTCCAGTTTTGGATACGGTATCGTTTTATTGTCGTTTAGGTTACGTGGTTTCCATGGTTCCAGTAATTAAATTGGAAATACATTATGGAATTTTTTATATTAAATTGGTAATATTAGGCAATACGTTTGTTTATTTATTTTATTAAAAATTTTAAATGGGCTAACGAATTTGGGTTTAAATTTATTGTCTTTTTTAATTTTTAAATTGCGGGTTGATAAACGTACCCAATTTTTTTTTTAAATTGTATTGGTTTGTGTTTTAAATTATAGTAACGTTTGTATTTTTTTACGGTTTGGGTCCAGTTTGTTTGTAGTTTTTTTCGAATTTTTATTAATTTTTCGAATTTTTGTTGTATTGTTGGTATTATTTCCATCCCCCCCTTGGTAAATATATTTTTGGGTTGCAGGTAGAAATCCCCATTTTTATCCATAAAAACCATTATAGGTAATATACCAATCGTTTTTTGTAACATATTGTTGTATATATATTTAGCTATAAAAAATAATTGCGCCCACGTTTTTGGTTTTTCGTTTACGTAATAACGGAAATATTGTTTAATAATTTGGTTTAATTTTTTTATTTGGCCATTTGTTTGAGGATAATAAGCCGTTGATATTTTTTGTTTAATATTTGATTTAAAGTAAAGTTTTTTCCAGAATTTGCTGGTAAAAAATTTGTTTTTATCCGATATAATATTTAAAAGTAGCTTATAACGATATTTTATCTCTTTTATAAAAATGGATGCAAATTTTATAACATTAATATCGTTTTTAATTGGGATAAATTTCGCTATTTTGGTAAACCGGTTAACAACCGTTAATATAAAATCCATTTATATTAATTGGTACTATACGTTTGGAAAACTTATAATAAAATCGGTAAAAATTTTATCCCAAACTTTTAAAGGGGTGGGTAATAATTTTAAAACGCTATATTTGCAATATTTGGTTAATTTGGCCATTAAATATAAATAATACGTTTTTAGATATTATTTAATATTATTTATTATTTTTTTCCAATAATATTTTTTTTGCAATAATTTAAATGTTTTACCAATTCCCCAATATTCCGCGTATGGATTATTATAATATAGTTTTAAAAATTTACGGCAAACATTACCGTTTATGGGTATATATATATTACCCCTATAGCAAAGGAGATTATTTTTACCCATAATCTAATTTTTGCGTAATTTTTGGCGTTTTTTCTACAATTTTTGGTCGGATTGCTGGAAATTTCCAATCAAAATTTTAATTAGTTTATTAAATGTATTATAACTAGTTTTTATTTGTATAGATTTTTTGGTTTATTTTTTAATAATTATGTATACACGTATATATGGAACAAATTTTTTAAAATTTATTATTATAACTTTTCGGAATATAGCATCGTTATACCGTTTGGTGGTTTCGGTCTGGTAAAGGGTTTTAATTTTCCATAGTTATATTCGGGTCCCTTTAGGGTTTTAAATTATAATATTTCTCGAATTATTTTTTTGGAACCGCGTGGGAATTTTAATTCTTTCGCCTTCCAAACTCCTACCTGCAATTTTCTTTTGCAATAAAAATAATACGTTATTCATTATAATGGTAACGTTGTAGTTTGGCCGTTTTAACGGTTTATTAACCGGGTTGGATTTACCTACCCGGTACAAAATTTTAAAATTAAAAAAGGAAAAATATATAATCCATTGGGTTTGTTTCCCGTTTAGTTTAGGAATTTTTATAAAACTTTAAAAATTTTAATAATTTATAATAACAATAATTGGGTAAACGTTGCTTTCCAAATAATATCTTTAATATTTAAAAGTTTTGATTATTGTACCCATTTTTTGGTTTGGTGTACCCCAATTTGTTGGTATATTTGTTTATTTTTTGGATTAATACGCAATAGGGTATTAATTGTTTTTAAATTTTTGGAATAATATTATTTTCTATACAAATTTTAAAACGTTTATTTCCAAACGAATTGGTAGCAAGGGGTTATAATACCGTAGTAGGGGAATAATAGAAAAAATAATTTTCAAATTTGCAAAGGCTTTTTTTGCTACATTTCTTTTTTCGGTTTTAATATCCCCTGGTTTTTTTCCTTTTTTTATTCCTTTTAAAAGATCCGACAAAAAATATATAATTGTAAAATAATTGTGGATAAAACGCCTGTAAAAATTGCAAAAATTTAAAAATATTTGAATATTATAATAAGATTTAAGGTTTGATTATTTTTTAATAACGTTTACCCTGCAAAATTCCATAGTTATTTTTTAAATACCAACAATATATTTTAAAAACCTTGTTTTTTGTATAAAAAATTTGCATTTAAACAATTTGGCGTACAAATCGGCGTTACGCAATTTGGCCAAAATTTGGTATATATAATCCATATACAATTTCTCGTTAGGGGAAAAAATTAAAATATTATCCAAATAAATAATATAAAAATTATCCAATAGTTTTTTTAACGTTTTGTATATATAGTTTTGAAAAATTATAAACGCGTTATAAAATCCAAAAGGTATTATAATATATTTATAATACCCGTACTTTGTTCGAAAAATTGTTTTCCATTTATTCCCTTCCCGAATACGAATACGGTAATAAACGTCCCTAAAATTTAGTTTTAAAAACCAGCGGGTTTTTTGTACTTTGTCCATAATTTCGGATATTAAAGGTAGGGGGTACCGATTTTTTTTGGTTACCGTATTTAGCTTTCGGTAATTTATATATAAACGCAATATTTTATTGTATTTTGGTATAAATAAAATAGATGTACCCGCGGAATTTATAAATTGCCTGATTTTTTTTAATTTGAGATTTTTGTTTAGGTAGTTTTGTAGTTTTACCAATTTTTTGGAAAATAAGGGGTAAATAAGTAAATATGGGGGTATAACCCTTTCGACCAAATTAATGGAATATATTACATTTAGTTTAAAAGGTATTATTTTAATCCTTTGTTTTGAAAATATATTGGCGTATTTTTGGAACGTAGGCGGTAAAATTTTTATTTCTTTATAAATTGCAAATTAATCGTTATTTTTATTTGGTAAAACGGGGAAAATATAATCCGTAAAGGTTATTATATAGATTTTTGCGTACCCTTTTACCGTATATAAAAATCGACGAAGATTATTATATAATTTAAAATCCTTTTTTATAATTTTAAACTAACATTTATATTTGAAATTTTATATAATAATAGCTTTTTCAGCAAATATAGGTCGGCCCCAAATTACAGGGGGATTCCCTATAGGACGTTTAGTAATTATATATAATTTTTTAATTTAACGTTGTATATTTCAAAAATCGGTAACCTATAAGCGTATTTTATACGTTTTTTGGGTATCGACTTTATTTTATCCGATCCTTATTAATATAGGTATAATTTTATTTTGTATAAATAAATAATATTATTTGGTAAAATTTTTATCCACCAAATTTATTTTAACCTTTATATTTATAATTATTTATAGGGTTACGCCGGGGTTTTCCAGCAATTTTGTAATAATAGTAAATATGGAACGTTGGAATATTAATAAAATTTGCGGATTATAGTAAATAAGTTGGTCGTTCTTTTGGGGAGGCGTTGAATTAACGAATTTTTGGACTGGTCCGAATTTTTGGTTTTGGAATTATCCGATTTTTTCGTTTTTTCTGGGCAATTATTGCGTAAATGCGTATTGTTACCATATATATAACAAATAAGGATTTTCCCCGTTTTTCAATCCATAGGATTTCTATTTTGGTTTTTTTTGGATTTTAATTTTTTAAATTTAAAAGATTTTTCGGATAGTTTGTTTTCCGATAATTTTCCATTTTATAATCGTTGGGTACCCTGTTTATTTTGGCCCCTTTTTTTTATAGGAGAAGGTTTTTCGGGTAATTTGCGTATTTCCAGATTTTTCCGTTTTTTTTATTTCGTTTTTTTTGGTTAATTTGGAATTTAATTGTTTTGCTGGTTGCGAATTTGCATTTTTTTTTTGTATAAATATTATTCCAATGTTTGTAAACCCACGTAACGGTTTCGTCGCGTATAGTAGGTATGGTATTATAGTAAATGTTTAAATAACGGTGCAAATCGTTCGTTAATTTATTGTAAAAACGGAAAGAACGATTGCGTTCCGTTTCCTTATTTAAATGGAATTTTAAATTAAACAAATAAATATGGAAATCGAACGGGATTTAATTTATAAAATAATATATTTGCTGTAGCTTAAAAATAGTATTTTTTTTTAGTTTTATTAATTTCAATAGAAAATTCCTGTAGGTAGAACTCGTAAATCTACATATACACGTATACGTGGTAAAACAAATAACGAAAAGCGGGTAAGACTACAAATAACGTAAGTTTATATATACCTATTTAAATCTCTAAAATCTACCTTCTAAATACAACGAAAATACGATTATAGAACGTATTCGTAAATAATATATACAACGCATTAACCGTACATTATTATAAATCAACCAACTACCAATAGCCAAATAAATCGTACATATATTCCCAATATACGTAATCCACCCCGTAATTTCCAACGTACGCGCCTATATTAATATATAGAATATTATTCCAATACTGGCATTTTTTTTTTTCGCAAACGCGCGTACGCTGCTATTGCAAAATGGTTTTTCAAAAATAAAAAACTTCGCCCATTTTCGGAATTAAATTTGCATTCCTTTAATTTTAGGGTATAGGTTTAACCATTATACCAACGGTTTCGTTGGTTAAAAACCTTCGTTCGTATTTGGACTAAATATTTGGTTGCAAATATAGTTTGGAATTTTAAAAAATAGTTTTATTAATCGTACGTACGTAATAATATCTTTTTCGTCGAATTGCGTAAATTGCTTTCTTCCATCTAAACATTGCGTATGTCGAAAATAATAAACAATCTATTGTTTGTGGAACTTCGTTGGTTATATATATACATTTTCTAATAAATTATTTCTTTTAGGTAATTACAATTATATAATACGTACAATTAAATTGTTTTTTACAAATAATTTACCTACGTTTTTTTGTTAATATAAACAATTAATTCTTCCCTTCAACCTACTTTTTAATTTTTTTTTTCTTTACCATTATTACTATCTTTTCAAATATTATAATCGCACGCAAATTCCTCCCTTATTTACTTTTATTAACTTTATTATTTCTTTATTACGTACGCTTTTTTAATTTTTTTCGTTAACATTATTAACAATAATAATAATACCATTACCATATTTTTCGTCCCTTTTACCGCTTCCGTTCCCGTTATTTTAACCGTTATTATAATTGCAAATCCCATTATCGTACGTACGTTTACTGGTAAAATTTGGATTATTTTACCCATTAATTCCGCTGGTAATTGTACGTTTTTTCGCGCGATATCCATCAATATTAATATATTTTAAATTTTTTTTTTGTACGTATATTTTACTAATTATTCTGGATATTATATTTAAAATAACGAACGTACGTTATCCAATATATTTTCGCGCAATATCGAAATTAAAATTAATACGGATTCCGTTGACGAAATTCGATATTTTTTTACAATTATTATTTAACGTAAAAATTATTTCCGTACCGTTTTTATCCAATCCCGTAATCGTATTATCGTATATTACCCCCAAAAATATAGTAATATTAATACGTTTTCGAAATTCCGCCACTACGTATATATTCCCGGTTTCCAAAACGGCGCGTACAACAAATATATTTAACAAAATTATAACGCCGCCTACGTATACTATAACGCCGATTATATACTTTGCTCCGGTTTTAATAATAGTAATTCGCGCGGCGGTAATTTTTATTATAAATTTTAATATAAGTTTTAATATAGATTTTAATACGGGTTTATGTTACGATCAAGGTATCGGGGTGACCTGTTCTTAGGGTAAAGTACAGTGGGTTGGAGCAACTGAGCGTCGTGACGGATAACCGGGATTCTCAATGACCGGGGGTGAAGTTATGATCGGTCTCAAGCAAGTCTTGAGGTTAACTAGAGTTTGATTGCTGCTAAGCAATCCAGAAGTAAAGCTATCTACATAGTAATGATCGTGTCCTTATATAGTCAAGTGATCACTCCGTGTGAGTGATCCCGATCACTCCTTGGTGATCACTCCAGGGGTCGATCACCTCCTTGGCGGTGATCGTGATCACCGCCGCCTGGTGATCGGGTTAGGGTTCCTTATCTTATCTTCACGTGATCTTCCGCTTGTTCCCCTTGTCCTTTGTTTGGTGGTTCCCGGCGGGTCTCACTGGTTGTTCGTCTTCCCTTCCCTGTTCTGTCAATCCGTGGTCGTAACATCAGGTCCCCTTTCTAAGGCCAAGTCCCGTGGCCACATAAGTAGGTCGGGTCCCTGGTCGCCTTGTGTCCTGGTTCCTTCTTTCCTTCTTACTAACCATCATGTCGTCTAGGATTGAAAAACGGTCGCAGCCTGTTCGTTCGTTTTCTGCGTCTGCCCTTCGTCGCGAGCGTTTGGCCGAAACCATTGCCCTTGAGGGTTTCGAAGTCATGCCGTGTTCTTTCTGCAAAACCCGCGGTTATGCTTGTCGCATGATTGCTTCGAATTCCCGGTGCAGCGAGTGTGTGCGCCGTGGTCGAAAGTGCGATGCTTCCTCCGTGCTTGTTACCAACCGTAGGTGGTGTTCTCCTTCCTGGTGCGCGCAGCCGCCCTGGCTAACGATTTCGCAGTGGGCCGATTGACCCAAGAGCGGAAAAGGTTGGAGTTACAGGAATCTGAAGTTGAGGACGACATTCTTCGCGTGCAGCAGGAGATCGCTCGGCTGCAGCGAGAGTCGTCCGAGAAGTTCAATCGTTTGTTGCGCCTGCGCAAGCAAAAACGTCTCCTTCAGTCGCGCAGCGAGACTGAGGCTGTTCGTTTGGATGCTGAGTTGTCTGTTGAGGATGCCGTTGAAAGGGAGCGTCTGGGGGTTGACGAGCTTCCTTTCGATGGCCCCTCCGAGTCTGGTCTTGTCCCGGAGCTGCAATCCTTGGGCCACGTGGATGTGGTAGATTGGTCAGCAGTCCTAGGCGCTGAGTCCTCTGATTGGGTCTTTCCGGAACTAGTTTCTGTCAATGGTAGGTGGTGCCTTCTTAGGTCGTCCTCTCTTTCTTGGCTGACTTGCTCGCAGATCCAACTCCTGGTAGTACTGGCGGAGTGGTTCCTGGCAATTCTGGAGGTGGTTAAGTGGTTCCCAAGTGTTTTCCTCGTGTCCGTAGACTTCGGTGTGCTGGTAGGAGGTTCCCGCTTTCGTCCGTTGCGAGGATGGTTCGGGTTTCCTCGGGTACCGTTATTTCGTGATCCGGTCGTCGGCTGAGAGCGTCGGCCCTGCCGTTTTCTGTTCCTTTCCTGTAAACGATCCTAAAATGGAATTCCGACAGGAATTCTGACCACCTGATTTGTCGTTTGTTCAACACCTTGCTGGTGGTGAAGTGGGTCAGGTTCTTGTGGTCCGTGTAGACTAACACCTCGTGTTTAGTTCCGGATAGTTGGGGTTTCCATTCTTCGAATGCTCGGATAATGGACATGAGTTCTTTGTCGTGGATTTGGTAGTTTAGTTCTGGTCCATGTAGTTTCTGCGAGAAGAAGGCGCACGGGTGCAGTTTTCCTTCCTCATCCCTCTGTCCGAGTTGTCCACCAATCGCATAGTCGGATGCGTCGGTTTCGACTTCGAAGGGTTTCGTAGGGTCTGGTATCCTCAAAATAGGTTCCTTTGCTACTGCGTTGCGTAGCTGTTCGAATGCTTGTTGCGTTTGTTCCGTCCACTGGAATTCTAGGTCTTTCTTTGTCATGTTGGTGAGGGGTGTGGCGATGGCGCCGTATCCCTTGATGAATCTTCTGTAAAAGTTCACAAATCCTAAGAATGCTCGAACGTCTCTTACGTTCTTTGGTTGAGGCCATTCCTTTACTGCTTGGATTTTCGATGCTTCCATCCTTATTTCGCCAGGAGCGATGGTGTATCCTAGGAAGTTGACTTGCTTGCTATGAAAGATGCATTTCTCGGGCTCGACTAGGAGCTTAGCGTCTTGTAGCTTCTGTAAAACGGTGTGGACGTGTTGCTTGTGTTCTTCCAACGTCTTGGAAAAGACAAGGATATCGTCCAGATAGACAACGGTGAAATTGTCTAGGCATTCCCTGAGAACGTGGTTGATCATTGTTTGGAAGGTGGCTGGTGCGTTGGTAAGGCCGAAAGGCATTACGAGGTATTCGTAATGTCCACGCCTGGTTCGAAACGCTGTTTTCCATTCTTCGCCTTCCTTCATTCTGATTAGGTTGTATGCTCCTTTGAGGTCCAGGGTGGTGAACCAACTGGCTTGATAGAGCATGTCCCTGAGTTCTCCTATGAGTGGGAGCGGGTAGCAATTCTTTATCGTAATGTCGTTAAGTTGTCGGTAGTCCACGCATAGTCGTAGTTTTCCGTTCTTCTTCGGTACGAAGAGGATCGGGTATCCTGCTGGTGATGTTGATGGTCTGATGTATCCTTTCCTAAGGTTTTCTTCGAGATATTCGTCGAGTGCGTCCATTTGTGTCGGGTTGAGTCCATATATCTTGTGGAACTTTGGTTGTGTTCCTTCCTTCAGAGGGATCTCATGATCGAAGGGTCCGTGCTCGGGGAGCCCTGTTTCGAGTTCTTTGCTAAATAACTGTTTGTATGTCCTGTATTCGGTTGGTACGCCGCTTGTCTCGTTGCTGGGTGTTATGTGATTGGATCGGTTTTGGCTGGTGGATAGTCGCTTCTCTTCCGATGTTGGCTCCGGGTTCGGCTGTCTTTGTGCCAGATACACCTCTCGTGTTTGATTCGTCCGTGCCCTATGCTTCCCGTGTGAGGCCTTCTGTTTCGTGCGGTACTCAGTGACTGGGTGCTTTTCCCATTGGACCTGGCCGGTTGTCCAATCTATCCGGGGGTTGCTCTTCTTAAGCCATGGGATGCCAAGGATTACTTGGTTGTTCCCGATATCGGCTGCATCCAGCACGATATGTTCTTCCCTTCCTTGGAATTCCATCCTGAGGGGGTATGTTTCCTGGTTGACGGTCCCCTTGTTGTGGGTTATCGCTTTCCCTTCTACCGTCTGTAACTGGTAAGGTTCTTCCTTCCATCTGGGTACCCACATGAAATCTTGTAACACGTGGTACGAAATGTAGTTGCCCTGGGCTCCACTGTCTAACAGAGCCCTCAGGTGTTGTCCGTTAAGTTTGATGTGCAGAAAAAGGTGTTCGTTTCCTGTCAACGTATCCTGCGTAGCGTTCAGGGTTCTTATTGGTCGTATCTTTGTTTCTGCCGTTCGGTGCCCTGTACCGTCTGGCTGTCTTAGTTTTTTGACTGGCTGGCCTCACCCTGGGGCCCTTTTCCTTTTTGTTCTTTCTTCTGTCTTGGGGGTGCAGGCGTCTTGCGTGCGTTGGTTGTTTCTTTCCTTTCTTGGATCCTAGGATCCCATACGATGCTTGTCATTGGCATGGGTCCTGGTAATCGGGATCGTTGTTCGTGCCATGCCTGAGCCTTGGCTAGCATATGTACTCTGCAGATACTGCGCGTGCACTGGTACCATGGGAATGTAGGTTGGTTGCAGCATGCCATGGGGTATCCGTCCGTTGGGGTGAAGATGGCTGCTGGTTCGGTGTTGAGTTTAATCTTGATTTCCCAGTGTGGTAGTTCCTGTACGGTGTATACCTGGTGGATTCCAGTCTGCTTGCGTCTGCGGGGAAAGAAGTTGTAGTGTATTTTCTTGCTGAGGTGGAGTCCGCATGTGTCCCTAAAGCACTCCGCCCAAAAGATGTTTGGGTGGTCGGGGTGTGATGGTAGGATTTGTGGATGATCTCCGAAAGTGGGGTCCACTGGTCCTACAAGGTTCTTTTTTGAGTATGTGGTTGGTACTCCGGGAAACTGTACTGATTGGTCGTCTCGGTATAAGTCGATTGGTTTCTTTTCGTATAGGTCGGGAAGGCTCTCTCTTGTCGCAACGTATGTGCTTGGTGGGGTGTCTTCTTCTTCGCTTGATTCTTCTTCGCTTTCTTCCGTTGTTTCCGTGAGGAGGTGGGTCTGACCCAGTGGTTCTTCTTCACTGTCTGATCCCTCTGAATCCGTTGGTTCGGCCAGGGCCGTCTCTTGCCGGTGTAAGTTGATTGGTCGCCTGGTTGGTCCGATGGGTACTCTGTTTCCTACCGCCAGGGTGCGCACTCCCTTGGGCTGTTGGGGATAGTATCCTGCATCGGTTTTTGAGCTATTGTGGGTCACGCAGTTGTTGTTGTAGCATCTGGTCCAGTTC
The DNA here is from genome assembly GCA_003709005.1 of Magnaporthales sp. P1609. Taxonomy (NCBI): domain Eukaryota; kingdom Fungi; phylum Ascomycota; class Sordariomycetes; order Magnaporthales; species Magnaporthales sp. P1609. The sequence goes on from PELF01000003.1 coordinate 3,722,105, forward strand.
AACTGTTCGTGTGGGACCTGTGTCGTGGCGTTCAGTCCCCGTGGTTTGTTTCTAATACCTTCCGTTCCTGCTGCAAAATCGGGTTGCAGGTTGGAGGTGCTGGGGCAATTTCGTGCGATATGCCCTGGTTTGTTGCATCTGAAACATTTGCCGCTTTTGGGGTCTTTCCTGGGGTTTTTGTGCTGGGTGGCGTTGAGGTCCATAGGCCCGCTATGGGTGCCATACGCTGTACTATGTTGGCGAGGTGGTTTGGGGTGTTGGTATTTACGTCCCGTGTTGGCTTGTCGTAGGTTGGGTCCCCAGGTGTTGCGTCCTTCGCGTCTTTCCAGCTTCCGTTCGTAGATACGGTTGTCGATCTTGACTGCCAGCTCTACGTATTCTGACATGAGGCTTGGTCGTTCTTCTTTGACCAATTCGTCTTTTACTTCGTCCTTGAGTCCTGCGTAGAAGCGTGCCATCAGGGCCTCCCTGCCCCAAGGTAGCTTTGCTGTGATCTGCCGGAACTCACTAGCATACTTGGATGCTGACTTGGTCTGGACGAGGCGCGACAGCTTTCGTTCGGCTGTGCGTTCTTCGTCGGGGTTACCGAATGCTTCCTTCAGATTTTCCTCGAAATTGTCGTAGTCGTCGAAGATGCGGTTAGTCTCAGCCTTACGGTTCTCTTCTTCTTCATGGTCCAGGTAGTCTCGCAGAGTTGGTTCGAACCATGCGAGGGCGTCGCCCTTCAAGAGTGAGGCTGCATAGGCAACCTTCTCGGCGTCGTTGTCGAAGTTATCCTCGTTGAAGTGAAGGTACGCGCGAGTTCCGGTGAGGAAGCTCTGCAAGGTACCGGGGGTTCCTTCAAAAGGGGTTGGTAGGGGGTACTTCACGGCGTTCCTGTTGGCTCTGTTAGTTTGTTCCTGAACTCGTTCCTGTAGCTGACGGTTTTCAGCCTGAAGGGTCGCGACCATCTGACGCAGGGCGTCAGCGCTGGCCGGAGCGTTAGTAGTAGAGGGGGTCTGAGGGGTGGTCCGGTTGGAAGACATCGTGTCGGTAATACTGCTCGGTCTGCTTCAAGGCAAGGTACTGAACAGGAGCAATCAAAATGTTACGATCAAGGTATCGGGGTGACCTGTTCTTAGGGTAAAGTACAGTGGGTTGGAGCAACTGAGCGTCGTGACGGATAACCGGGATTCTCAATGACCGGGGGTGAAGTTATGATCGGTCTCAAGCAAGTCTTGAGGTTAACTAGAGTTTGATTGCTGCTAAGCAATCCAGAAGTAAAGCTATCTACATAGTAATGATCGTGTCCTTATATAGTCAAGTGATCACTCCGTGTGAGTGATCCCGATCACTCCTTGGTGATCACTCCAGGGGTCGATCACCTCCTTGGCGGTGATCGTGATCACCGCCGCCTGGTGATCGGGTTAGGGTTCCTTATCTTATCTTCACGTGATCTTCCGCTTGTTCCCCTTGTCCTTTGTTTGGTGGTTCCCGGCGGGTCTCACTGGTTGTTCGTCTTCCCTTCCCTGTTCTGTCAATCCGTGGTCGTAACAGTTTAATTATAGTTTTCCCCGTAATGGTTTGCGTATATTCCCTTCCAGCTTTGGTATTATTGGACAACCCATTATTTTGGGTTAAAATATTCTAATCGTACGTTTTTTATTTTTGGGGAATATTTTAATGGGTATTGGGCGTTGGGTTTTTATTTTTATTATTATACGCCTATATACATTATTTTTATATTTCCTTCCTTTAATACAAATAAAATCGTTATACGCTATATTTATTAACGTTAATAAATATATAAATATACGTATAATTAAATAAATATATATATAATTATTTTCCTGGAACCCATATTCGTATATTTCCTTAATCGCCTCCCTGGAACTTTTATACTAACGTACAACGCTCTACATAACCTTTAATCCTAATATTAATAATATTTATCGATATAAATTTGTTTAATACGTTGTTCGAACTTTTTTTTATTATGGCGTTTACTGGATTATTTCGTTTATTTATCCAACAAATTTCTGCTATTTCCCTATTTTTATAAAATTCGCGCAATAATATTATATTTATTATTAACCGTTTTTTATCGTATTGCCCAATTTTATTAAATAATTGTACAATAATTTAGAATTTATATAAACAATGATAAAAATACGTAAATATTCCAAAACGTTTATAATACGCGCAATAATTGTTAATAATATAAATCCATAATCAAAATTTATAAATATTCCATACAATTCGCTGGTTAATACGTTTTTCGTTATTTTTTTATATTTTATAAATAACCAATATACAATATTTTTTTTAAATTAAAACTCCTTTTACTGCGCGCAACTTCTTTTCCTAATATAATTATATATTTTAACTAAAAAATTATATTTTTATTATTGGTAAAAAAACCGTTTGTAAAAATATACAGCTTCGCGCGTTTAGGATTGATAGAAATATATATTAATTCCCTATTTGGATTTTCCAACTACCAAATTAATCGTTTGTTAAATACAATAATTGTTTCCTTATTTGGGTTTTGGCTACTTTGTACAACCAATAAAAAATCGTACCCTACTTTTAGCTAATAAATAATAACAATATATATTCTTTTTGCCCATTGTACAATAAATTATTAAATTGCATCCTTTATTTTTACGTTTATTAATTTAAAATATATAAATTATCCTTTTTATAAAATACGTACGTTTTTTCCTTGCAATTGGATTCAACATCCATTAAATTCCAATTTATGGTCGTACGTAAAAAACTGCTTATCCTTCGTTTGGAATTTTGCTACGCGCAACTATTATTCCTCCAATTTCGAAAATTTGGATATAATAACGATAAAAATATCGTCCGTTTATATAACCGTAATAACGAATATTTTTAAATTCCCAGCAATATATAGTAGGTAAAAATTGTACATTAATATCGTTATTTTTAACCTTTTACGGTAATACGTATAATAAATTTTCCACCAATATATACTTAATTCCGCCAATTTATACAATAATTTTTTAATCCATAATATTGTATTTGGTGGATAACGGTGGCGGATTTCCTTTAATAATTACGCAATAATTATCCGTTGTAAAAATTTATCCAATTATACGTACGTTTGGATTATATTCCTTTATTCGATTATTATTTTTAAATATACGATTAACTATATTACCATTACTAATAATAAACGTTGGTTTATTCGTTGGATAATTGGTATTTACGTTAACAACTTTTTTTTTTCGTAATTATTATAATTTTGTAATACCATCCTTAATTTTTTATATAGGTACGTTATAATTTATTTTTTAACCTCGTATACAAACTTTATTTTCCATAACCAATTTTAATATTGGTTGGAATTATATTGTATAAATTCAATTACGTCCCTAAAAATAAAACTATCGATTTTATAATCGTCCGACAATTCGAACGATATCCCTAAAATGGTAATTATTCCTTTTACGCGTAATACAATAACTAGTTCCTATATATTTTTTTCTTTATTTGTAATATATATACAATTTTATACTAATTGTACGATCAACTTTTTTTTGTTTAACGCAATATCCAATTCCTTTTACATTTATATTCCCTTATTGTACAATTTTATATTTTAATTAACGTGGTAATCGATATAATCCGTTTTAACGCGTTGGTTTATTGGTATACGCGCGTCCGTACCCTGGAATTTCCCGGATTGGATTTGCGGATTTGCGGTTAAATTGTACGAATTTTTAATTACGTTTTAATTAGGCGGTTTTGCACCTTCGCCTTAAACGTACGGTATTTTATTTATATTTCGGTTTAACTGGTTTATATTTTCGCTTTGGACGTACGGCTTTTTTATTCTTTTTGGATTTAAAAAATATAATTTGCAATATATTGTACGGAAAATTTTGGGCGTATTATTAATAAAAACGGTTATATTTATATAATCCGTTACCTGGATTTAATACGGGTTTTACTATTTTTTTCCTTCCCGTTATACTAATATTTGGTTTCTTATTTTTATATTCAATATTTTTTGTACGCGCGGTCCATTTTTTGTATTAAACGCGCGGTTAATGGAAATTTCCGCACAATATTTGGCTAATTTTTTCTTTATTTTTGCTATAATAGCAATTCGTTACGCAATGGTGGTTAATGGAACAAAATTTATATTAATTTTAGAATATATACCAAAAACTAACAACGTAAAAACAAATCCGTTATATTTTGTTATATTGTTTAACGCCTTAATTACCATTTATAAAATAATTTTTTTGTCCGCACTATCCATTAATTTTTTAAACAAAATATTGTACGTTCGTTTTAATAGGGCGTATACGTATTTTATTTTCCCCAATACCCAATATATTTTAATGGGTATTTTGTTGTACGTAATTTCTACCATTTTTATATAATTACTAAACTTTTCCCAAACGAAATTTTTTTCTAAATCGTACGTAATAATATTTGGTAATCCAAAATAAATATATATTTAGGTTTTGTATAATACGTTCCAAATCGTTTATACCAATATATTTTTAAAAAATATTGCTATTTGGAATTTAATTATATTATCGATAACGTATAGCATTGGTTTATTATTTAATTATAAAATATTTACAATAATATTGTAATTAAATTCACAATTATTTTTAATGGAAAATTTAAACCGTTAAAATATTGGGTCGTACGTTTAACATTGGTAATATATTTTGCTTATTTTTTCCAAAATATTTTATCGTACGTTTAACATTGGTAATATATTTTGCTTATTTTTTCCAAAATATTTTATCGTACGTTTCGGTAACCTGTTTTTTGTAAAAATTTGTATAATTTTTCCGTACGAGGGTAACCATATTTTTTATACAATTTTTTTAGCTTTTATTTAATAAAAAACATTTCTATTTCCGTACGGCTGGTATTAAAAAATGGATATCCCCATTTCCTTATTATTGGTATTTTTTTTCCATTTTTACGTACAATAATATTTTCCACGTTATTAAAATACGTTTTTAATTTATTTATATTGTACAAACAAAAAAAAAATAGGGTTTATATATCTAATATATAATAGGTAACCGTATCCAACGCGTTTTGTATTATTATAATCCCTATAATTTATTGTAATTAACTTTCTCCGAATTGTATTTTTATTAATTTTGGTATCCAATTTATTTATACGCGTGGGTTTTTTTTTTAAATATACCAATACCTGGGATTTTCCTATTGTAAAAACGCGCGCAATATTTATATTCCATAATTTTTCTTAATATATTGTACTATATTAATTTTATAATATAAACTGGTTTATTTGCTGGATAATTTTGGAAATATATACATTTTCCTTAGTCGCGCGGTAAATATATATTCGACTTTGCAGGAATTGCACCATTTTATACTGGTTATTTGCATTGTTGTTATTATTTTTTTTTTTACTATTAATGTCGCGCGATTAAAATATTTTTTCCCAATTGGTTAAAAACTATTCAAAATTAGGTAATTTTTTTCCAAGGGTATTATACGCCTAATTGTATTTTTGGTGTACGCCTTTTCTTTTTTCCTTAATATATTTTCAAAATTTGCATCCCTATTTTTTATAAATAAAATAAATATTGTTTTTATTGTATAAAAATCCCTGGACTTACTGGATTCTCGGATTGTACAATAATTATTATATTCTGGTTTATCCCCGCTATTTTTGGGTTATTTTTACCAATTTAATATTATTGTACGCCCTTATTTTACAAAATAACGATTGCAATAATATCGCCTATCCGTAAAATTGGTATTATACGGTTTTTATAAATATTATTTCCCTATTTTATTCTACGCTATTTGCAATAACGTATATAGATTGGAAAACAATATTTTATATGTACCTTTTTATACTATTAATATATTTTCAAACTTTTGTATTCCTCGGTACGCGCGTACTATAGCAATATATAATTATCGTTCCCCTTGGTATTCGTTACCTAATACGCGCTATATTAATTTAAATTTATCCAACAACAACTTTAATACCTTTTATATACTTTTGTCTAAATTATTTTATTTTACGCGTACAAAAATAATAATTATCCAATCTATATAATACTGCGTATAATTAAATTCGGTATTAAAATAATTATCCAATATTTGGTACATTTTATTCCAACGTATATTTAATTATAAAAAATTGGTCCAATAATCGCGCGCGCGGTCCGACAATATTTTTGGAAAAATGGTATAATATTGGTTAACCGTAATCCTTTTCCTATCGTACGTTTGGACAAAAATTTTCGTTTTATTCAGGAAAATATTGTACAATTTACCAATATAATTATCCTTCTTTTTCCAATTTTTAATAAAACGGTCCGCTATTTTAAAATTTAATAATTCGTTCTATATTAATTAGACAAATAAAAATTTGTATTTAACTATTATTATTTTTGCAATAATTGTACGTTAATTATTCCTTTTTTTTGGTATTAAAATTACGGATAAATATACATTTTTTATACCTATTTATTACCGGGTATAGCTAAATTTCCTTTTTCCGGATCGTACGCAATTATACCCCGGTAAATCCCTGGAATAACGCGCGTTTTTCCGGTTTAATTTGGGGTTTTTCCAATTAGGTTTATATATTATATATTTAGGTTTAGATTTTAATACGGTACGCCCTGGATTACCTTTAACCGTACAATTTATAATAATAAAAATCCCCTTTCTACCCTTATTGTATATTATTTTTTTTTATCCTATTTTATAAATTGGAAAAATAATTGTTAAAATATTGTAAATATCGTACGTATTTCGTAAAATTCTTTTTTTTCAAACCTTGGTATTTTATTTTAAAACCGGATCGTACCATTTAAATATTATATTCGTAATTAATTTTGCGCTTATTATTATTATTCTTTTTGGAAAAATCGCACGAATTTGTCGTTTAGCCTTTTCCCTGGTAATATACTATATATTTTCTCCAATAAATTAACGTACGCTTTACAAATTTCGTATATTATTTAATTAAATTGGTAATATATCCATCCTTTAAATTCCTTTTGGAATTTATTGCGTAACTATTGTACAATAATATAATTACCCACGTTCCGGGTTCGTCGTACGGACAAAACTATTTTATAATAATTTTGTATTAAATATATAACGGTTATTTTTAAATCCAATAATTGTTGGATATTAAATAATTATTAATCCCATACGTACGGATTAATATATTTTAACCATTATATATTATTAATACCATTAATTTCGATTATTTTTATCCATTATAGTATACGCAATAATTTAATTATTGGAAATTGATTCTGCTTTTTTTTTTGTGTTAACGTACGCCTAATTTCCGTTTCGGTAGGAATAGGGTTGCGGTCCCCTTCGGTACGTACGTCCATAATATTGCTTATTGGAACCATTTTGTAACGTAAATATTTGGATGGGAAAACGTAGTATATTGTTGCACGTTGGTGTACAATTTAATTATTTAATAAAAAAAATTAAATTCGTTTATTTTATAAATTTTTGGTTTTTCCAATAGAAAAATATCCAATTTATATTCTAAATAATAATATAAATCGGATTCCGGTATTTAAACAACCAATAGGTTGGGCTTTCGTACGCGCGGTTTATTTTTTTACGTTACCAATTTGTAAACGTCGTACAATTAATTACCGTATTTTTATTCACTAATTAATATAGGTAAAATTTATAAATTTACATATATACGTATACGTAGTAAAACAAATAACGAAAAACAGGTAAAATTATAAATAACGTAAATTTATATATACTTATTTAAATTTCTAAAATTTGCTTTCTAAATACAACGAAAATGCGATTATAGAACGTATTCGTAAATAATATATACAACGTACTAGCCGTACGTTATCATAAATTAGCCGGCTACCAATAGCCGAATAAATCGTGCATATATTCCCAATACACGTAATCCACCCCGTAATTTCCAGCGTGCGCGCCTGCGCCAGTATATGGAATATTATTCCAACAATTCCGTTTATTTAACAAAACTTTTCCAATCCAATTCGGTTTCGGTTCGTTTATTGGGATTTAATTCCAAAATATAGGTATTGTAGCGGTTCCGAAACGCCGACGATAAAGTAGAAAATCCATAAAAAATCTTCTTTTTCTCGGTATTGTATTTTTTGGGTATAGTTTTAAATATTTATTGTATTTATAAAAACTAGTTATCCTTTTATTTCCACGACGTAGTAAAATTAAAAATAAGGGGATTGGGATTTTTAACCTTCCTACAATTTTCGTCGTTTTTGCTTTCGCGTTTTTCCGAAATTATAGCGTTAAATTATATTTGTAGCTTTTAAAATTATAATTGTAATTCGAGTTTTTTTTGCACCAAAAAATTGTACTTTTCGAATTGGCGGATTTTTTCTTTTTCAGCCTCGATATTAAAAATAGGGTCGGTTATACCCAACGATTTGCCTATATTATTTAATACCATTATATAGGTAATCCAAAGGAAGGATTAAAATTATTACAAACTAGCAACCGTATAGGTTAAATATATATTTATACCAAATAATATAAAAGAATTTACAGCGTAATAGATTACGGTAATATTAGAAAGTATTACGATTTGGATTTGTAAAAACTAATTTTTAAAAATATAAATATTTATTTAATCCACCAAAATTAAAGATTCCCCTTTTATAGGCTAAATCCCCTAAACGATTTTTTATCGCCTATTTACGGCTTATTAAAAACCTAGCCCCCAGGGGCTATATATTGTATTAGGACTAGCTAAAATCCATACGTAATAAATCCCCCTTATTTTTTATTTTATTTTTATTTTATATCGCTACTCTATATTGCAAATTCGTTAAAAACCCTTTCGTATTTATTATTGGGTTCGCGGATAATACAAACTTTTTTACAATATACCCCAATGTTAAAAAAAATTGCAAACGTTTTTCCAAAATATACAATATATATACAATATGGGCCCAATTTTACAATATAATTTTTAACAATAAAAAAAACAAATTAATATATTTTAACAATAAATATAGGAGAAAACCCAATACAATCCGCTTTGGATCCAACGAAATATTACCGGTAAAATCGGCCAAATTTTTGGGGGTTTGGTTATACCGCAAATTTATATAATTTTATTATATACAAAAAGTTAAAAAAAATTTACAACCGTACGGTTCGCCCTTATAAAATTCGTAACGTTTATATAAAAATATAATATTGCCCGCGTACGGGAAATTTATACCAAAATTGTACGGAATATTATCGCCTATAACGCCCCTATTTAATATTTCCCGAACAAAAACGAAAAAATATAAAAGCCTATTCGAGATTTTATTATAAAATAATTTCGTTATTTCCATATAATCGGCGGAATTTATAAAATAATTTCCATCGCCCAATTAAAAACCAAATTAAAAATATTACCGTTTAATTTTTATTTAAATAAAAAAAGGCCGATTTTAAAACCCGTTACGTTGCAAAAAAAATAATACCAAAAATCCGGACCGTCCGCAAACAAATAACCACGAATATTATTGTATAATTAGTAGGCCGATACAAAAAACGCGGGCGCCCGCCCGTACCCCCCCAAACCCCCATTACTATGCAAACGAACGCGTTATTTGGGCGATAAAATAATTATTATATACAAATAATTCCAATAATCAATTATTTACTAATTGGACCAAACGATAGCAATTATTGCAAATAATTAGGCCGGTACGTACGAAATCCATATTCGTTAATAAACCACCGGTACAAAATATTAGGGTTTTTAATATAAAATATAATTATTGGAACCAATATAAATATATAACCAAATATTAAACTGCAATTTTATTTTAAATTAAAATAAAAAAAATTAGTTTAAATAATTTTTTTTTAACCGCAAAATCCCCGGTATAATTATTCCACGGTATTATTACGGTTGCAATAATATCAAATCCCCGAAATATATTTTACTCTGCTATAATAAATAAAATAACAAATATAAACAATTATAATAAAAACTCGACCCCTTTCCTTTACAATACCGCATTAACCTTATATAATTAACCAATAAACCCTATACGGAACGCGTTTTGGTAAACTGGTTTTTATTGTTGGAATACCTACTATATTTTAAATTTGTAATAATTATTGGTAAAAAAAATATTATAATTACCGGATTAAACCCAACCCTGGTATATTAAAAACCCGGTTAAATTTCCCCCTATATTATTATATTACGTTAATACGGCGACCTTATTACGGGCCCGAAGGGGAAAAAAAATTTCTTATTAATTAATCCCTATACCAAAGGGAGAAATTAAGGAAATGCGGAAATTCCGTAACGGATTTACAATTAAACCCTAACAAATATTATTGAAACAAACTAATTACAAATTTTAAACGGTAACGTTTAGGTATTAACGGGGTTATTTTTAAAAATATTTTTTTTTAACAAATATTATAATATTTGCAAATATAATTTATACGGGTTAGCAACAATAATTTCGCGGGAACGGTAAAAATCCAATTTACAATAATTGCGAAAAACGTAATAATATTTTTAAAAATATTTTTAACTTTTTTTTTAAAACGTAAACAAAGTTCCGGGGCGGGGTTAATATTATTATAAAACGGGGTAGCGGCGAAAACCATACCAAGGACCGCAGCAAAAACGTTACGGCGTTCGTAACGGGTATTATAGAAAATATTTTACAAATTGGTTGCAACGAAATTAAAAACCTAAATGGGTTAATTACGGGAACATTATGGAATTTTAGCGATTATTTACGCTATTACGACGTAATTTTTTAAAAATAAAACGGAATTTTAAAACTATAACAAATCCAATACGGTAATAATCTTTGGAAACCTTACAACCTTTATTGCAAATATAATATAATATAATAATTATATTTACCGAATATTAACCGAAAAGGTAATAATAAAAATACGTTAAAGGTTAATTACGGGTACGTATTGAATATAATATAATAACGGTATTTTTTATTTTTAAAAAATTTACCAATATAAATTTTGCACTATTTTTTAAAACTTTTTGCAAATCTTTCCTCGGGTATTTTATTAATACGACCGCCCTTATTTTGGCGGTATTTGCGGGAACGGGTTTTTTTTTCGTTAAAACCGGGATTACCGTTATTATTATTATTATTATTTTAATCCACCGGCGGGTTTTTTACGGAAGATTTAAAGACCGTTTTGCGGGTGGAAAAACGGAACGTTTTATTGGTTATAATTATTATTATTTTATACGGAATCGAAACGGACGTAAAACGGGTTAAATCCGGGGGCGTACAGGGTTTGGAGAGGGTTAATTTATTTACCGAAATTTTGGATTGTAATAAAAAGGAAAGAAAAAAAACAAAATTCGTTCGTAACGAAAAACGCTATAAAATTTAAAAATTGGACCCTATTTCGATTAAATCCAACAAAACCGCAAAATTAAATTTATTTTTTTTTTTACACCGAATCCAAACAATATAATTTACGTAATTACCATTCCATTTTTACAATATTGTAATATAAATACGTAAAATCCGCAAATAAACGCGTCCGAAAATCGCCGGATCCGGAAACAACGCTTAAAAATTATTTCGGCCGGAAATCCACCCGTTAACGGCGATTATTCCCCACCCCCCGCGTTAATACCCTACGGCCATTTTAAACTATTTACGTTTTTTAAAATCCCACAATTAAATACCGTTTCTATACCGCAATAAATTTATTAGGGGTATATAAATATAAATAATTTATTACCCCCGCTTTATTTTATTATCGCCTGGTTTTATTTTTTATTTGTTAATTATTTTATATTTTTAAACCGTTAACCAAATAGTAAAATCCGGTAACCAAACAATATTGGGAATTATACGTAGGCGGAACAATTCCGCAATAACGCCGTACCGGGTTTTTATCCAACCGCCCAAAAACGGTTTTACCGGTAGAATTATTTTATAAAAATATTAGCTGGTTTTTGGCCCCCTAGCGTAATAATAAATAAAAATAAATAACCAACAAACCCTTCGAAAACCAATTATTTTTAAATATATATTATAGCCCGTAAAATATTTTTATTTGGTTTATAATTAATATTGTTTATAAAAACGTAGAATTTGGTATTATATCCGTATTTAAACCATTTTTAAACGGAAAATAAATTTAACGATTAAATTTAAAATACTTTAAACCACGAAAAACGGTTAAAATATTGGATCCAGGTAAATATAATATCCGTATTGGAAAAACCTAATTTTAATCGTATAAAACAAATATTTTTATCCAAATTTATATTAAACCAATTGTTAATCGGTTATTTTTGGAAAATATAAAATGATAGTATAAAATCTCCAACAACGTTTTCTGCACCTATTAAAATACAATTTTTACGGTTACCTAAATCCAAAATACAAAGTTTTTAATATTTAACCTTCCAAACGATTACAAATTCGATCCGCCCGTTTTTCGCACCAAACCGGATTCCAAATTCGTTAATATTCCAACAAATAAAAACCGTAATTTAAAACTTTTTGGTTCGTTTAACCAATTGTTTATATTATAAAATAATACCTTCGATATTTTATTCCAACGTAAATTTGTAAACTTAAATTGGTTGTTAGTTAATACGTTAAATATAATTTTAATAATTTTTAATCCATTTACCGTACTATTTTTTACCTATTAGAAATTAATTATAACTTTTAAACCGTACAAAATGTACGAAATTCGTTATTTTGATTAATTGTTCGACCGTTGGCAATATTTCCAAACGATTAAATTTGGTTACATACGTTGCCAAAATTATTTTTTCGCCTTTATCCAACGTAGCAAATTTTTTACGGTTTATACTTATATATACCGGTTAAATCGAATTTATAATCGATTTTACATACCTTTAAACAAACGTATAGGGTACGCCCGCTTTTTTGCAAATTGCTTTTAGGTTTGGTTTAACCTTCCGGCGAAGAACGGTTATACGGCCAAAATAGCCGCAATCGACCCAATAGCGGTATTTTAATACGTATTTTTTGATGGTTTCAATAATTAGAGAGTTTGTTCCAGCCATGATCTCAAACAGTAGGTTTAAAAGCACGTTGTTATGGTATTAATGGCGATTGCAAATATTGACATTGATTTGCTAACAAAATTCTATTGAAGCGAGTGATCCAGATTTTTGGGATGATCCAGAATTTTAACACCCCCTCTATAAAGGGGTCCACAACGTACAACCCACAAGTAGGTTGTGTGAGACAACCTAAGAGACGCAGCAAAATACCCCACCTGCATTGGGGACTGAACGCTCATGTACTGTAGCAGCCACAGGTCTCTTGGGCCAATTAGTTTGCTCTATAAGCACACCCATGAACCTCAGAATTGTTTGACTTGGACCTACAGATACATGCACAGCCATAGTTGAGCCACTCATTGTGGAGCTCTGGGCCTGGGTCTGAGCACAAAAGCTACTAACTATAAACTAAATTGTCGGGTTTGCTAGGCCATTGTGCATTTGTAATTAAATTCAAGATAAAAAGGAAGAGAAAAAGGAAGAACAACAATCGCCCCTATTTCCCCTTATCAGCCGTGTGGTGGCCCATGATAGTTACCCGCTTCCTTCCCAGCCTCAAAATCAAGGAAGGCATCCTTCTTGTTCCGCAGATATTACTTCAAGCATTCGATCCATTAACGACGCAGTCAAATCTTCGTCACAGAGTCGCCCTGTGATTTTCAACTCCCACGATGCTTGTTTCGGCGTTCCCAAAATACGAACGAATTGCTTCCCGAATAATATGTTACGCGGACCTGGATCTAAGGCCCTTAGTTCAACTCGCTTACCATCTACAGAAGATCCAATATTCTCATCAACGTTTTGGAATTGGACCCTGAAGCCGAGGTTGACTGATGGGCTCCAATCCATAGAAGCTTTGATGCTGGAGAACTGACACAGCTCGAAGCTCATGCTGGATACCATTTGTGCTTGGATAGATTCAACCATGTCGTGAATAGTCGCATACGCGCCCGTGTCCACCCGGATCGGGATTATGTTAATGCATGGACCGACAACATTTGACAATGCGTCTGGTAATGTTGTTCGACCCGACACGACAAGGCCAAAAACAACGTCTTGAACACCAGTCAACTTTGAGATTGCAAGCGCACAGGTGGCAACGAAAACACTCGCCGCTGTGCCATTCAGTTCTGGCGCGTCCACCACTTCCCTTTCTTCAATGATTGGGATTTGGTCATCTTTGTCGAAGTTGCCGAAATTTGCATGAGCAGGAGGGAGCTGGGTGACGTTGGACCCCTTCAACAATTCTTGCCAGTATACCAAAGAACGTTGCTGTGTTTGCACCTGGCGCATATAGCCTGCAAAAGATACCTTTTGTACCGGCGTTTGTCCCTGTAATACGTAGGCAAACATCTGGACTATTTGCGCAAGGGCGAGCCCATCGTATTGAGCATGACAAAGACGGAGTATGAGTCGATTTTCGCCGGCTGGAGAGCAACATACCAGGGCTCGGGTGAAGGATTGACCAAGTTGTAATACCTGGAAGTCCTCTGCACACCACTGACGCGAAAATTCTTCGGGATCTTCATTTTGGTGCACAGAAAGATCAAGCGAAGTTCCGTCAAGAATAGCTTGCAAAAAGGCTTCGCCAACTTGGATAAATATTGCTCGAAATATATCAAACTGCCGCCACATAAGCTGACACAGTTCAACGAGGCGTTTTTGATTGACAAAAGAGGGGACGCGGATGGAAAAATAATAACACGAGCCGAGGGGCATCGAAATAGCATTCTGAATGTACTCCTTTTGCATGTCTGTGGTGGGCAGCAGGTCAACGAGAGTCGCACCCTGGTCTCGAAATCCTGGCAGAAAGCGATCAATGGTTGGAGTCGGTGATGTCGGCGCGGCAGGAATAAGAGAAAATGGAGGCGGAGCAACATATGCAGACGGTGCCGGGCGCATGATAGCTGCTTGGTCACGGAGGCGGGGAGATCGAAACACGTCCGTTACCGTCAGCAGCAAGCCCTGCTCGCGCGCCCGCCCAACCAGTCGCATGGCGGCGACCGAGTCACCACCTATTCGCAGAAAGCTATCCTGCGCCGCTATCGACTCTGGGCTGATCCCCAGTACCGCCGCCCACAGCCGCTGCAGCTGCATTTCCGCTTCCGTGGATGGCGGCGTGCGTCTGTCGCTGCCGTCTCCCGACCGGACCAGGTTGAGAGCTTCAAGCTGTTGCAGGGTCATGGCCGCAACCATATTGCGCAGACTGCGACGGTCCGTCTTGCCTGACGCCGTTATCGGGAAGCTTTTTACGGGAATGTATGCGCCCGGGATCATGTGTGTCGGCAACCGGTCGCCGAGTTTGGTATCTATATCGGCCATCATCTGTGCCAGTGCCATGGGGCCTTGGGCCGAAGCCAAGATTGCCACCGGCATTTTGATTTCGCTTTCGGCCGGCTGAACTACTTCAACTACCACACCGACGTCGGGGTATGTGGCAATGCACTCTTTCAAATGGTGCTCGATCTCGCCCAGCTCGACCCGCTGGCCTCGGATTTTAACCTGTTCGTCCTTGCGACCGACGAAATGCAACGATCCGTCGGCATTATACCGGGCGAGGTCGCCCGTCCGGTAAAGGCGTCCGTTGCGGCCGGCCGAATCGGGTCCGCCTCGGACCAGCCATGCCGGATTTTGGATAAACGCAGCTGCCGTTTTTTCGGCATCGCCCAAGTACCCCTGACCGACCAGCGAGCCTTCGATCCAAATCTCCCCTATTTCACCAATCGACACCAAAGAACTAGCGTCCTGTTGGACAAGCCATGTTACTGTTCCGTATCCACGGCCGATGCCAGGGTCAAGGCGATTTGTCGCATCTACCCTTTGAACGGTAGAAACAATAGTACATTCTGCAGGACCATAGGCGTTAATGATGTTGACTGCCTTTCGCGGTATATGATGGTCGCTAGTCAATGTTTCCCCGCCGAAAGCAACTGTTTTAATGTGTACAAAGTCTGCATCTTTAAGCACCCGGGCGGCGGAAGGAGGAAGTAATATGTAGTTGGCTGCAGTCTGGCTAATAGCCCCGGAAAGGTTTGTTAGACGATCCTCTTGACTTGGAACGCACGAAACACCACCCGATATAATCGGAAGTAAAAAGTTGAACCAGCATGCGTCGAAAGCGTAAGAAGCAAAGTCCATTAGGCGGGTTTGCCCATCGATGCACATGGCCGCCTGCTGATGCCGTACTGCGCTGCTGAAATTGGCATGCGTAATCATAACGCCCTTGGGAACACCAGTGCTGCCGGATGCAAACACGACGTAAAGGAGGTCCTGCGGCGAAGCCTGTGTAAGCGTTGGTAGGCTGCCACCATCTCCCTGATCTTGTTCAACCACCTCGGCGGCAACAACCACAGGAACGTGCCCGCTCATTTGGCTTATCAAATCTTCCGCAAACTTTCGGTTGGCCACAGACGACAATATTAACTGCCGCCGCGAGTTGGAAAGGGCCTGGTCCACGATCGATCGTAACCGTGTTGCCGGTTGCGTCATGTCCAACGCCACCGACGCCGACCCGGCTTTCATCACTCCGAGCATAGCCACCGACGTCCACATTGATTTTTCAAAACACAACGGCACGACTGTACCCGGCCCGGCTAAGTGGTGCGCCAATCGCGTCGATAAGGCATCCGATTTGCCGTACGTTAGCGCGCCGTCCCACGCGCATACGGCCGGGGCCTGGGGTTGTTGGCGCGCACGTTCGGCAAACAAATCGTGCACGCAGGCCTCCACTGTCACGGGAACGTCAGAATTCCAAGCCCAAATCTGCCGGAGATCCTGTTCGCTAATTGTTTGGATTTGATCCACGGCCAGGCCGGACAAGTCGGGCCGACACAACTGGCGGAAAACTTGATCGAGCTGCCGGGCTAAAAGATCAACCGTTGTCGGCAATAAAACTGTTGCATCAAAATAAATTTCGACGTTAATCTTGTCTTCGTCAAGCTGGCACAAAATCGTAAGGGCATATGTTGAAAACTGCCAAATATCTTCCCCAGAACCTATCTCATGGCTTGGTTGATCCTGGGAAAACAGGTTTGAATCTTTAACTGCCGTAGCTGTTTCTTCACCGGCCTTAACTGTTGCTTTGGGCTGCACAACGAGGAGTGATTGGAATCGGCATGCTTGTTCCGCACCGGGCCCGAGCTTCCCAATCCTAGACAATCCAAACTGCTCATAAGGCACCATTTCTGCCGCTTGCAATTGTACGTTGGACAACAAATCGGTCACTAGCACCCCATGTTGGGCATTTACTCGAACCGGCACCGTTGCAATAGTCGGCCCCATTATATGTTCGATCCCTGGAACTTGTGCTTGTCGTCCGTTGCTAACGACTCCAAACACAACGTCGTTTGACGCGGTCTGGCGGCTAACAACAATACCCCAAGCAGTTCGAAGAAGGGTCGACTGTGTAATGTCTGTCTGCGGCCAGTCAAACCCCGTGATGGTATGCTGCGAAAGCTGGTCGGCTCGTGGTCGATATAAAGGCGACGGTAGTGCGGGGAACGGTGCGGCTTCGCAGTCGGCCAGCTGTGCCTGCCAATATTGGCTGGCAGATTGCAAGTCCATGGTGGTGATATATTCGATAAACCCCTGAAAAGGACGTTGGGACAGGGCTGGCGCTTCCGGTGTAGGCACCATGAAACTGCTCCAACAGGAGCGGCAGTGACCAGCCATCATACAGCGCGTGGTGCAATGTCCAGACAAAGAAGCCACGTCCTGCCTTGCTGTCACGCACAAGCGCATGGCGTGAAAGCGGTTGTCCGAGGCCCATCGATGCTGAAGCGTCCTCTTCCACATATTTCTCAAGGTCTGTCACCACGGCCCATTTGATCTGCTCGTCAACAACCACCTGGACTAGTCCTGTGCCGCCGCCGTGATCGACAATCCGTGTCCGGAGAATGGGGAGTCGCCGCACGGTAGTCTCCCAGGCTCGCTGGAACCGCTGCACGTCAACGTGCTCCAAAATTTCAAGAACCCTGCGCCTGGTGTAGGCCCCGGCGGACTTGGTGGTAAGAGCCAGGAGCCCCTCCTGGAGCGGCGTACAGGGATACGCGTCCTCGACAATATCTGCGTCGATGTCACACGCCGCAGCAAGGCGGGCGCGGCATGCCGGGGCGTCTGCCGAGCTGCACAAAAGAGCAAAAGGTTCGATCGCGCCAGGCAGCGCTTCCTCCTCGCACGGGGAGAGGCTGGCGAGCTCAATCAACCGCGGATTGCGAAAGACGTCAGCGACAGAAAATGCAAGGCCGGCGCGTCTTGCCTCGGCGACAAGCTTCATGGCGGCGACGGAATCGCCGCCGAGGCGGAAGAAACTGTCGTCGGCGCCGATGCTCGCAGGTTCAAGATTGAGGACGCGAGCCCAGATCTGCTGGAGCGCACGCTCGTCGTCGGTCGCCGGCATACGCTTGCCGTTGCGGGCGCCGCTACGAAGCTCGGCGAGCTCGGCGGCGGAGAAGGCACCACCGATCTCGCGCAGTCGGCGGCGGTCCGTCTTGCCGGACGTGCCCGTCGGAAGCTCGAAGACGGCGAAGAAGACGGCCGGTACCATGTACACCGGCAGCTTTTCGGCGAGGGTGTCCTCCACCGTCGATGGGATGCTGATCACCCGGGCTGCTACGATGCCGCCGTTCTTTTCCTTCTCATCCTTCTCCAGCAAAAGGAAGGCTGCCAACATCGGGCTGGCGTTCTCGGCCTGTGGTGTGATGACCTCGGCGATAGCCTGCCGGATCCCCGGCACGCAAGCTAGGAGATGGTGCTCGACCTCGCCTAATTCCACGCGCTGCCCGCGGATCTTAACCTGGTTGTCTTTGCGGCCGACGTAGGTCAGGCTGCCTTTCTCGCTGTGGCGTACCAAATCACCAGTCTTGTATAACCGCCCGCGGCGACCTGGGTGGCCAGGGCCGCCACGCAACAGCCAGGGTGGGTCCTCGATGAAGGACGCCGCCGTCCCCGCGGCATCGTTCAAGTATCCTCTGGCCAAGACCTCGCCCTCGATGAGCAGCTCACCGACTGCCCCGATAGGCACCAGCCGGGTCTCGTCCCTGGGGTTCACCACCCAGCAGACTGACCCAGCGGCCCTTCCGATGCAACCACATTCATCCAGGTTGTCACCAATAGGGTTGACCAAACAGATAATGACACATTCAGTTGATCCGTAGACGTTGTAGACTTGTCGGCCGTACGTCCATCGTTCCACGGCGGCGCGTGTGACCGCCTCGCCGCCCATGATGACCTTGAGGGAAGGCAACCTACCAGGATCGAGCATACTTGCGACGGTTGGGGTCAAAAAGGCCGTGTTGGCTCCCGTGTTGTTGATGGCCGCATCGACGTCTCCAAGTCTGTCTCTCCCAGGAGCAATGCAGACGCAGCCGCCAGCTATCAAGGTCGTGAGCATCTCCATTAGACAGGCGTCGAAGGCGTATGACGCAAACTGGAGCACGCGGGACTCTGGACAAAAGCCCATGGCACGCCCGTGGTACCAGCAACTTGTGCTGACGGCGCGATGAGTTGCCACGACGCCCTTGGGCTTTCCCGTGCTGCCCGAGGTGAAGATGACATGGGCGGCCGATGATGGACTGAAGGCCAGCTGTAGCGGCTCGCCCGCCTCCTTCGCCAGCCCGGACATGACGGCTGGCCCAGCGGCGATGACTATGCGGTCCGGGTGGTTGCAGTCAATGGCTGCGTCCCCCTCGGAGACGAGGATGACGGCGGCGCCGGTCTGTCGAATTATCTCCTCTCTGCGCTCGGCGGCATGAGTTGGGTCCAGGGGAACAAAGGCGCCGCCGGCTTTGAGGGTGGCAAGCATTGCCACCACCGCCCATCGCGACTTCTCAAAGCAGAGCGGAACCAATGTCTCGTTTTTAACGCCCATCTTCACGAGGTGAGATGCAAGCCGGTTGGTTATCCGGTCTAGTTCGGCGTACGTGAACTCCCCGTCCCAAGAGTGCACGGCTGTGGCATCGGTCCTCGCTCTGGTCTGGTCGTTGATCAAGTCGTGGACGCACCGGTCGACTGCCGCCGGTACCGTTGCATTCCATTCCCACAAGCGCTCGCGGTCCGTGTCCGTCAGGAGGTCGATTGCTGCCAACGGTTGCGTGTCGTCGGCTGCCGCAAGCCGGCTCATTGCATCACTGAGCAGTTCCAGTAACCGGCTGGCTTCTTGTTCCTGCACCACGCTGGTGTTTGAGTTGACGACTAGTTTGATATGGTCATCTTTCAGGAAGGCTTCGAGTATCAGTGGGTAGGTTCGTGGTCTCCATTGTGTTGTGCCGACCACCCACTCTCCGATGCTCTCGTGGCCCACCAAGTAGTTCTCGCGCCCCTGGAC
The DNA here is from genome assembly GCA_003709005.1 of Magnaporthales sp. P1609. Taxonomy (NCBI): domain Eukaryota; kingdom Fungi; phylum Ascomycota; class Sordariomycetes; order Magnaporthales; species Magnaporthales sp. P1609. The sequence goes on from PELF01000003.1 coordinate 3,742,492, forward strand.
CACTAGCAATGTGCCATAGTCACACGCCTTTTGCGTAGTGCTGTTGATCTTTCTGATTTCCTGGAGACCGATTTGGCCGAATAGGCTTTTTTGCCGATGTTGTTGTTGGACGGTATCCAAGAATTCATACACCGTTTTCTCGGCCTCGACGGTGATGCGGACAGGAACCGAGTCCATGGTCGGTCCGGCGATATTGTGCCAGGAGGCGTTTCCCCTCTTCCTTCCCGCGTCGATTGTTCCAAACACAACATCCGTGGTGTTCGTCAAGTGGCTTACCACGAGAGCGAACGCCGCGTTGACCAGCACCGAGGGTCTCGTCTTCCTGGGGCTCGTCTTGAGGCGGAAAAAGCGATGCACTACGAAAGATGTACCTGTTCCCGCGTTTGTTGAGGATGTTGGTGGGAACGCAGCCGAGTTGCACCCGTAAAAGTACGCAGCCCATTGATCCCTTGCCTGGTCTCGATCCTGGTCGATAAGGCTCTTGATGAAGATGTTGTAGCTTTGGCTTTTCCAAGGGGCCATCCCTCGGTATACGGAAATGAGTGACTCTGTTATCCGCTGCAGCAACCATCCGTCCCAGATGGCATGATGAACGGTCCAGATGAACCGGCGTTTGGCGCTGCTCCGGCCGGCAAGTGCGTACAGAACAAGCGGTTTGCCTAGGTCCATGGTGACGTCCTTGACTGCGTTTTCATAGCCGTCAACGGTCTCTTCTGTAATCCATCCTATCCTCTCCTTGATGACAGCCTGTACAAAGCCCATCTTGCGGTGGCAGACAATCCTCGTCCGAAGTACGGCAGTTTGTTCCACAATGGCCTCCCACGCGGCACGAAACCTGTCAGTACAAAGGTCCGGCGCAAGCTCCATCGTTCCTCGCATGATATAATCGCCTTTGTCTTTCGAAGCCAGAGAAATCAGGCCCTCCTGCAACGGCGTGCATGGGTAGATGTCGGCGACGAGATGTGGAGCAACATTGCAGGCGGCGGCGACTTGATCGCGAACTTCCTCCCAGTCTTCGACTTGGTCCAGCAAGGAAAAGGCTGGAGGAACCCCGACGGCTGACGCACCGGAACCACGCCGGTCGCCGTCCAGCGTGACGACGAGTGGTGACGCTTGGTCATTGCTTGAATGAGGCATGTGCTGAGACGTAAGGCTGATTCGGAGGATGCGTTTTGTTGCAACTCACGTGGGGATTGGTTTTGGAACACCAAGTTCTCTTGCTTTGGTGTTGTAAAAAAGGCACTTGCTCGCCTAGCAGATTCAATTTGTTCAATGGCGCTCGCGGGGAACCATGACTGCACGTATGGGACTCGGTGGAATATTCATGCGCCAAATACCTCCAACGGGGACACCAATCTTGTTCTTGTTGACTCGCGCTCCCCTATATATTTTGCTCAAGGTTTTAGAGGACAGGTAAAGATGCTTCGAAATCACGCAGCTTCCGAATCCGGTATTTTCAGGGTTTAGTGAGTACCAATCAACAGGAAAACAACTTATAGTACCAAGGACTATAATGGAAAGTAGGTTTTATATTAATAAAACTAGCTTTTACTTGATATTGCCGCCATCATCATTCTACCGAGACTTGTTTGAAAAACATGAAGGGGGTTGTTTTCATTCGTCAATCTTTGGGGAAGGATCCAGTCGGAGTAATGGAATAGCGGTGTGCTAGATTAGTCTAGGTCTGACCTCGCGTTCAGGGTCGTTTCATCACTCCAGTTAAATTGCATTCATAGACTCCTGAAGGAGAGAGTGTTTGCCGATGAGAAGGGCACTGGCGGCCGCAGCACCGCCAAGAAAAGGAACGGCAACCACCACAAAAAGACCGAAAAAGTCCCCAACAGCCAGTGTTGGGAAGAAGGCAGTGGCCTACATGGGGGATTTTCTCCTTGTGGCTGGAGCGCGGGGATAGGAGGGACACAAGCCTTGGTTGGACCGCGCTGCTCGTTGCCAGCAACATCAACACCTTTTTGCCCAGGTCGCAATGGGTCACATTCTGGCCTTGACAATGCGGCTTAATGTTCTTACCAGGGCGGCCTGCACTGCCGTCTCCACTTTTCCTGTCTACATCATGGCCAAGCTTCGTGCAAAAGCTTGATCGAAGCAGGTGAAGGTGGGCTGTGTTCGGCGTTGAGAGTGGAATATCAAGCCCGTTGGGATTTGCTAAAATAAATACAGTACCATAGCTTACATCCTACTTGTACAGAACGGTAGTCATTTATTGCAAAGTCTCAGCCGTTAGCCAGTCAGGTCAGGCCGTGAGAGTTCGGGGTCAGTTGAATAAAAAAAGATGAAAGTGGTAATTAAGGGTGCCACAGTTTAAGCCGCGACATGATATGTAGCGTTATTTCAAATTTCATTTCCCTCAGACGTCGAGTGTGACTTTTGCCTTTTCGCTCATTAGAACCCCCCAACCAGTCCCTTTTCTCCGGTGGCGACGTAGTATCCCGCCTGTGGACCGGGTGGGACTCGGAGAATACGGACCTAGATCTCAAGACGGGGCGGGCGGGATCACCGTTCGATCTCGTCGTAGGCTTGCTGGATCTTGTAGTGCATATCACCGAAACCAATCGGCTGTCCCTTGAAGTTTGCTATGGGGGCTTTAGTAGATGGTGAAGATATTGTTTCCATTGCTCAGGACATTAAGCTTCATAAATTCATTTGTAAACCTCCCTTGGCCAAATGACGCCTCTCTTTCCTTCGCATCATTGAAAGCGACTGCATGGACTGGGTTGGCAAGTCTGGGCTCAGAGCAGGACGCATGGTCAGTCGTTCCTTAAGATAGCAGTCGCAGGTGCTCTGGTCGATTCGGATGGGGTCCTCATTCAGCACGACGCCAAGGATGTGCTCGAGCAGGAGGTTGGCATATGGCAAATCCCATGAAGTAGCAGTGTCGAGATACGGACGTCCCGCCTGAATTTGCATATGGCGAGAATACATTCCTTGACGACCCAAATATAGGTTATGCACTTTTTGCTGCACTTGATCTTATTACGCCTGCAACTATGTAATTGGATGGAGAGTTTGGTCAGTTTTTGGGCCATGTGTAAGGTGCTGGGTGTTACTTTGGTCATTTAATTGGATCGATACTCAGTAGGAAATGGTTGTGTATAGAGTCTTGGCAAACCAGCTGCCGCTTGAAAGTCACTGGCATCTCCTTGTAACTGGTAGCCCGAGAGCGACTCGCTATGACACTGTGGGGGCTTTATGCCATATGTCTTCTCTGGGGAGATCAAGCAAGCTTAAAACGTCTCGGAAATAATAAACTTGTTAGTAACGATATCGGGTAGGGTTTAGTCAGCTTGGGATGACAGGAAAAGGGGGTCTTGAATCGTCCCAACGCAACTTTTAGCGCCAGCTTCTGCGACGACAACCTGAATACAGCTAATGCTAGTTGTTCTTATTCCTATATAAAGAGAGGGTTGGCTACCCAGGATTAAAGTCAAGAGCTTTCAAGCTGTCTGTTCAACTGCCTGATTATCTAAAAGTTGACAGTAATAATTTTGACATAATCCGTTACCGCGCCTCAATATAGCTTTCAGTCCCCAACCTAGCCCAAAAGAAACTAGGAAGATCTTCAGCGCCAATAGCAAGCCACAACTGAAACCACATAACAACATATATAGCACATCGAAATGCCCAGCTTCAACAAAACCATCATCCTCTCCCTCGCAGCCGCCGCTGTCGTCGCCTCAGCCCCCCTGACTCCCCGCAGCCCCAATACCAGCCTCAATGTCGACGTCGCCACCGTCGCCCCACGCTCGCCCTCGCTCCAGCCGGCCGACCTCCAACAGCCCGAGAAGCGGTTCCTGGGGCTGGGAGCAGTGAATGCGGCCGGCGACAAGGCCACGGCAGCAGTCGTCAACGGCGCGCAGGCCGTGGGCAAGGGTGCCAAGGCGGTCGGGCAGGGGATCGCGGGCGAGGCGTCCAACGCGGGGCACGCGGCCAAGGACGCAGCCAAAGGGACGGGAAAGGCCATCGGGGACGCGGGCTCCGAGCTCGTCAACGGGTCGCCCGCCATTCAGGGCGCCAAGCACGCCGCCGGTGCGGTAAAGGACGGGGCGCTCAAGGGCGTGGCGAGTGCGGCGGGGTCCGTTGCCGACAAGGCTGGTGCCATCGCTGCCAAGGCGGGTGGTGCGTCTGGTCGGTAGACATGGTGTTTCATCTGAGATGGGATCAATGTATGAAGGAGGTGATTTGTGGCTTGAAAGAAAATGCTGTGCGTGGCTTTCAGGCGTGTTAGTTTTTTGTAAGCAAGCGAGTGACAGGATAGCGTTATTAAGCTGAAGTTTTGTAATTCAGAGTAGTATTTTCGTTGTCTTTTTATGCTTCCAGCTGCCTAATACCCTACAGAAGCTATTAGTGTCTGGGGAAGCGTAATGAAATACCAATGTAGCCTTGTTTCAGATTGATTTCGCTTTCTAAAAGAACAAGACCAACATGATGGCAATTCGTGTGGAGTTTGAATGGATTTGAGACCAAGAAGTGCGTTATCAGCTGATGCAGACCAGTTTTGAACTCTTCCATGGATTATGTACACGTGAAAATCACCTGAAGTAAAACAAATACGACCCTTGGTATGATGTGGCTTTGCTCCGAGCCTCATGCAAGTAAAAAGGCCTTCAAGCCTGACTTCCATCTAAAGCTACAAGTCCGATAGATCACATGTCCTTCAAGCGGAATTACCACACCGATATTGGAGTTTGTCAGTTTGCACCCGAAAGCTCAAAAGCAAACGCCGTCGAGTTCGTAGGATATGTCACCAGAATTTTGAGCTGCGACGATTGTTGTCAGCTTCATAGGTACAAAGAAAAATCAGTCCAGAGGTATAACGCATTACTCACAGTGTCGGAAGAATAATTGAGCGTGGCAACACCCAAATCAACCGGCTCGCCAACATCAACCTTGGTACCAGCCCAATCGAACCGGCGCGTGCGCACCTGCAAGCTTCCATCGCTTGGGAGACCCAGACGACTCAGCCCCGACACGACGAGCTCGTAAGTCCCCTGAGCCGTCCGGGTACCAGCCAGGATCTTGGCGCGGCCGCCCTCGACGACGGCAAAGACGTCGGACTTGACGTCGGCCGACGCGGCGGTGGCGACGCGCTCGCCCACCATGTCCGCATAGTACTTGTACAGGTGCCAGTCGCCGTTGGGGCTGTAGGAGCCGGCGGCGTTTTTGAACACCAGGTCGGCCATGTTGTCGTGCAGGGCCGCGCCGGAGCCCCAGTTGGCGCGCAGGCCGCGGAGGTTGTGGCGCTCGAGCTGAGAGATGTAGAAGACGCTGTGCGCGGGAGTCTGCTCTGACGGCCACGCGTACTCGTTGATGTCGATGGGTCGCTTGGGGAGGTTATGTCGGACCAGCAGGGTGTTGAAGTCCGGGACTGTCAGGTCGGGCATGCGCTGGGTGGCGGTTAGTATTGCATGGAAATTGAGGTTTTGAACACAGGAATTGGAGCTTCGCCGCTTACTGTGCTTGAGATCTGGTGCCAGGCCCAGATATCGGGGATTGTGTCATTGCCTGCAACGGCGGACAGCCACGAGTTCCACTTGTCGTGGGTGAGTGTCGGGGCGTCGGCCATCGAGGGTCCGCTGATGACCGTCTGCGGTAGCTCGGCTCTGGATTAAAACGTTAGTCGGGCGTTCGGGGCTGGGTCAAAGACAAAGGATGTGTGACTGTGAGTATATGATCACTCACCGAATGATCTTGTGAGCCCGCACGTAAAACTCAAGGTACTGCTCCCACGACCGCGACCAAAACGACGAGATCTCTGGCTCGTTCCAGATGTCAAACACAAGCCCTTCAAGCATGTCATTGGCCTTGAGATCAGCAGCAACCTGCTTCAGGAACAAGTCCGACTCGGTCCAGTTGCCATTGTCGCCAGGGAACGCCGTGCCCGAGCCCTGGACGCTGTCGGCGCCCCAGAGGTCGTGCGGCAGCAGGATGAAGTCGCCGCCAAACTTGCGCGTGGTGCGGTAGTTGGACAGCGCCGACTTGAAGCGCTCCTTGTACCCGTCGAAGCCGCCAGCCCAGCCGCGTGCGGGGATCTGTGCACCTCCTGCGCGGCATGAGTTGAACTTGATGTCTCTGGCGAGGTAGTCCGGGATGCTCGTGTCGACGCTCGTGCCGTTGTCGGGCCAGCCGTAGATGAAGCCTGCGCCGAGGAACTTGGTCGGCCCGATCGACGTTGCGAGGTTGACCGTCGTTGTCCCTGCTGCGGCCTGTCTTGTCGCCAGGCCGGTCGCTGGGCTGATGCAAAGGGCAGAGAAGACGGAGAGGGCCGTGAGGAAAGACATGGTGAATGAGACGGAAGCCAGGACGGAGGGTTGCGTCAAGATCCGGGTGGACGATGGATAGCAGTCATGGCCATCTGGGATGGGTGATATAGGTGTTGACTGCATCACCCCTGAAGATACATGACGTCGTGCTATACTCCAAAAGAGGCAGCTGTGTTTGCAGACTTCCCCCGCCGGAGTATGCCTCGGTTGCTAGGCCTCCATCAAAGTAACGCTATGCTGCTCACGGCCTGGTTTTTTTTTTGTTTTTCCCCCGCATGTCAAGCTCGGCATTGCGAGGGCATCGTCGGGGGTTGCTTTGCGGGGAAGTTTGCGTGGATATTTCCCCACCGTTAACACGACATTATTGCATAGTCCCCGCCGACAGCGACAAGTGCCCGGTTTGGAGAAAACGATGCTTTGATGAGAATGCAAATTCAGCAATTCTCCCATGTGAAAGAGACGAGGTCGTTTGTATAGTCTTTTGATACGCAAAATGACACTGAGTATGTAGCAATGAAGCGCGACTCCTTTTTAGATCGTACAGAAAAGAAGCCAGTTACTGTTTTTGACTGTGACGGACCTCAAATAAATGGGCTACGTATGATACGATATGGTTTGAGACAGAATAGTCATTACCTACAACTACAATAATAAAACTCGCCCGGAGCACAACAGCTGCTTGACAAAACACACTACCAACACCACAGCATCTCAGCCCTCCTTCAAAACTTCATGTCCATCAGCGTAAGCATCGACCCTGTACGAAGCAAACTTGGACGCCGGAACCCTCCTCGCAAAAAGTATATCTAACTCCTCAAACGTCTTGCCCTTTGTCTCGGGCAGCCGAAAGTATGTCCACACGAAGAAGGCAAAGGCACAACCTCCCCAGAAGAAGCCCGTCTTGCCCCGCCAGTCCCCAGCCGTAGGGTTGAGCATGTACGGGTTGATGACGTTGCAGATGATTTGCGCCACGTAGTAAGCGATGCGGCTGAGACAGACGCTCTTGTTCCGCAGCCGGGTCGACGACACCTCGGAAATGATGGCGTAGCAGATCGGCCCAACCGTCAGATAATACCAGCCAAGCCAACCGAGCATCAGCCCGGCCTGGGCGTAGTTGGCCGACTCGGACTCTGGCGCGCCGGCGCTGACGGACCCAACCGCCACGAGGATGAGGGTCAGGCCGCCGAGGCCCCACAGGTACAGGGTGCGGCGGCCAAAGCGGTGGAGCAGGAACCAGGAGACGATGGTGCCGACGGACGCGATGCCCAGGCCCCCGACGGCCATCTGGAACGAGATTGAGTTTGGCAGCCCGGCCTGCACGAAAAAGTAGGTCGGCGTGCCGCCCATGGCGGAACCGCAGAAGGGCTGGGCGGCAAAGGCGAGGCAGGCGATTTCCGTCCTGCGCAGGTCCACGCCGCGGAAGCAGTCCAGGTAGGACGTGCCCTCGTCGATTTCCGTCTCGATCTCGTTGGTGTGGATCATCATGGCGACTCGCTCCCTGGCGCGAGGGCCGTGCGAGGCGGAACCCAGGCGCACGACCGAGTCTTCCGCCTGCTTGTAGTCGCCCAGCCGGACGAAATGCCAGGGGGATTCGGGCGCGAACCAAATGACGACAAAAAGGGGTATAGGCCAGGCCCATTGGATGGCGAACGGGATCCGGTAGGACCACTGCGTGTTGTTTTCGGCAAACCCCGCCTGCACTCCGGCCGATATGAGCTGGCCGAGCGCCCAGCAGAGGTTCACAAACACGGTAAGGTAGCCACGCAGCGCCATGGGGCATACTTCGGACGCGTATGCGGGGGCGGTCGTTGCGAAGACCCCCCATGGGATACCGCAGAGGAACTGGCCGACAAGCAGGACTGGCAGGTTGGGCGAGAAGAACGATATGAAAATGAAGCCGCATATCGACGCCAGAGAAGCCAGGAGAACTTTGCGGTAGCCAAACAGGTGCGTGAAGTAGCCGTTGGCAAACGCCCCGATGATGGTGCCGACGCTCACGGCGTTACTTAGACCGTTCTGCCACGACGCAGTGATCTCAAAGGTGTTGGTCCTGGGCAAGTATTCACCGTAATGTCTCCGGAATGACGGCTGAGCGAAAAAGGACGAGATGAGCACAATATCGTAGCCTTCCATGATGATGGACGCCGACACCAGGACGGACCACATGGCGGCTTGCGGGTAGCGGCGCATGGCTTCCCTGAACCCGAGGTTGTGCTCCTCCTCGGCGGCCTGCTTGGCCATGGCCAGGTCCTTGACGGCATAATCTCTGCTTGGGGCATTTTCGAGCTCTGTTACCCCGAGGGGCTCGTCGGCCTTTGGAGCTGTCATATTTGGTTTGAACCCACAGGAGTGATCATAGGAGCCAAGTCGAGAGGAATGGCGGATGGAGTTTAGGGTTGGTAGTTTCCCGACGGGCGCAGGAACCCAAATTCAATCCGGGAGCGGGTGGTCAATACGTGAAAGGACCAGCGGTTGTGTCTGCTCAGGTGGGGCATTTCCATCCATGATATACACCTTGAAAGTAGCATTGAGCATTGGATGGCACCTTACCTTTTCATACGTTGCCCTGTCTGGCGCGCCTGTAGCGATTGCTTGCCGTTGCCATAACGCAGGTACCCCGCACCGTGTTCGCGGAAATCCGGGGTAGTGCATACAAATGCGGAGGAGTATTCCTTTTGTGCCTAGATTTTCTGGAGAGGATGAAATATCGGCAATCAGGAGTTAATTGTCCAGGGATTAAACCTTCCATCCCCACCCCCGCCGGAGTTATTAACATACCATAACATAAAAATATTTGACCATGTGACTAGGGGAAGATCCCGTTAATGACAGGCCGAGGGGTCTTTATAGTATGTAATCGACATCTGGGACTTGCTTTGATTGATTGAAAAGGAAATTTATTATGGAAGAGAAAATAAATGACGGGATCATATCTCCCTATTTTCAAAGCTCTCAGAGCCTTCAAGATTACCCAAGGCAACACCCTTTACAAAATCCAAAGCCGTCAAACGCAACGCTTTACAAAACATGTGATCTGCATATCAGGGGCAGATTTATCGTCGAGCTTTGCTGACGTTTGTGTGGGGAACCCATGTGCTGGACCAACAGGAAAAGGGCCTTAGTTCTTTCAGCCAACGTCACCGCCCGCCACAATGCTCACGAGTTCACAATCTTGACATTAGACGAGAACTCGGTCCGCAGAATATTCATCTCCTTGAGTGATTTGGCAGGCGTCTTGCTGTCGCCCATGTAGACGTTGCGGAACGTGACGTCGCTGACCATGGACGACGTCCCGTTCCCTTGGAGATACCCATCCCTTCCTCCTTGCTTGCGCGCACGAATATTGCTGACGACCAGCCGCGTGATGGGCCCGACGCCAGAGTTGACGTTATTGACGTAGGCGATCAGCCACGAGGCAAACCCGCCGGGCGAGCCCCCCAGGTTCTCAATATCGATATTGTCAAAGGTAATGGATTCGGCCGCCGCGGTGCCGAACTTGTGGTGCACGCCGAGCCCCACCCCGGCCCGGTGCACGACGCTGTCGCGGAAGGTCACGTTGCTTTGGCGCTCCCACACTCCCTCGCCGACCTTGTACCCGAAGCACTCGGTCCAGGCCAGGCAGTCCTCGAACACGACGTCGGCCAGCGGCCGGGGAGGGTAGGGGTAGGGGACCGTGGTGCCGACGTCCTCGGGCCACGTCTTGGTCGAGAAGCTGTCGTCCTTTGCTATGGCGATGGAGCGGCGGACCGTGACGCGCGTGGACTCGCAGATGTCGACGCCGTCGTTCTGCGTGATGCTGAACCGGTTCAGCACCTTGAGGTTCACCATGTAGACGCCCTCGGACTGCACGGCCATGACGCCCCAGAAGGAGCTGTCGCGGACCAGCACGCCGTCGACGCGGAAGTTGGTGGTGCCGGCGGGCACGAGCATGCTGGCCATAAACTTGTTGTCGCGCGTCTTTTGCCCGTTGCCGTCGATGGTGCCGCGCCCGTACACCTTGACGTCGGTCGAGCCCGTCTCCGTCGTGATCCACCACGTGCCTGGGAACAAGTCCGACTTCTTGTACATCATTTTGTAGTCGGTCATAACGCCCGTGAAGCGCAGCACCGCACCCCCCGCGAGGTACAGCGATGTGCGGCTGGGCAGCACCAGATTGCCCGTCAGGTAGACGCCGGGCGGCACATAGACGATGCTGCCTGGTCGGGCGCCCGCTGCATCTACGGCCGCTTGAATGCCGTTGCTAAGTGAGCCTCCGGTGTTGTCGGCCTTGTAGTCTAGCACGTTGAAGATGCCGTCGCCGCGCGGCTGCGGCACGTTCTCCTCGATGGGGTCAATCATGACCACGAAACCCTTTGTGTTCTTGGAGTCGTTGAGTCTGACGATCAGGTAGTGCGCCTTGACGAGCGAGAAAATAAGCTCCTTTCCCTCAACCTTGGCCTGGATTGGTAGACGCTGCGGGGAGATGGTGTAGGACGTAATGGCGGGCTGATCCGTAATGGCGATGCGGAATTCCGTCTTGTACCCCTGGTCCATGGAAATGTGGACATAGTCGTAGCCGGCATAGTTGGTTGTGTTGACGTAGGTCCCGTTGACCTTGAGGGAGAAGTGCGCCGACTTGGCGTAAATGGATGGCCGCGGGTAGCTGACGTACTTGGCATTGGCAATAGTGGCAAGGCACAGCAATGCCACTGCCACCAGTTTTGTCCAGGCGGTCTGGTGCAACATTTTGCGCACGTCGTTTTTTGTCCTCGACTTTACCCAACTGGCTTGGCACACGGATCGAACCGTATGTTGCAGAGAGGTAGAATTGGCAACTTGGAGGGGCACTTTTGAACGTGGGTATATATAATCGTTACCGGGTGCCTGAAAACTATTGCTCAGGGAAATTAACCCAAGAGAGATTATGGTTAGACTACCTTGTTCGAATTGCAAGCGCCGAAAGGATTCTGGGTATTGCGGCTGTGCATCAGCAGAGCAGGCAGGCGCCAATGTACCAGCGACAGCACCCACAACAGCGGTTTGGGACATGCTTATCGCCGAGCCCCACTTGTGAAAGGAATGGAAACACCGGCAATTTCGGCGATCAATCCAACAACAAGTCTTTTTTTGTCTAGGGCCGACCCGCTTCGGGGACGGAAGGATTGATGGGGAGCAGAATCCCACAACCACCGCGTCACTTGGTCTATCTCCTGATCCTCTCGAATACTTGTCTGGATATCGGTCTTCGGTCCGGTAGCCCCTGTATCGCCCCGTAGGCCAATTCAGGGCAGTTTGTGGCGTTCAGGTGTTAAGCTAGAAAAGGGGGCGCGGCATCTCTTGTCCGTCCAGAGGTTGAGTGTGCGCCAGTGTGTGACATCATGTTCAGCCCCGGCGCCATGCCGCGGTACAATTGGTGCAGATGCGGCGCCTGCAGCGCCTTTCTAGGCTCTGCTTTCATGCTGGGCAAAAGGTCGTTGCAGATCCTTTGTCGACATCACCTGGGTGGTTGAGAACGTGGCCTCCCTGGAGGGTTGGCATGTCGGGTCGCCGAATGGAGAGAACTCGATCGTCGTCCACATCACGCCAGATGAGAGCTTCGTCGAGAGTGTTATTATGCTCAAGCGCGGCGGCATCTACCCCGTAATCTGAAGCGAGGACGCGAGGGCAAGCCGGGATATCGGGTGGTCTGGGCCGTGTCACCGTCCATCGACGTCGATTTAAGCGTACCGGGTCGGTTTTGGAAAATTATGGGTCGTCAGGTCGGACAAGACGGGGTTATCAGGTCGTTCGTTCTGATGGTGGCGAACAAGCCTTTTCTGGTTCATGCAGCAGCTGCTCGTCGGATGGCTTAGTTCTTAACTGATGGACTCTCCCATCAATCATGGTGACATACTGGTGGGGGTCGATGTGCGTTTAGACAGAATATTGGCGTGCATAAAAACTATATCGACCAAAATATCAATTCCATTGCTTCGAGATATAAAATCATAAAATTACAAAAACCATCGCGAACAAACCCAAAAACAAATATGCGGCTACTCTGCCAATCTGCTGCTTTTCATAGCCGCCCGCCAGTCTGTCTTATACCAATTCCATCTCCTGATTCTGGCCTATTTGGGGACCAGGTGTTTCAAGCAGTGCGGCCCACCCAACCTTAAAACAAAACCAAGCACCGCGCCTCGACGCTGCGCCGCGGACGAGCGTCGGCGGGTGTCAGCGGGTCTTCAAACGCGGTGTGCCCCGACATGACAGCTATACCTTCCCTGCCCAAAACCTCCCCCTGGCCAAACGAATCGTAACACTTGATCAAAAGAGCCTCTTCCGGGGCGAGATCCTTTTGGTAGTAAAATTTGTGTTTCGGGTTCGCCTTGCCCACGTTCATGGGGCTGATGGAGCCGTACTCGTCGGGGAACGCGCCGTTTGCGTCCTTGGCCAAGGGTAGCGGGTGCGCCTTCTCCAACTCCTGCAATTTCTTTTCGTCAACCTTCTTGAATGCATTCGCCACCTGCTCCTTCGGGGCGATGTTCTCCACGGGCACAAAGTCGTCCTTGTCCATCGTGCGCCAGTCAATTACGGCAAGGGGGAAGTCGCTGGCTGCGTACTCGATGGCACGCCACAGGTTGACAATCTGGAAGCGACCCTTGAGGGCAGCCTCGGCCTCGTCCGCCGGGAGCAGACCCCGCAAGATGGTCTCGGCCGAGTCGGTGGTCTGGTCGGCGTGGACGATGATGGCGGGCCGACGCACACCGTCGGTGGTTTGGCGCTCTTCGGTGGACCCCCGAAACCGGACGCAATGCCCAAAGCAGATGACCTTTTTGGCGCCGGGGATGAGGGACAACATGGTAGCCTGCACGTCACTGTAATATTCCTCAAGAATGGCATCTTGTTTCTCCCACTGTGTGAATTGTGTGGGCGCGCGGGTTACGTGGAAGCCGGCGGTGTCGAGCGTAAAGTCCGCCTCGCGCCCTCGCAGGTTACTCACCTGGCGCTGCTGCTTGTCGATCTTGAAGGACAATTCTTTCGTGTCCAGCTTCTGCCAGGGCCGAAATCCGGGCTCGCAGCTTGAATAATCCATGTAGTTGAAATATGCCGTCGTCATTTTGGGCGATTGATGTGTACGATGTGGGAATCTTGCAGTTGCTAGTCGAGTTGCTATTCAGATTATTTGATGAGTTTAAAAAAAGAAAAAGAAACAAAGAACAAAAAAATACACTGGAACATAGTTTGACCAAAATACTTGCCTATATATGTATTTCACGGTCAAGCCGACAGGTAAACTCTATGTATTGTCGCTTGACAGGCAATACAGCGACAGCAGGGGTTTCCACGTTTCCGGGAGGATTTGATAAAATTGAATTACCATGAGCAATTTCCTAACCTGTTTGTATTTTGTTCTTTGCCCAATCGGCAGCATTGGACAAATTCCCGGCAGTGAACCGCCGCTGATGTTTCTCCGTTGGGGTTGAGCTACAGTGATGCCATGTCAATATACATGCATAAAAGCCACTACCGGCAGCATGAGGGCCCTGTTGAGGCCCACAGGGGGATGTTGTAGCCGTTGGAACAAGCTTTTTACCCTGAAATCCTACGGTTAACCGCGAAATTCGATGTCCGATTGGTTTTAATTACCTTACGGGGCTAAAAACTGAAATCATGAACAAGGTTATGCTTCGCCATTACGTTTTAAAAAGATAAACTACACTTCCGGACTTGGAATAACTGGAGTAATACGAAATCCGCAATCTTTACCAACGGAATGTGGAGTACCCCAATGCCGAATGCCGAAAGAAGCGAGGGCGAGTGTTGGGTTGTTATTCGGATCTGTTCGCATCGCGGACGCGTATACCTATCTTATCGATAGTAACAGGTGGATGACCCCTATAAAGAGGCCCTCCTACCTTTGCGTAACTTATCTTGTAACCTATACCAAGCAACCAACAGAATAGGAAGCAATACAATTAGTTGCTTCGCTGGCTCACCCAGGGGTCAGCCACCCTTCGTTTAGACCGAAGTCCTTTCGACTGTGGGAACATTTTGTAATCTAGGAAGGTGAGGAATTGAGCCCAAAGCAGACTTCTTCACAGATTCAACGTGACTATCAGCACAGAGCTTTGTCTCGGGGTATGCGGCCAAAACCGGATATAGAAGCCTAATTTATAAAAACATGACAATATCGCCGTGTTCAGTAATGGCCAGCATTCCACATCTTTCTTTTGGTGTATTATTCAGCTGGCACCAGTACGGCAAATTTTACGGCTGAATCATGGCCTAGCGCCATTATGTATCAAGATCAAAGCTACCCCGTTCCCTTGCAGGATTGTGCAAGAAAGCCGAGCAGTCTGGAATATGATGGCTCGATTCCCCAAATCTGACGGCCCTTTTCAACATCAGACTTTCGTCTCGTCCGACCACCCAGCATCCGTATTCCTTCCTCAATAATCTTTAGGGGCGCCCCCTCCTTGCAAATATCCCCCACCCTGGCCATGTGCCCCGACATTCTGTGCCCCAGTCTAACGTACATCTGCACCATCTCATCGTCGCACGGCCGGTCGAGGTGCAAAAAGTCGGGTTCCGGCTCTTCATCCTCCATTTGTTCAGCTGTTGGTGTTTCCGCCACTGCATCCCCGCCAATTTCTTCCCGTGATGGCGAGAGAACACGAGCAGGGCCACCGCCGCCACCTTGCCCGTCCCTAGAGCTCAGTGTAGGTGATCTGGATGCCCTTCTGCTTCTCTCCCAAAAGATCATCATGGTGCTATACGCCCAAACAACCAAGACGGCGGTGAACACACAAAACGGCTCCACAAAGTCGTCCACGCTGTACCGGCGCACGTGCCACAGCACCGCGCCGGCATGAACAACCGCCAGCCTGGCCTTGTACCGGTCGTGCAGCGCCCAGCGCGCCACGTGGGTCCTCGCCTCGTCGATCCTCGCAGCGGCGTCTGGCGGAGGACAGCCCTGCGCTTCTGCAGCTGCTGCAGCTGCCACAACCAGGATCCGCATTTGCCGGACCGGCGCCAGCAGGGCAAGTCGCGACAGGTGCAGGTGCAGCACCACGGGGTGCTCCCAGCCCCCCGCCCTGGCGACGGCGGCATTGGCGCTCCAGTGCAGCAGATCGAGGCAGTCGCAGGCGCTGTTGCGCCACCGGGATTGGATGGGGAGTGAGGGCGGCCATGTCTCCTCCACTGTGTCTACCGACGACGAGCGCTGTTGGGGTACTTCTGCCGCCGTGGGTACCCACGCATTGAGTTGTGACTGGCTTTGGTACAAGGCCTCCCTGGTTCTGCGACATATGGCGTAGATGAGGACGGTGGTGCTGAAGTCGCCTAGGTCGGGCGGAAGTCGCTTCTGCATGTAGAGCATTTCGAGCGCCTCGGGAACTGTGGCTTTTGGGTGTGAGAGAATGGGTTAGTTACGCCGAGTTCAGGATGAGGTAGCGTCAGAAAACATATGGGATCTCATACTTACTTCCTTTGGACCATTGCTGGGTGGTCTTGCCCGCAGAGGGCTTATCCCAAAGCATGTCGGAGCCTGGTAAAACACATTGAGCATCTCCAAGCTTGAAAAGTGGTTCCTCATCTCTTTCCAGAAACATAATATAGTCAAGGAGCTATGGTAAAAGTCCGAAATGTTCAGTGCTATACAAAGCCTTAACAGATCAAGATGAATGATACATACCCAGATCATCAGTCCGGTTCTAACCCTGGACTCCATCTGACTCCGCCTGGGCACCACCTCTTCGGCTTCAGGACTGGTATGAGACAGCGGCAATGGCCTTTCTTGCTTGCCGAGCAATTTCCACCTGCGGCAGACGTCAAACAGAAAATGGCGTGCAACATGGACAAGTCCGTACTTACCTGGCTTTGCATTGTGCACCTTACAGATCAAATATAGCATCACGACTTGTACCGCGACCAAACTCGTCTCATTATTAAGTACTGGCCCCACGCTTGATATACTCAGCACGCTGGCGACACCACCAGTATCGTTCTCTGAAGTATAAAAGCAAACAAGAGCCTCCAAAAGGGTGAAGAGCAGCTCTCGGCAGCGAGCATCACCCTCGCCAGGACAAAGTGTAGAGCCGATTGCACAGACGGCCAGTAACAGAGGCCATTGTGCCAGTTGGCTGAGCAGAGATGTTTGCAAAAAGGGGTAGGCGAGATGGAATCGCTGGACATACCGCCTGCAATATGTTCTAGTGTCGGGTAAGGACGGTATGGGCGATGATGCGTCTAGTTCAGACCCACGGAGATAAGGCTCGTTCTTCATTCGTGCCACAAGGTTTTCATAAGCTTGAACAGACAGCAAATCAGCCGCTTGGCTGCCTTCAGCTCCACCTGTAGCCTTAATCGCCAGCGAGCGGGCTGTAGGTGCTCTGGCTGGCGCTCCATCGACGTAGTAGAGTGTTACCGTGGTGGACGAGGACTCGACTGACCCGGTTGTACTTCCCTCGATCATATTCTCAGAAATTGTCGTTCCATGGGATATCTGATCTCTGGGAGACGTATAGGATGGATGCGGAGTTGCTTGTGGTGGGTCTACGGGCATGATGTTGATCATAGGCAGCGGCAGCCTCTGTGGAAGTCGGTCGGTTGTGAAGTTCTGGGCCCCTGTTGAAGCAGGGGGGAAGGATCCTATGGGGTTTGCGTTGCTCAGAGACGGCAGGGCTCCCCAGTTGGACTCGGTGTAGTACTGGGGAGTAAGCCAGTTGATGGCGGATATACCTGTCGACTGGTCCGCGAATAGCGGACTTGGTAGGAAGTGATCTGCGATTTGTGGGTCGTATGCAAGGTCCATCTGCAGGTTCTCAGTACGGCTCTCGTCGATATGCGGCATGTTCCATGGGTCCCCGATGGGCAGGCCAATTGTTGCAGCGTTGCTTTGCACAAATGTTGTGTCCCTCGTCTCGTCAGGTGGCGGCTGCGTCCTTCCAATCACGCCCACGTCACCCTGGGAACCCTCCCGATCTTGGGACCCTGCTTCAGCGATATCATCCTGAACGTGCGCCGCTGGCATGCGTGCTGATCGTCGCCGGGCGGTAGTATATCTGCACTCGAGTCCCCGCTCCTTGCAACGGCGACAGGGATAGTCTTTCGAACACCGGGAGCGACTCGACGCGCAAGCCTGGCACGCCCTGGTGAAGCTGCCACCCCGCCGGAAGTTGCTGCCAAGCTCGGCATGCGCGGCGGCGTGGCGGGTGAGGACATCCGGGCGAGAGAAGCTTTTGCCGCACGTCGAACAGGGAAACGGCTTTTCTCCCGTGTGTGTTCGTTTGTGTCGGACTAAATGCTCATGTCGGCCAAAGAGGGTTCCACAGTGGTCGCACTTGAAGGTGGTGCTTGATGCAAAGCCACTACACGCAGTAGTCACGTCTTCTGCATCTGACGCGGTATCGACGTGCTCTGCATCAAGCTCCTCTTGCGCTTGGTGGCTCATGATACCTTGCAAACTAGATTAGTTGGTGCTAGGAAGCCAATATTTAAGAATCCCCAAAGACCATGTAATCCCGAATGTTAATACTGAGCATCAAGATTGCTGGTGACTTGTGAAAGCTCACTGATGATTATCGTGCCAGCAATCAAGAAAACTGCGGGGATGTTTGGGCCTGGTATTGCCGATGCTACCATGGAATGCAACCACGAATATTTGACCATAAATCCTTGCGCATGGTTTGCCTCCGCACTGGCGTGAGGGGTAACCAGGGATTTGGGTTGTATTGATTCTAGAGTTGGTGTTTGATTTGTGCCTCGGTCGACATTGATCCGGCTATCGAATTATTTGCCGAGTCATGGTTATGTTCTGCCTGTTCACGATATTTGGAATGACGTTGTGGGCTTTACAAGACCTAGAAAAAAATACATTAAAACAAAAAAGGCTTTTGATACTAGCACAGGTTCTGACAAGCAGCTGCTCACAAGTCGCCAAGCTTCACGACAACTTCTGCCCGGGACTTCCTGACAAACACAGGCATCCAATCTAGCGGACATTCGACCTCGATCGTCTGTCCGCCTTCAAAGGTCTCGTTGTCTCCTTCCTCGTTGTGAAAGGCAACCCAACGCTCACCGTTCTCGATCCGTGGCAAATACACCTTTGACTTGCGAGGCCCTGGTGTCAGCACCGGACAGCAGAGATACGCGTCGCCATACATGTACTGCTCAGCCCCCGTCAGCCAACACTTTTCATCTCCCGGAAACTCATAAAACAACGGGCGAATCACCGGACACCCCCGCTCGTGCGCCTCTGCCATAAGCCGCCTGGTGTAGTCCCTCAGCCCCTCCCTAACAGCCAGATACCTCTTGCAAATCGCATAGACTTCCTCTCCGTACGACCAGACCTCATTGTCCGCGCCGCTGCTGCTCGGTTCCGTCCCACGCTTCGGCTCCCGGTCCCCGTGCAGCCTCATGACGGGACAAAAGGCACCCCACTGGAACCACCTGACAAACAGCTCCCGGAAGCCCGCGTCGTTCGGGTCGCCGCCGTGGAAGCCGCCAATGTCGGTCGTCCACCAGGGCAGCCCCGCGATGCCCATGTTGAGTCCGGCGGCAAGCTGATTGCGGAAGCTGGCCCACGACGAGGCGATGTCGCCGCTCCACACCAGCGCGCCGTACTTCTGACTGCCGGCCCAGGCGCAGCGGATCAGATTCACCACGTTGTTCTGCCCGGCTTGGGTCTGCCCTTCGTAGAAGGTTCGGGCATACTCGCGCGGGTAAACGTTGCCTATGGATAGGTTCGGGCCGAGGAAGTAGCGGTAGTTGTCAAAGTCGTAGACCGAGTACTCGGGCTCGGCCTCGTCGAGCCAGAAGGTTTTGATGCCTTTGGAGTAGTAGTTCTCCTTGGCCTTTGTCCACACGAACTCTCGGGCTCCGGGGTTGGTGGGGTCAAAGTAGACGGTCTGGCCTTGGAACTCAAAATTGGTGCGGACGCCCCTTTCGGTGCGCACTAGGAAGCCGTGTTCCATCATCTCTTGGAAGTTGGAGCACCGCTTGTCTACAGTCGGCCATATGGATACCATGAGCTCGATGTTGAGTTCTTTGAGTTCCTGAACCATGGCGTCTTGAAAGGGGTTAGTCAAGAGACGACGTTAGGTCTGCGGCAGCGGGAGACTCCAAGATGTAAACTGTAACGGGTAGTCTCACCTGGATCGGGCCAGTAGAGAGGATCAAACTTCCATTCTCCTTGCAAGGGCCAGTGGAAAAAGTCAATGACAATAAGATCAAGCGGAAGGTCACGGCGACGATACTCGCGGGCTACTTGCAGCAGCTCCTCCTGAGTCTCGTACCTAAGCTTGCACTGCCAAAAGCCCAACCCATACTCTGGCATCATCGGCGGCTTCCCGGTAGCATTGGCATATTTTTCCAAAATCTCGGCGGGAGTATCACCGACCACGAACCAATAATCCAAAACCTTTGTAGAGTACGCCTCGAAGGAGGTCGTGTTCTTTCCAAACACCACTCGTCCGACCGCGGGGTTATTCCACAGAATCCCATAGCCGAGCGACGACAGCGCAAAGGGCACGCTTGCCTGCGAGTTGCGATGCGCAAGCTCCAGGTCCAACCCCTTGAGGTCCAGAAACGGCTGCTGGTACTGGCCCATGCCAAAGATCTTTTCGTCCGGCGACTGGCTCTCGAACCGCGCCGTGAGGTGGTAGTCGCCGCCGCGGATTGGCTTGAACTCGCGCGCCTCCACCTCGATGGCGCTGCATTTCGCGTCGAGCAGGTCGCGTCGGTTCCGGGCGTACTCCTCGAGCACGACGGTGCCGTCCGCCTTGTGGATGGTGATCTTGCCGCGCTTGGTCACCACGGCCTTGGCTTTGCCGTTTTGGATGGCGGTCGAGCCGTCTTGCGTGGTGGAGATCTCGTGGTGGACTGTCTTGGCTTGTTCGCCGAGGGCCCATGCCTCGGATGGCATCGTGTGGCATTTGCTGGCTCGGATGCGAAAGGCGTCGGGGCCCCATGGTTGGATCCATACCTCCTCGCCGTCGTAGCTGTAGACCAAGCGGTCGTCTTTTTCGTAGATCATGGCTGTTTAGCTGGAGATATCAAGACGAGTGGACATGTAGTGCAAAACATAAGCCTGAAGGTGGCTGTTTTTCTGTGGTCATATTATCTCATTGTCTCGTGTAGTGCACCGAGGGACGGGACGGGCACCTCTATCCCCAACGACAACGTGCTAGGAATTATTACATCATGTCAGTGACCGAGTCGGTATTTCTTCCTCCAACCAGCTCCGCATCAATTGGACCGTACCACTCAACGACTGCCGGTAACATTACCCCGCCGGACCAGATGCAACACCAATCTTTTATGTGAGGAGAACAAACTCCGGTGGAGAAGCTCGGTTGAATGCACAGTCTGGGCAGTAACCCCTCGCCTGCTGATCCTTGAACCCGAATGCATCACGCCTACTGATATGTGAGCTTGAACAACCACAAAGTTGATGCTAGGTGGCGATATCATATTTGTACTGCATATTCCCCGGGTCCCTCTTGACACGAGAAAAAATCATTTATCCGGTTAAAACTTGCAGAAGTGTCCATAGCCATCAAATTTAGACACCTGCAGTAACATCCTGAACTTTGCAGCCAGATTTGGGTTCAAGCTGCTGTCCATTCAAAGCGTCAGAAAGCCACTTCAATGCTCTTTTACCGCCACTAACATATTCTTCCTCGTGCCCTCCTATCGTGTTCCTTTGATAAAGGACGTTTGCGCCAACTCCACATATCCTGGCTATATGCTCATCCGTCATCTGAATGTTGGTGGTCTCGTCGTGTATCGCTTTGTAGGAATATACCGGCATTTGGGGAATGCCGTCTAACGTTTCACCCTATCAGTAAGTGGTCGGAGAGGACAAACCTAGGAAGTATACACTCACGATAACTATGATGCCAGTTATTACCGATGACGCGAGCCAGCTCCGGTGCTTTCAAAATCTCCCCGCCCTGGATGAAGTAGTCAAAGACGTCCTGACCCGAGAAAAGAGCAATCGCGTCCAGGGTCGGGATGTGCAGCGCACTGAGGAAGGCAGTCGCGTTGTACGGCCCCTCCTTGTGCATGCTATCGATCAAAAACTGTCGCGCCTCTGGATACTGGGCGCTAACACCGAGAAGTGCGTACGCCACAATAGCAGCTACCGGTGATTCCGTAACGTTGTATAAGATGTGGGTGAAGTTCGACGGCACGCCTCCGATGGCTAGGCCTGAGAAGTCCAGCTCGGGCGCGTACGAGGCCTGCAGCTCTGCCGCGAAGCTGCTGGCGAGCGCGCCGCCCGAGTAGCCCCAAAGGGCATAGCGGGCCTTGCTTGGCTCTGCGAGGTTCCTGAAGGAAAGCACGGCTCGGACCGAGTCGATGACTGCGTGGCCGGCCTGGACTCCGGCGGTGAAGGCAGCCAGGGGCCCTTCGAAATCCGGTACGCTGACGGCCCAGCCACGACTGAGCCCCTCGCGGACGTTGACCATGATTGGGTCTCCGTAGATTGTCGACAGGCCATAGCTTGGGCTCAGGTCCACGTCGATGCTGTTGTAGGGTATCTGATAGGAGAGCAGGGCAGTTGTGTCCCTCTCAGCTTGGCTGGCGTTGCTTGGGAGAAAAACAGTTGTCACTGCCCACGACGGCCTGTATCGAGCGTCTGTCGATCGGAACAAGAGCTGGTACGCCTCTGCTGCATTGGGGGTAAGGGTTGTCAGGTTTGAAGGCGCCTCTCGGGTCCGGAGAATCGTTCCAGGGGCTTCATTCTCAAATCCAGGTGGTGCAATGTACCAAGGGTCCTGGCTCGGGGGGATGAGTTCTGTGGCGAGAACGGTGGCCAGGAGGCCACAGAGGGGCATCCCCAGCCGAACAAGTCTGATCATAATGAATAAGGTGTTGTGATGAGGACTTGTTTTGTCCTGTTGTGTCTTTCACTTGGAAAATATCCACATTGGCAAGGCTATTGTTGAGTGGCATCGTCATGTTTTTATACGGTTTGGCTCAATGCAATTATTGATATGGGGTTTTGCTACCTACAACATTTCTTGCGAGCACTTTTGAGCAACTTTCATGGATCCTTCCAGATCGGGCCTGACTGGCCCGTCATGATGAGCTGATTTGTATTGCTGGCCAATGATGAAAGATCGTAGCCGACGACGCGGCTTGGCGCTGACGGCAGCTGCGGAAAAAGTCAATTTAAAGCATAAGCACCATGGATCCCTAGGTAATCAGAAGTATATGTAAAGTAGTTATTCGCGACTCAGAAGCGCGATAATCACCGAGGGCATTCGGCGCAAAGTTGTCTACCCGAGAGTCTACAAGATCAGAACATCCGAAGGCTCGTCCGCGCTACCAGGACGCCAGCTCCACCATCAAGTTTAATGGCAAATAAAACCTACCCAGCTCAGGAGGCTGAACAGGACACTTTAGCTGGAGCTCGAATCGCAACCTAGGTAAGGGCGGTGTGTCTGTCAACCGCTGGAGTAGCGCTGCCTTCTCGAGCTCGTGCTGTCCCGTTCATTTATAAGCCGTGTGGAATCTGAGAGATAAAAAGCGCTCGATACAAGGATAATAAATCACCTTGGACATGGAGAACAAAAGTCTACATTGTACCTGGAAAGACAAAACAAATGTAATATATACACCCACATACACTTTTTGAAGTTACGTCTATGAAAATCAAACATGATATCCAATACCAACTCCTGAAGCAGCAATGACACACCCATCAACCTCACCACAGCCCAACCTACTTCTTGGCAGTGAACTTGGCCGCCGCCGCCTTAATGTTGGCAGCCAGCGCCTTGGGCTGGCTCAGGAAGGGCGCGTGGCCGGTGTCCATGGTGGCCTTGAACGCGTCCGCGGGGAAGCCGGACGTCATGCCCTGCTGCATCGACGAGGGCACGGCGTTGTCATGAGTCGTGTACACATAACCGACGGGGATGTCGTTGTTCCACGGCTCAAAGGTGTTCTTCTCCGTCACGATCTTGACCGTCTCGGAGCGCAGCTGCGACACGGCCAGGTCCACGGTCGCCTTTTTGGTAACGTCGTTGTAAAAGACCTTGGCGGGGTTGATTAGGTTCATGAACTGGCCCTATTCACAGAGTTAGTGGTCTATAATATGGTTTTAGCTTTAAATGCGGGGACTCGAAACTGAGAACTCACAGTGACGTTGAACCAGTCAGGGAACTGCCCACCCAGCGCATCCGCCAAGCTGACCTGCGCGGGCAGCACAAAGGCGCACAGGTATAGCACGCCCACGACGCCGCCCTTCTTGCCGGCCTCGGCGCGGTCCTTGACGCTCAGGCCGGCAACGGCAGTGGATGCCGGGACACCAGCATACGAGTGCGCGACGAGGACGATGTTGTTTCCCTGGTCGGCTTGCCGGGTCAGCTCGGCACGGATGCGGTTGGCGTCGTCGAGCATGCCGACGTTTGTGTCTTTGGTGCCGACGCTGGCGAGCGGCACCGCCATGGACGGGTACGCGAGCAGGTCCAGCTCGGAGCGCAGAGTGTCGTACATGGCAGGCTGGTGCCAGGCGCCAGGGGCTATTATCACAGTGGGCTGCTTACCAGGCGCGGCAGGACCGCCTGGACCGCCTGGGCCGGGTGGGCCGGGTGGGCCGCCCTGCGCAGGAGGGGCGGCAATGGCGTTCCTGATGGAAGTGAGGACGGAAGAGGCGATACCGACGGGCTTTGAGCTGGCCAGGGTGGCGGCTGCCAGGAGTAGGGTGTTGGAGACACGCATGTTGAAACGATGTTGGTGGATAAAAGGGGGATTAATGAAAGTTTGTGAATTAAATATAAATCAATTCTCGTAAAGAGAAGTCCAAAAGAATGTGGTGAAGAAAGCAAAGTCAAGTGAAGTGAGTGGATGATGCGCGATAATCTCAAACAAAGAAATCAGCTTCAGTTTCTTCCATCTTCGAACATTATATACTAGATATATTCAGGAGGACATGAGGCATCTGCGCGGCTGTGCACGGGTTGGCGGGAAGCTACCGAGGAGAATTCTTTTGAGCCGGTTCTGGTCAAGCCCGTCAAGCTAGACCAGATGGATCAGGGGAAGGCTGGCTCCAGATCGAGGAACTCGGCTAGTGCCGATTCCAAAGGCGCTTGCGGGCACATATTAGGGAAGCTAAGAGCCACGAGCCCAGCCTTGTATCGGGCTGAGATGTTTTGTGGCGACAAGTTCTTTCGTCAGTACGAGAAGACAGAAAAGCTGCCTCCTTAGTGGAAAATTTTGAGATTGAAACAGACTAGTCCTAGTTGTTCGATCGGTCGCCCCGGGTAAGTGGCGTTGTTGATGAACCTGGAGAAATTCAGTTACAGGAGAAATCATCTAGCCTGAGTAGGTAGGTTAACACTGAGCCCTTGCGATTATTCTGGACCGACAGGCGAAATTTCCAAGATGCAGACACTTGGACGCATTCTTTTAGAAAACTGCGTTATACTCATTTTTACCATATTTTCCTCACACCCACTTGGTGCAAAAGGCAGGACAGGGACCGGCTCTGGCACCATTGTAGTATTACAAAGATTGCCAAAGAAGCGTAAAATACCGAAAATAAAATATCAGCATCCCCGCAGTTTACCTTGGCATTTCTTTTGCAAAAGGTAGGAATCTAGACGCCGTTCGAGAAAAGACCCTGCAGCTGAGATGGGGTTACATTTCTGGTGATAAGAAACGTTGCCCAATATGACAGCACATCGCTTATGATTTTTGTGTAACATTTTGTGTAACCTGAACGCTCTAATTGGTTTCTCTCGCTGCATATCCCTCTATGTTTGGTCAGGCTGAGCAAAGGGCTTTGCTTTTCGCCGACGTATGCACACCTTTACCGTCATGCTAGTCTTGATTTGTTCAAGTCTGCCATGCAGTCAGGCGGCAAAGTCACTGGGTAGAATAGCTTGCAAGATATTGATTCAACTAGGCCTCCCGTCATACTGAATCGAATTCTTGCTACAACCATGTATAAGTAGGCCTCTATATCACCACAGAAACTTTGGATATTTCATTCTACACAATGGCACAGTCCCTGCAGTCGGCAAATCCAAAGACTCACATAAATCGCCATCCTTTCCAGGTCTTCCACTTGCACCCTCAAAAGACTTCCGAATATCTTTAGTCACAATGCTCTTCCATCCCTGCCTCTACGTCCTAACCCTTTTAGCAACCGTCACGAATGCTGTATGATTTTTCTTTTCTTTTTGTTTTCTTCTTTTAACCGCCCACCCTGGGAACAGTCGGACGTTGAATCCCATGGTAACCCATCCTAGGTGGCTGTTGAAAAGCTTGCCACGACGCAGGACCCGGAATGGGTCGAGGCCAAGTGGGAGATCGAGTATCGCCCAGGCGTCAAAGGCACCTTTACCGGTACAGCCCAGCAGGTCTTTGCCCAGCTCCTCGAGGCGAACCCAAACTACGAGACCGAAATGGCAGATACCATCGCCGCCAACAACCAAGCCGCCTCTGTTTTGCTCACAGACGCTCCTCAGCATGAAACCCCTTCGCGACGGTACCTGGCCCGCGCTGCCCTCGCCAAGCGCGACCATAGCGAATGCGACGCCGGGGGGCCGGTGGGCGGCGCATGCCCGACGCGACACATCCGTGCGGGGATTAGATACCTCAACAGCATCGGAGGTCAGCCCAGTCTCGGGTCGTTCCAGTGTTCCCGCGTAAGCTGCTCGTACAGCTCGAGCATTTCGTGGTGCAATGTGGTGAGTTATAAAAAATTGTGTTTTTGCCTTGGGCTTTTGAAAGGTGTTTTTGGATTGATTTTAATGACTCGGGCCCCCGCTGCTAGACACCCGGGGATTTCACGCTGCCCAGCTTCGGTTGGATCGCCGGTGCTGCGTCAGTCATTGTGGACGAGTGCCCCACGTTCTGCTCCGTAGGCCAGGGTGTCGAGGACTGTACTCTGGGCACGCGTTATCACCATGACGGACAAATCAGGGTTTATGTTCGCAGTGATCCTTGTTAAGTGCTTTTTTTCGGGTTGAATACCTGCCAACTGCCACGAGCTCACCGCGAATTCTCATGGCAGTATATTAAATAGGGCATGAAGGTTATCAAAAGGTATGGTAAACAAAGCTGCCTAGATTCAGTTCAGCCATGAGGTAAGATTAAATAGCAATATTAGCAGAGGGTGGAGGCGCTAAGTTTACGTCTGCACAAAAATATCCATGGTATGGTATGGAGGGGTAATTAATGTTAGTCTTTCAGAGCAGCAGCCGTAATTGCTATTATTATTGGCTGTCCAAAAGCGTCCGTTGTTTTCCTTTCCACTAGCGACACAAGTTTGCTTCACAAGTTTGCTTACTAGGTGGTGCCAGTATTTTGGTATCCTATCAATTTTCGCGTGAATATCACATAAACAAGGTTCGGTCGCGTCGGGTCATGTGTAGCTCTGCATCGCCGCATCGGTGGGGAGAGCGCGGGGGCGGGGCCCTTGGCTGTGATGTCAGCAGCCGGTGCCCATTATCAACTATCTCCGAACCCGAAATGAAGCGATATTGCTGTCCGTCAACGGTGTACCAGACATACATTTAGGTTGCCAGCATCGGCGGCTCCAGCCAAGGGTGCCCAAGCCTCACTTGATTGTTTGGCCGTGCCGTGCCGATCGTTGGAGGTAACTAACATGCGGTGTGCACGAAGATTTGCCTATTTCCGGACAGGTAAAGAGCCCGGACACGCAGTAAGTGGAGATTGATGCTGCCAACACAGCACATGGGGCCCCGGAAGCTTGGCGTTGGTTGTCCTCAGGAGAATCGCGGTGATGATGAACAATGGAGTAACTCCAAAATTGGGCGAACCGCGCCAAAACTCACAAAAATATCCTTCCAATTCACCATCTTCAACCTCATATAACTCTTTGCGCATGACATGTATGCTTAATCTGAAAACATAGGCCTATATAGCAATGGAAGCCTTTTCAACTTGTAACTCTTGATAATCTTTTACCTTTATTTGCTGCAATCATTTGCAGACATTGCTTGGCCTCACTGCCCTGTTTTTTCGTCCGCCGCTTTGGTCGCGCTTCGCAGTGCCCCACAACACTCTATTTTCAGCGCGGTTTTGCATCAGGTGGGTGGGGTGGTCCTGAGGTGTATGGACTTCCTTGCAATGTCACCTGGCGCATGTGCACGGCCTCGTCATTGCCCCACTAAATTTCAAGACCCTACTACCAAGTATCCAATTTGATGCTGATTTGGTGCCGACAAGGCCACACCAAGCTACAAACAGCCAGCCGGCCGGCAACTGACTGGATCGGCGCACCCATGTGATGCTTTGATGCGCTATTACGCCTATTACGCCGTGACAACCTTGGCGGGCACTCGCGACTTGGCGTGTTCTGTGCAGGATGCGGCATCCTAGTTTATATCCTTCATCGTCCCGGCTAACTGTAAAAATATCACGTCACCCGAGTCATTCGAGACGGCGCGCAGCTACTGCTGCGTGTCTTAAAAGGACGGACAAGCCTGCCACCTTAGCGTTGGTGGTCGAGTAGCGTGACCGTGCAGCAAGAGTCGCAGCAAAAACCTTCCCTACCATCATCACCTCGCGCGAGCTGCCGTCCCAACAGTTCAATTGCTTTTTGGGTTTGCCTGTGCGTCCACTTCGTACTCGCGGGGTCGCACCAGTCGTCCCATCTCCCGACTCGACGCCGACATCTTGACGACATGGCGGCTCAAGACACGCCGCAGGCCTCATTTACGTCACGTCTGCCGTTTTTTGGCGGGCGCAAGGCAAATGTCCCGACCCGAGACTCTAACGAGACCGAGGTGGACGAGCCGGACTCCAACGCACCGCCCAAGTGGAGTTTCGGCGTGCTAAATGACAAGAAGACCATCGAAGTCCCAGGTAAGCAATGTTCCCAAGGCGCCCGCCCAGTCCTCGAGGGCCCAAATCGAGAGAGCAATCACCCGTACTAACCGCATTCCACACCCAACTCACAGGCTCCGTACTTCTGCTTGCGAACCACAAGAACGAGCCGCTCGGCCTACGCAATGCACCGGCCAGGACGTCACATTCCTCCTTCCCAACAAGCAATTTCGA
This sequence comes from Magnaporthales sp. P1609, assembly GCA_003709005.1. NCBI lineage: Eukaryota > Fungi > Ascomycota > Sordariomycetes > Magnaporthales > Magnaporthales sp. P1609. The sequence continues at coordinate 3,770,769 of PELF01000003.1, forward strand.
GCCACCCCCGCCGACCGACTCTAAAAAGAAGACGACGGACGGCAAGATCATCCTCGAGCCGCAACCCGAGGATGCGCCCAACGACCCGCTTAACTGGCCCAAATGGCGCCGCGACGCCGCCCTGCTCTCCATTGGCCTATATTGTATGCTCGGCGGCGGGCAGACGTCGGTTCTGGCCGCGGGTTTCACCGATATTTCTAAGGACTACGGGGTCCCAGTACACACGGTCTCCCTAACGGTAGGCCTTTACATGATGGGCATGGGTCTTGGCTCCGTTTTTGCGTCTCCTACGGCCATTTTATACGGCAAGAGGCCTGTTTACCTCGCGAGCGCCGTGCTTTTTATTATCACCTCGGTCTGGTGCGCGCTATCCCCTAATTTCCCCTCCCTTATAACAGCAAGGATTTTCCAGGGCATCGCCGTCAGCCCGGTCGAGTGTTTGCCTTCTGCGACGGTTGCCGAAATCTTCTTCCTCCACGAAAGGGCGTATCGACTTGGAATCTATACCCTGCTGCTCCTCGGCGGCAAGAATCTGATCCCGCTGGTCAGTGCTGCCATTATTCAATCACTATCATGGCGCTGGGTGTTTTGGTAATAACCCTTTCCCCCCTTGTATTCGATGTGCAAATGTTAGTTATTGGGAGCTAACTATGATGTACAGGATCGTTGCGTTCGTCGTCGCCTTTTGCGGCGTCTTGCTCTTCCTGTTCGTCCCCGAGACGTTCTGGGAGCGAGTGCCGCATCCCAAGCCAAAGACCCCCTCCAGGCCGGGCCTCTTCAAGCGCATGTCGTCGAAATACATTCACCACCACCGGCCTGCAGACGCCGAGACCGTGAGGCCTGCCACGGCGCACGCGGTCCCCACGACTCAGGCATCTGAGGGTATAACCACGGAGAAACGCCACGACCACCACGTCATGTTCGCGCAATCTGCCGAGACGGGAAACAACGGCAACGTTGCTGACAGCTCGCCCGAAGCGAAAGATGCCATCAAGCCCGAGGCGGAGGAGGCTGCCAGCTCAGAGGACGAGAAGCAGCAGAAGCCCCAGGCCGTCCCGCGCCTCGACACAGTAAATGTGGAACGGGGGGAAACCCACCTCGTCCCTGGCGCCGTCTCGGCCCACCCAAGGCTTGAGAGTGACACCAGGATCTCCCCCATGCTCGGCCGCAACTTGTTTTCCCCGGCGGCCGACCCCGAAAAGCGGGAGCAGCACGACAAGGCGGCGGCCAACGTGTACTCGAACCACTGGCGCGAGCGCGAGGCCAAGTCGTTTGTCCAGCAGCTCCGTCCGTGGCACGGCCGGCTCAACAACGACCGGTGGCTCAAGGTCGCCTTCCGACCTTTTGTCCTCTTCCGCTACCCGGCCGTGCTTTGGTCCTCGGCCATGTACGCGTGCTCGGTCGGCTGGCTGATCGTCGTGTCCGAGGCGGTGGCCATCATTTACCGTGAGAAGTATTACGACTTCAACGCCCTCGGTGTCGGTCTCGTCTACCTCTCGCCATTTATCGGCGGCGTTCTCGGCACGGCCATTGGTGGCAAAGTCTCGGACTTTTTCGTCAAGAAAATGTCCGCACGCAACGGCGGCCTGTACGAGCCCGAGTTCCGCCTTGTCATGGCTCTTCCAATCGGTATTACGACTGTGATGGGTTTAATGGGCTTCGGGTGGAGCGCCGAGGAACGCAACAACTGGATCGTGCCGACTGTTTTCTTCGGCATCATTAGTTTCGGCTGCTGTCTGGGCAGCACAACGTCCATCACCTTTTGCGTCGACAGTTACCGGCAGTACGCTGGCGAGGCGCTCGTGACGCTCAACTTTGCAAAGAACATCTTGCACGGGCTCGTTTTTAGTTTGTTTGTGACGGAGTGGCTCGAGCACGACGGTGCCAAATCCGTCTTTATCTGGCTGGGCGTTATACAGCTCGTGGTGGTGGCCTTTGCTGCGCCGCTATTCGTCTTTGGCAAGAGGTGCCGCATGTGGACGGTGCGGAAGAACTTTATGGAGAAGTTTTAAAGATAAAGCCAATATTATTTACTAGGTATCGGGTTATAAATTATCGCAGGAAACGGGATAAGTAATATGTTTGTGTAAGCTAAAGTAGAACCCCCCCCGTCAACTACGCGGGCGAGTGGACATTTGTTGGAATATATGGGCTAGCTGTTTATTGGCCCCTCTTCCGAACATTACTTGTAAGGCCATTGGCGCCCACTGGTAAGCCTGCCGGAGAATTTGCAGATTTCTCGGATGCTGCCGGGTTTTTTAAATAGCATCCCCCTCTACGGGTAGCATGGGAAACAAACACCTGCCATGCCAAGCCAGGGCTACCAACAATTATAGTGTTCGCGGCATTCGCAGCGTCCCAGAAGTACAGTTGCCCAGTATGGAATTGAGATTGAATGCCTATCCCTGGTCCTAGAGCAACCAATCACAAGGTTGTGGTGGGGAAGGAAACCATGTACCCCAAAATTATGGACCAAGATAGGGACAGATCCTGTGGATCGTTCGCTGCTTGAGCGATTGTTAATTCTGTTTTCCTGGCAAGCGTTGCGATATAAACCGATAGCCAGTGTGTAGAAACTGGCGGCGATTGCGGCTGTCTGCGTATTACAAAAAAAAACCCAATTGGCGACTCCCGACAACCAACAGGTATGCTGATACTGCGATACTGCACTGAGCTCTGCCCTCGGAAGTGGGGAAACAAAAACGTGCTCAAAGGTGCTCAAAGGTGCTCGGCTCAATAGGGCCCCGGTTTGCAGTTACTACATCGGGTGCGAGGATCCACTGTTCATAGTTCATAGTTTTGATGAAAATTAATCGACCCGCCAACTGAGCATCCCCGGCCAGTCATCCTATATAGTGCCACAGTTCGCTGTTCCCCTCCCTGCGGGCCCTGCATACCGTTCCCTCACTCGAAACATGAATTGAGACTGCATCGACAAAACCAGCCGAGAGCTGACCAGGACCGCCGCCCATAGCCCGAAATGGATTTGTCGTCTTCATCGCCATTGGCGGTCTTCGCCCGACATGACCAGAACATGAGCGCCGGGGGTACTATGAAGCCGCATTGGGGCTACAACGATGAGGCTGTCCCGTGCACCGGCGATGCCGGCACCTGCGCGTACCTAGACCTGGTGTACAGCGCTCACGACTACGCTATGCTCTACATGGGCATCATGTGGGCCGTAGCCGGCGGGATCCTCTTCATCTGGGCCCTGTCTCGACGCTGCTGGCCATCACCACGGAAAGATGAAGCCACCGCTGCCATGGCCCTCCGTGTTGACGACGGGAAGGTATTGGAGGTTTCGCGACCCAGCGTCAGCAACACCAGGGTGCGGCGATTCACGCGCGCCTTCGCCTCCCTGAGCCGCACCCATCTCCTGCCTGACTCGCCTGTGCGCGCCATTTTCGGGCGGACGACTCGCCTGCAGGTGCTGATCCTGGCCGTGCTGATCGCGTATCTGACTGTTTTTTCCTTCGCCGGCATGACGTACCAGTATTGGATCACGCCGGCCAAGAAGGCGGCGCCCGGCCTATTCACCATTCGCTCCACGCTGGGTCCCTGGTCGAACCGCGTCGGCATACTGGCCTACGCACTAACGCCCTTTTCCGTCCTGCTGGCAAGCCGGGAATCCTTGCTCAGCCTGCTCACCGGCGCACCTTACCAGAGTTTCAACTTCCTGCACCGTTGGCTGGGCTACATCATATTCGCCCAAAGTTTGCTCCACACCATCGGCTGGATCATCATCGAGGTCAAGCTGTACCAGCCGCAGCCTTTTGTCCCCGTCGATCTTTTTTCGCAGCTGTACATGCACTGGGGTATATTGGCCATGTTTTTCATTCTATGTATTTTTATCCTGAGTCTGCCTTGGGTCATTCGATTGACCGGGTACGAGTTCTTCCGCAAAGCCCATTACGTTCTCGCCATGGTGTTTATGGGGGCTTGCTACGGGCACTGGGACAAATTGTCCTGTTTTATGATTCCAGGTCTGGTTCTTTGGTTTGTCGACCGGCTGGTCCGCTTAATTCGGACCGGCCTCATGCACTACCAGCTTTTGCCCACCGGCAAGATGGGCTTCACTGCCTCGCAGGCGACCGTTACTCATTTCCCGGATGCCGAGAACGGTGATGTGGTACGCTTGGACCTGAGGAACTCACAAGACGTGTGGAAGATCGGGCAGCACTATTATCTTTGCTTCGCCGAGTCCAGCATCTGGCAGTCACATCCCTTTACACCACTAAACGTCCCCGAGGTCCGGGCCGGCAGCGTCGAGCACTCGTACATCTTCCGTGCCAAGAAGGGAGAGACCAAGAAGATTACAGAACTAGCCGCACGCAAACTGAGCGAAAACCCAACCGGCCCTGCCGTCACTCCAGTCATCTTGACAGGCGCCTACGGGGAGCACATTACCGAGAACCTCACCCCCGACGTCAACGTGCTGGCGATTGCCGGCGGCACTGGCATCACGTACGTACTGCCCGTGATACTCGATCTGATCCGCCAGCCCTGCTCGAGAGACCGCAAGGTGGAGCTGGTCTGGGCAGTACGCAGAAAGGCCGACCTTGAATGGGTCGGCAAGGAGCTCAGCAGGATCCGCAAGGCAGCCAGTTCGCACGGCGTCACCCTGCGAATTTTCATCACCCGCGATGGAAAACCCGAGAGGACGGTTGAAGGTGGTGAAAAGGATACCAGCGTGGTAACAGCATCGTTGCCAGCTGCATCATCGTCATCAGCTTCAGGAGCATCATCGCTCGACATCAGCAGCGCTGACGGCGATGTTGGTGACCGCCATCCCGATCTGAAGAGCATCGTGGGAGCGTTTGTGGCGGACACGGTCAGGGGACCGACAACGGTCTATGCCAGCGGCCCAGGCGCCCTTATAAGTGATTTGCGTGCTGCTGTGGCTAGCTGCAATGGTGGTGCCCAGGTATGGAAGGGCAACGATCGGTTCGATGTACGTTTAGTGTGCGACGATAGACTAGAGTGGTAGATGAAATTGTGGCCCCCGGAGTTGAAGGGTACCCGTTGTATAAACCTGACGTCAAGTCTGGTCTGAGTAGCGCACGGTGATATTTCGATGATTTTCCATCTTTGTGACTTTGAATAATCGGCTGCGCGAAAGATTAAGTGCATTATTGATTAACAATGCTCACAGGCATCATTACCAAGGCTTGAACAGGGTTCGATGCAAAGGCATTGACCGCACTACGTGCTGTAGGCTGTACCTCCCTTCGGAATCAATCAGAAACATCTAGTATCAAGATATTGCGGGCTTTGATTGATACTTACGGGATACGCTGGCCAAGACTGCGCAGCTCTAGTCCCCGAATTCATCCAGAATGGCGGTAACTATTGCACAACTCAAAACTCCTATACGGGAAGAGGCTGGGGCCTACGGAGCTTCCCAGAAGCCGGACCTAAACAGTCTTCAGCACGGCTCCGAGTACCATCTGAGCTCTCTGCAGGAGTCGAGCCTTGATAAAACGGTATCAAGTCATAAAACTCAAGCACGCTTGTAAAAGAGCGTTGCTGCCTGCTTTGAAAACCTTTTTCCTGATCGGCTTCACATCAGCTCCGCAGTTAATCAGCCCCCTTAGCCTGCAGAGCCTTGTGCTCACTCCTTTGTCTGAAGCGCTCAAGACTACTTTTACGTCAGAACTGTGCAATTTTTGCCGTGAAAGAACTATCGGCGAACCTGAATTTGCGATGCAAATAAACAGAAAAATCGAGGGATACGGGGTTCGATAAAGGTTGGTTATGTTAATTACCTTGATAGACTTAAACACAGCTTTTGCTTCAAAATTATTGAGCCCTGGTCAATACGAAAGAAACCATTGCAGTCCTGCCAACATGATAGTTAGATCAACAACCCCCAAGACCAGAAAAGCCCATTGGAAGCCCATGTCCCTCCTGTTCGGGGCTGGTCGACGGTTAGTCCTCTCATCCTGATCACCGCCGGAGGCAAGAGCATATACAATAAAGTCCGGGTAGTACGTCTTGGAGTAGATAGAGGGATTTCCAAAGTCTGATACAACGGACTCGGTTGCCTGAACGGGTCGACATAGAACGTGCCCACCCCGACGTCAAGACGAGGATTTCCCGCGCCTCGCGGTAGATCGCTAGATTATCCTCATGTTTTGAACAATGCGATAATTACAAATATAATGATTTGCTTTTACACGCCAAAATCAACTAATATATCCGCTGCGACGGCCGCACCCTGTCGCCTTCTGCACTGCCGACTGTGGGTGCCTCTATTGGGCGTATAGGTCCAAATCGGTGCCTGGGCGCATGGCCCAAAGCGACGCCGGCCTCAGTGTCCCAATCTCGGCTGCGGGCCTGGCGGTTTTGGCCCAGATTCTGGACAACGTCGGGCACCGAGTCCCCATCGCGAGCGCCGGCGCGTGCCTTGACCCCTTTAAACCATTTTACGAAGATGCGGATTATAGGGGTCAGGAACGGGATTGAGGAGCTGATGAGGAGTGTTGCTGACTCGGCGCTGGTTTTTCTGTTTCAGCTGATTTCTTTTTTTTTTCTTCTTTTTTGCTCTTTTCTTTTTATTTTGATGATAGGATAGTGATAGCACCGCCCCCATAGCGTCAGGGAAAGAGTTTTGCTTACATTTTCCATAGTACAAGGTCCTTACCTTCGTCTTACGAAGGGTTTTTGTATTAGTAAGGCCCTGTTGCAGTTGACGCCGAGAAATCCAAGAACAAAGTGAAGAATTAAACCATCGTATACCGCCGTGTTTCTCTTACATGTAATGTCTGGACTTGCCAAAGATGGCAAGAAGGTCGCCTTATATCCGCCGAATCCCGCCGCGCTTTATTGTTTTCGAATATTGGTTAAGATTAATCATCAGTTACCCTGTGTTAATCCGGGCACAAAATTGCCATAAAGAGCCCTGGTTTCGTGGTTTCGGGGGCATGTTTCAACCTACATGATTCCAAGACCGAGCACACAGCTCAGCCCGATCGACTTCAGGGTGTTCATTTGAAGTCTGGAAATGACAACGGCCGGCCATACCGCCTATGTGTAGGCCGTTGATAGTCCTTTTGTTAGTTTCTGCCGATATAGGTAGGTGTTATTTGGAGAGATTGGATCCGCGTTACTGAGAAGTTAAGCAAACAACCTCTATAATCAGCAAGAGCTCCCCTAAGCGTGCGGCTACTTACGAAGTAGATATCAACAAACCCTGAGAATACTAGTTGAGAGAAAACAACTAATGTCAGTGTCAAGATGCATATATTTTTCGTCAGTAGGAAAAGGCCACTGGGGTTGTACCGGAGGCGTATATGCAGAAACCGATTATCATCCAAACGTCATAACACTTTACATCCTGAGTGCGGACCCAAGCGGCGTCCGTGGGCTTGGCGCACTGGAACAATATTATGAAGTTGACGATGGTGTAATTAACCATGCTCATGATGCTCAAGAACCACGAGACCACCGAAGTCCAGCGGTCGGCGAGCAGAACACGGTTTAGCATCATAGCCAAGGCTAACTTGGGCAGACCGAGTCCGAAAACACCCGATATAGTGGCGAAAATACCCCACAGCTGCGCGCTCTGGCGCTTCTCGGGCGTCAGGTCCCATATATGTTGCCCCTCGCCGTGCTGGACCGCGACAATATGAAAAGCGGCCTCGCCCCATACCATTAGCATGGCCAGGATGATGATGTAGTCCTCGGAATACATGGACTTTTTAATCACGGCTCGCGTACAAAGCCTGAGGCCGATGAATAGACTCGAGATTATTGTCAGCGCAGTTACGACGGCCATAATCCGAGGACCCCGGTTGTCCGCGGCCGTTGCAGTTTCGATCTCCATGAATACCGCAGTATGTAGCTGAAATGAAGAGGTATTAGCTATATGTTGCTGGTGATGCTAGTGTGTTACGGGTTTTTCTCCTACATACTCTGGTCGTTATCGGGGACGCTTTTGTATAGCTGCATGACTTGTCGACTAGGATATAGGGTCATGGCGCCTGCCAAATGAGGGGTAGTCGGAGGCGTTAGAGGTTATGCACATGAGTAAGTGTGGTCCGCGATCGTGGTGTTTGCCTAATAAGCAAGGCTAATCGACAGTGCAATCCAGTGTGTGTTTTTTCGACTTATGTTGATCAGATTTGGCTTTCATCTCATCTAATAGGGTTTGACGAATAGTAATTTCCCGCCAGTCAAGTATTGAATTATCCCAAGCTTACTTTTAGCGCGTAGTACTCGCTTGTTTGACGATGCTCCAGGAATCCAGGCGGTATTTAAAGCTTAAGTAGCTGGCCTGCAAGTTTTTCTGTATACCCAACAGGGATAATATAACACCCAGCCAGGAATATACTACTTTGTAGCTAACCACCATCTCGAGATCCTTTTGCATTGTTTTGCCCCTTTTTGATCATTGCCATGGTCTGGATCTTTTGTTACTCTTACAGACTACTATGACCACGTAATTGTGAGGTAATTGTTAGGTATCATCATAACTCTTCCTGCCGAAAGAAACTATATATCACGCCACTGAGACCTTGTAGTGGGATATAGCAAATCCAAACCACTTTTTTAAATACGAGTTCAGTTTGCTGAAAATGGGATCCGGTGAACGAGATGACGATGAGTTGGATTAACGTGAATCTAAGTCGAAATTTCTCCGATTATGACAGCAAAGAATACCGTAGTTTTTCAAGGTTCACGGGTTGTGATGGTTCCCTTTCCCGCCTGATGACAACGAATTTTAGAAATTTGCAGGCGCGATACGAGGCCCGCGAAGATCCAGAATTAGGGTAAAGAGGACACAATAGCAACGGGTGGCTGGGGGAATACATGGGTGAGCTTGTGCTCTGCGGGAGGATGCAATTTTTATTGCTGAGAGCGCAACGATACGTAGTATTTATATCGAGATCAAGCATGAGACAAACAGCAGCTGGCCGCCATCCTAACCAGGTTTAAGTTATTCTTCATCTATGCAAGCTACTCTTCTGTCATTTCCCCATAGCCGCAGGCGCAGATGTTTGAGTTGCCGTACCTGAAATTAACTACGCCTCCCTATATTATCTGTACCGGCCTCTGGGAGCTTTCTGCAAATTTCCGAGCCGCGTCGGGGATGGTAGTCGGCTTTGAATAGATATTTTGCCTATAGAAGTTTCCAGCAGAGGACCACGACTATGAATCGCAGAACTTGAAGACTTTAATCAACGAAGTAATTACTAGTGGCTTAGGTAGTTAGTATATAATAAAACCTAGGTTTAAGAACGAAAGACGAACCTCTCACTCCCTAGCCTGAATTCGCCGATCAAGATAAGACAACCATGGGTATCAGGTAACGATGGAATTTGCCCGATATGAAAATAGTAGGTGTCAGGGGTCTTGAATAATTCGTTGCTATGTACGGCAGGCTTAACCGGGATGTAAGCAGAATACCAAGCGTAAGCCTCCCTTTGCTTAGTCCTTTAGTTTACGCGCTCAGCCCTGCTCAGTTGAGATCAGCGTGATCTCAGTCCCAGAAACGGAAACGAAACTTACCATGCTTGAGCTTCGTAACATAAAGTCGTAGTGCCAGTGGCGCCCATAGCTGCAGGTTGTAAACACGGTTGAAGTTGATTGCTAAGTACTCTTTTCTTACGGGACTTTTGCGGGCGTGTCCTTTCTCAAAACTAGCATTATCCTGACACTCAATTGAACAGTGATCTCATCCGAGAATAAACAACAGCATTTGTTTCCGCCAGCGCTCTTCACTGAGCACCCAGAAGTATATGTATCATAGTGCGGAGAAAAGTGTGTGCGGTGAACTGCCTTGCATCATGTGGCAAGTTGGGTTATTATGTTATTTTGTTTACTTTTTGTTATGCTCTTTGATAAACGCCATCTTCCTCTCACTTTTGGTAATGATCTTTAGTCTTTACCACCTAGAGGCTTGGGTAGAAAACCTAGGTAAAGAACAAAACGCTTCCAAGCAAAAGAAAAACCATGTGACGGGCGAAATATTTTGTTACTCATAGTAAGCTGGCTAGCGTAGGGGAAGGACTAACTCATGTGGCTGGACCCCCCGGACCGGCTTAGGTTAGTTGCTCAGTTCGATAATGGATTTCACTGGCACTGTTGAGTACGCATCGTGTCCTCGTCGGATGCCCGCAGCTTCCAACTCGGCCTGCTCGGAGTTATTTCCCATGTCCCGCGCAGTTCGCCAGAAACAAGAAGGCTGCGGCAGATTACGCGTCCCTACTGTCATTCCCGGAATCGCTGACTTGGTAGCACACAAAGCCGCGACCAGCTTGTAACTCATGGATAGATTCCCGCCAAGCCAATGAGAGATAACAAGGCGCACACAAAGTCCTCCCCCACTCATGAATATCGACTGCATCCCTCACAGCAACATGCCGAGAGCTTTTGCACTACCTTCATCGACCAGGATGTTGAATTCATGCGGTAATAACCCGTTCGTATACTATCGTTGCGAGAGGCCTCGTAAATCACCAGGATGGATACAATGCGCCAAAGCCACAGCAGCACCAATTTCTCTCCCGGGCCTCAATCGACTTCCCGCTTTGACCAATACCCCGTCCTCTCCAACGATTTTGTACCTCACTGTGATCGCACAAGAGATGAAGTCATCGAAGCCCTTGATAGAAGGCTGTGTGCATCCTTACATGTAGATTTCGGCGTGTCGTGCTGCGGTATGATGGTATAGTTCTTTACGGCACGTGCTTGGCCATGCTCGGCCTGCATAGGGTACCCAGGTACTTGAGAGCCTAAATATTCCAAAATTCTGACGACTGACAAACCAATACTATTGGCAGAGTTGAGGATGGATTGTTGGCCAAGACCGCTTGAAACGAAGAGAGCAATTGGACTTTGCTTCATTCAACAATTTAACTACTTGTGTCGCGTTTTCGCAGTGCCTTGGTCGCTCTGTTTGAACTCGCAGTAATTTTTAACGTAATGGCCAAAGGACAAATGCTGCGCCTCTCAGGCTCACTCCACTGAACATCATTTTCTGTTTTCTTTCGTAGCGGGCTGACAAATGAGCCAATCAGCATTGTTACCGTCGTAATTCTGATGGGAATCTTTTGCCAATCATGCAGGGTCGATCACGTGTCATAGTAAGCAAAGTGGGGTTCCCCAGCTCAACCAAGCCACACCTCAGCAATCCCCTGGACCTGTCCACTTTTCGTTCTGCCTGCTTTAGTGTTCCTGTGCCGCGCCATCCCCGATTGGGGCTGGTGTCATGCAGGACGCCTTACTGTGAAGATCTGACAGTTGCGTAAGATGAGATCCGTATAAGAAGAAGCGAAATGGCACTAAGGGAAGGAGACCCTGAACAGGCCATTGTCTTATTCCGATTTCTTGTTAGCCTTGACGTACAAGATCTCGACGAACATTTGAGTTTTGACAAGCAGTCAATTCTCGACACAAAATCTAAATTTCCACAAAAAGCAACGAGGTGCAGTACAAACAAACTGCACCAAATCACACGATGAAATACGAACCATTCGCAGCTTGGCTGCTGGCTGTCGCCCTCCCTGCCGTCGCAACCGCAGTCTCGACGGACAGCTACGACGACAGTGTATTAGCAGTACGAGACTTTCCGTCCACGCAGAAACCCGCTGAAGATATTGAAGAAGATGAGGACAAGTTTGACCTTGACCCGGATGCAGAAATCGAGTGGGGTCTTGCCGACGGCGGTATTCTAAACACCCGCGATGTCGTGATACCGCCGCGCATTCTGGCTAGACAGCAACGAGTCGCTCGCCTGGAGAGGAGAAACCCCAATCTCTTCGCCTCGGTAGTCAAGCCATTAGCGGGAATGCTCTCCAAGAAACCGGCCGCTCCAGCGCCGGCTGTAGCTCCTAAGCCAGCGGTAGCTTCCAAGCCAGCGTCGACGACTCCTACGGGTACGGGAATAACACCTCCAGCAAGTAAGGCAGGGGAAACTCCCAAGACAGACACCTCAACAAAGACAGACACTGCAACAAAGCCAGACCCTGCCGCAAAACCAGGGGAGACTCCCAAGACAGACACCGCAGCAAAACCAGCAGAGTCTCCCAAGACGGACCCTGCAACAAAACCAGCAACGCCAGCGACTCCAGCGACTTCACCGGCGCCAGGAACTTCCCCCGCTCCTGCCCCTGTGGATCCTAAAGCAACACCGCCAAACCCTCCAAGCACCGCCCCGGTGGCGCCTGGAGGTACCACACCTCCCAAACCGCCCACGGATCCCAAAGCGGCAGCTGCAGACCCAAATAAACAACCAACTGCCGCAACTGATCCAAGCAAGACAACACCTCCGGCAGCAGGGGGCGATGCCGCAAAGCCACCTACACCAGCTCTGGGTACCCAGACGCCTCCAGCGACAGCTAACCCGGCGACAAAGCCGCCCGCTGCAGGTACTCAGACACAACCGCCGCCAGCCACTGCAAACACCAAGCCTGGTACAGTACCCGGTGCCCCCGTGGTTCCTGGAGCCGTTGTCGCGGGAGGCGCAGTCGCGGGAGGAACCGGGGCTGCCGCCGCCACTAACAATGGAGCCAACCCGCAAACGGTACCACCGCCAAACCCACAGACTGACCCGGCCAAGGTCGCAACTGGACCCAACCCACAGACACCACCCAACACGGCTACCAACCAGCCTGGGGCTCCCGGAGCCAACACCCAGCAGAAGACGCCTTCTCCCACGCAGCCGCAGACCCCCGGGGCCAACCCCATTGCCGGAGGTCAGGTCCCCCCGCCCCAGACTGGTCCGAGTGGTGGCGCGACGCCGCCGCTCCCAGCTGCCGCCAATGGGCTTCCGCAGGCACCTCCGATCTCGCCTGCTACAGGTATCAAGAACCTGCCAGCAGATACAAAGGGGCTGCCGCCCGTGCAGAACCCGGCCGCCGTTGGTGCTCTGCCTGTCGCACCTCCTCAGCAAAAATCTGGCGCCCCTCCTGGGGCTCTTCCCCCGGCACCCATTCCAAACAATGCAGCTGTCCCACCAGTGCAGGGTAAGCCTGACAAGAAGGCTTTGGAGGAGCAGCAGAAGCTTCAAAAGGCAGACGCAAAGGCTCAGGAGGCCGCCCTCAAACAAGACAAGAAGGCTGAGGAGGCCGCTCTCAAACAAGAAAAGAAGGCTGCGGAGGCTGCATTGAAGCAGGAGAAGGAGATGCTAAAGGCGGAGAAGAAAGCCAACAGCCCCGGCCTGAGCGGCATGTTGGGTACCGCCGGCGCCTTGGGCATGGGCGGTGGCATGATGGGCGGTGGTATGATGGGTGGTGGCATGATGGGCGGTGGAATGTTGGGCGGTGGCATGTTGGGTGGTGGCATGTTGCCCACGGACCCTGGAATGCCCGTGGACGGCGAACTACCCGTGGATGGCGAACTACCCTTGGACGGCGAACTGCCCTTGGACGGTGAACTACCCCTGGATGACCCCCTCGCTGACCCCAACATGCTGGGTGGAGACCCGGACATGATGATGGACCAGGATCCCAATGCGCTCGCGCAGCAGCCAGGTCTCGACGAAGACGAAGGGTTTTACGGCGACGAAGCCGACCTATATGGTGACGACCTCTCCGGTGGCCAGTTGGCTGATGGTTTTGACGACGAGGGCTTTGTCGATGGCGAGGATGATTCCATGTATCCCCCGCCGACAGGCGCAGGTCCCAAGATTCCTGGGGCTGCTGCAGGTGCTGGAACGGTAAAGACTGCAGTCATGCCGGCCGGCTGGGATGAGGATCCATCGCTCGCTGCCCCGCCTCCTGGGGGAGCTGCGGCAAAAGCCAATGCCATGCCTCCGGCGCAGCCCGGGATGATGCAGGCCCAAGTCATGCCGCCTGCTGGGAATCCAGGAATGGCCTGGAAGAGGTCGAGGGTGGCCCGGGGTTTGGCCTTGTAACTGAACCATATCTGCTTTTATTTTCTGATTTCTTTGTTGGCTGGGTGTGGCTATGCTGCGTTTAGACTTGTAAAAAGCATTATACTTGGAGTTTTTGGGGCCACTTACTCCGGCTTGTCTGCGTGATAGGAAGCGCGTCAAAGATGACTTGCGCTTACAGCTTTTGTTTGTATTTTAGACTTTATATTTTCCATTTATCTTTTTTGCACGTATCTGCTTCCATCCTTTATTATTGTCGTGAGGCCCTACACTGTAGTAGCCTTCTCGCATGCCCTGTAAAACTTCCTGCCAAAGTGGTGATTATGCTGCCATGTTCCCTTGAAGCTGGGGGAGACTGGACACCTTCTCCCTGTAGACCGTTTTGAGCTCTGAGGTTCTGCAATTAACAAAAATATCAACTAATAAAGCCGATCCCGATTTCTGTAAGAATTTTAGTAACGACAGCTGCTTGAGCTTATCGTCGATGAAGGAAACCCTTTCTTCATGTGGTTGAGAATCCTGTCATCTGTACTTAACTCTCCGATGCAGCCTTTTTCAAGTCCCTCAGTCCGCTGGAATCAACACTTCAACGAACCCATCAAGAAAACGACGCATAGGGTGCAATCAGCTCATATCCAGACCTCTTTCGCCGCAGTATTTGCATTCACATTGCTACAGTTAACTTTCAACTCATACCCAAGCTTCACGTGATGCTTTGTTTGCAAGCATTTCATACTACATTGGCGACACAAAAGGAAGATCCTTACCTTTGCTATATGAAAGACTAGCATAGCCTGTGTTAGCTGAGAGGTTTAGCTCGATATTTCTGGATGTAACGATTATGGATGGAGAGATTTGCTGTACAAAGTCGACCTTTCCCGGCCCATGCTAACTGGCCAAAGGAGAAATATTCCGAAGTGGTATCCAAAAAGTTGTACATTTGGTTCCGCGGTATCCTAACCCAACGGGGTGAGCCCTAGTTCCTTCATCGCGGTTTGCAGCTTGAACGAGGAAGCTTTTAGGCAGCAGAGGCCTTGAACTGCTGTAAGACTTTGTATCGATGGATTTAATTCCGCCTCCTTGGCCGCATAGTGTGCCTAGTGCTGACCAAACTTCAAGGCATCTTGCAAAGACACCGAACCAGTCTACCTCCAGAGCACCAGAAATCTCTCACCAGCCTAGGAACTGCGCGTACGAATTCTGTTGCCTCAACTGACACTTCGGCCGGTCTGCCCGCCAACACGGGCTCTGCGGGGAGGGATGGTTTTTCTACACCCCTGGCTGCTGGCGTCATGGCTGTTTTTGGGTATTTTGGGCTGTAATTTGGGGTGAGACTTGGTCTAGTCCCGGCGAGTTACTAAACCTGTTAAATTCAGTTGGTGTTGATAGGAATCGTGCGATGGCTGCGATTTGTTGTTTGGTATAAACAATATATTGTACGTGTTCGCAGAGGTCAAGACTCTGCTCGCTCGCCCCGTATCATGTGATTACGCACAGTGATACAAAGACATGTGCATGTCTGTTTCGAGGTTCCGAGGGGGGCCATCATCAGTCGGTACCATCAGTGAGAACAGCCGGGCGCGTCGGCACCGGCGGGGAAAAACCAGCCCCCAAACCGCTCGTAAGCAGTATTGGGGGCCAATTGGCCACAACGGCCAGGTCGAACTATCCCAGGAAGATACAAAGACCGAAACTACCCCGATCCAACCGTAAAACAGCGCCGGGAAAACTTGGCAAACCGACGTCAACCCGGTTAAGCTACGATAACCCGGTTAAGCTACGATAACCCGGTTAAACTACGATACGACCAACCGTACAAAAATACGATTAACCATAGAAAAACGAGAAAATAAAGAAAAAGAAACCGGGGAAAAAAACCGTACGAAAATCCTGGGGGAAAAATACAAATAAATTATAATATTGAATTACGGTAATAAAAATCATAAAACAATACGCACGTAAAGGGGCAACAGATCATTGTCACACGCATGAGTTGCCCTCTTGAATTTCCTTTGTGGTCTATAATCCTGATCCATTATTGCCAAGACTGAACGACGAGTGAATATTGCCTGAGCCGATGTTGGCAAGGCTGAGCGAAGGGTGAGCGCTGCCTGAGCCTGTGGCGCAGTCGCCAAATCACATTTTTGGGTCATCGGTTAAAGTTGCCTCAGCCAAAAATGGGCTTGTTCAGAAATTGGGCAAAGCTTGGCCCAATTTCGGCCTTTCCGTCCTTCCAAATTTTCGTTTTTCGAATCCTAGTTTTGGTCCTTCTTACCTCTTGGCGTCCCAAAAGTTGACCATTATGTTAATGAAGGACGCAAATTGATAACTGAATTGTTTTTGGACCAGAGTTCTCCAATAACTAGCTGGCGTTCCAGTCCCCTGGCTATTGTTTTGGCCCAATACCTTTTCAAAGTTCTACTGTATCGACTATATTGCCTATTGTATACAGTTTGGAGCAAATTTATCTTCTGCTTTCAGTACATACATTCAATCTCAAAAGTGTGGAGACTGTCTAAGGCTACTTGAGTGTACGTGACAGGATGAAGGAAGGTCCAGATTTGGCCCCATGACAAGCGATAAACATCCATTCTTGGCTAATGAGCCATCTGCCCAAGTCCCTCCAAGTACCTGAAAGTGCTCCATTTGGCTGCATAGCCGGAGATCCACTGCAACAGTGCGAGTGGGTCAGCAGACTACTTATCCCGACTTACAGAGGAACGTTTCTTATCGACGTAGGCGGCCTTTGTCAGCAATGTAGGCACTGCATCCATGGCTGCATCACGTGCTATGCCCTCAAATGGGATGCAGGCGGCGCTGAGCTGAATAGGCGATACAGAATTTGCAATGCACACGACGCGGTACAACGTTGTTCCGAAACGCTGCCGCCCTTCCGCGGTTTCGAAACGCGCTCCACCTAGTAGTACTACGGCCAGCAACCACGGCCATTCCAGCTGCGTGACCTATCGTCCCGATGACCTTCGCCTACTTAGGATGGATTCCTAGCCTTTGTTGACGATCGTACTTCGATTTTTGGAAAGAGCATCCAGAGAAACCTTGCAGGCGCAAATCTTCAGCCATGGCTTTGCCGAGCATACGCGCTAGGCAGTCCTCGCTGTGCGATTGGACCAACCGTTGCCTGCCTGCATAATCACAGCCTCACCAACCCCTCACTATGAGGCATTATCAATTTGGCGGAACACAATGTCAGCGTTTACGCGTATTATTCTACTTTGCTAACAAGGATACGGCGCAAATCCTGGGAATCTCGAGGATCTTTCGTTGTTTGAAACACTTCTTCCGTCATTGGAATAACAAACCCGATAAGCAAAGCGCAGGCGACAATCGATCGACCCGATCCGACCTCCATAATACCGGAAGCAAGCCCCTCGGTAGCCGATACGTCTTAAAACCCGTCATCTTCCCCGACCGAACGTTAAGCTCTGATCGAAGGGCTCTCTTTACAGCTTGGCCAATCCCTACGACGCCAGGAATTACGAGTTCAGCAGTGCTTTCCATCATACCGCTCTCACAGATAATGCCACCATCCAAGCGGCACCGCGAGGCAAATGCGACCGACATGCCGCTTTCACAGATAACCCCACCATCAAAGCGGCACCGCGAGGCAGATACGTCTGAGAGAGAGCCTAGAATTACACCGGAGGATTTTACAGTTGGCTGGATTTGCGCTCTGCCCATCGAGCTGGCAGCCGCGGTTGAGATAATGGACAAGG
The DNA here is from genome assembly GCA_003709005.1 of Magnaporthales sp. P1609. NCBI lineage: Eukaryota > Fungi > Ascomycota > Sordariomycetes > Magnaporthales > Magnaporthales sp. P1609. Next base: position 3,788,340 of record PELF01000003.1, read on the forward strand.
AATTTGCCGACCTACCCTCCCACCCGACCGACTTTAATATCTACTCCTTCGGCCGCATTGGAAACCATAACGTCGTGGCTGCTTGCCTGCCAGCCGGTCAGATGGGCACGAACCAAGCAGCTGTTGTGGCCAGCCAGATGAACGCCAGCTTCCCCTCGTTGCGGTTTGGCGTTTTAGTCGGCATCGGCGGTGGAGTCCCGAACCTCGATGCGGATATTGATATTCGGCTCGGCGACGTCGTAATAAGCCAGCCTGCAGGTCGCTATGGTGGAGTGGTTCAATACGATTTTGGGAAGACTGGAGCTGACGGTCGTGTCACTCGTACTGGCAGCCTCAACGCGCCGCCGACGATTCTTCTCAATGCCTTGGCCAAGCTTCGTGCCAACGATTTCCGGGACAGGACGCAAGTCGTCGCGCATTTATCGAAACTTTCTAGCCAGCCAAAGTTCGCATCCCCAGGTCCCGAAAATGACATGCTTTATGAAGCATCATCACAGCATGAGGCCGGAGTTACGTGTGTGAAATGCCGGCCGGAGGATATGGTTGATAGGGAAACGCGTACAACGACAGATCCACGGCTATTTTTTGGCACGATCGCATCTGGTAACCAGGTTATAAAAGATGGATTAACACGCGACAAACACAGCCAGGAATTAGGTGGTGTGTTATGTTTTGAGATGGAAGCGGCCGGCCTCATGAATAGTTTCCCATGTATCGTCGTTCGTGGGATTTGCGACTATGCAGATGCGCACAAAAACAAGCGTTGGCAACCGTACGCAGCAGCAACTGCGGCAGCATGCGCAAAAGAGCTTCTCTCTGTCATACCTCGAGAAAAGGTCCTCGAGGAGAAGCTTGTTCGACAATTAATCCCTAGTGAGTAAATTCTTTTAAGCAACTTGGGAAACGGAACATTGCGTACTGTGGTTGTAGCACTTTGTAAATTATCAATAGTGGTGTAAGAATATTACGTTAACCAGTATTTGTGCTATTAGTCGCCGAGGAACAACTACACGTTTCCATACATCAACGGGATATTGCTGCTCAGCAACTCGCAGAGCTTCAGCTGCAGAGGTTCGTAGAAACTCGCTTAGTTGTGAACCTTGACTGACTGCTATTAGCGAGATACTTAAAGATCGCCCCCTGGACCTTCCTATTGTTCCCCAAGCATGTTACGACAGCAGCGATGTTCAAAACAGCCCGAGATGTGAAGGTCAAACTCGGCTTCGCATTCGGGAAACCATACACAATTGGGCGGAAGAATGTGCTGAGCCTCTATTTTGGCTAGTTGGTCCTGCGGGGACCGGAAAATCGACCATCGCACGCACTATCGCTGACAATTTCCATAATGAAAAACGACTTGTTGCTGGCTACTTCTTCAAAAGAGGAGAACGGGACCGCAATAACACGACGTGTCTGTTTCCCACCCTCGCTGCGCAGCTTGCTGATACAATTCCTCACTTCAGAAGCTGTCTTCAAAAATCCCTTAGCGGTCTTGACAGAGATGCGGTGGAAAAAAAGGGCCTTGCCATCCAATTCGAGAAGCTACTGTGGCTCCCCTTGGGTGATTTACCTCATACCGACACGAACCATGGATCTCGGATTGTCGTCATCGATGCTTTGGACGAATGCGAGCAACCTGAACACCTCCCGCTGGTTTTTAGCCTATTTTCCAAACTGGGTACTGCTAACGCGGTGTGCCTGCGGGTGTTAATCACAAGCAGATCTACGTCTGCTGTGGTGGCTGCCCTTAATGACGTTCGCTATCGCAGTCTGGATTTAGAGGCAGAGCACCGAGACGAAACGCGAAGCGACGTTGCCACCTTTCTTAAACAAAAGTTTGCTGTTATTAAGCACAAATGGGATATCCTGGAAAATTGGCCAGATCCAGCGCAACTAGATCGTCTAATCCATTTGTCGACAACGCCTTCTCCTCTATTTATTTATGCAGCGACTTTATATCGCTTTATCGATGATCCCGATAAACGGGAAGATCCAGTCGACCAGCTAGAAGTCTGGCTTCGTCAATGCGATAGCAATACTCCCCAGCTAGATCAGGTTTACCTGCCGATCCTACACTACGTTTTGTTCGGAAGTTATAATGTTCACGAGAAACCGAAGCCGCTAGCAGAGAACCTCCGAATGGAGCTATTCGATGTTTTAGGAGCTGTCACACTCGTCGCAACCCCTTTGTCATACAAAGCAATCGCGGCCTTGCTTGGCATACCTTCACGTCGAGTCACTTTGTGGCTGCGTCATTTACACGCCGTCCTTAGCGTCCCAAAGGACCCTGAAACTCCTGTACGGCTCCTGCATAAGTCATTCAGTGACTTCATGCTCAATTTCAAAACCTCTAGTCATTTTGATTATGGGGTAGACGCGACACAGATACACGCTATGTTCGCGGCACAATGCATCAAACGCATGGAAGCAGGGCTTAGACGGGATATCTGCAACATTCGAAAGCCAGACGTGCTTAGAGATAAGATCGACAAGCAAGTGATAGACAGACAGATCCCTGCTGATTTGGAGTATGCATGCCTCTACTGGGTTTACCATCTACAACAAAGTGGGCGGCTATTAGGAGATAACGTGCACGTGTTTCTCTGCACTCACCTTCTTCATTGGTTAGAAGTTTTGGCACTTTTGGGCAAGGTTTCGGATGGTGCCATTGCGATAAAGCAGCTTTTCGCTATATGCCAGGTCAGTGAAATTATATTATATGCTTTGCTTGGGCTAACCTTTTTCATAGCAGTGCCCCAACATACCTGGAGAATTGAGCGAGCTGATCAAAGATGCCAGCAAGGTTATTGCAACTTTTGGATCTATAATTGAGCAAACCCCCCTTCAAATCTACGGGGCATTAATAATGTTCTCCCCAGTTGTAAGCAAAGTGCGGCAAAGGTTTTGGGCCCAAGGACCAAACAATCTTCTTATTCAAGGGATAAAACCTGACTGGGATGCGCATCGCCAAACACTCGAGGGCCACGTTGGAGCGGTTAGCGCAGTGGCCTTTTCGCCGGACGGCCAGCTGGTAGCGTCGGCGTCAGACGACAAAACGGTGCGGCTTTGGGACGCGGTAACGGGGGCGCATCGCCAAACATTCGAGGGCCACGACTTTTGGGTTAACGCAGTGGCCTTTTCGCCGGACGGCCAGGTGGTAGCGTCGGCGTCATACGACAAAACGGTGCGGCTTTGGGACGCGGCAACGGGGGCGCATCGCCAAACATTCGAGGGCCACGTCGGAATGGTTAGCGCAGTGGCCTTTTCGCCGGACGGCCAGGTGGTAGCGTCGGCGTCAGAGGACAAAATGGTGCGGCTTTGGGACGCGGCAACGGGGGCGCATCGCCAAACATTCGAGGGCCACGACCTTTGGGTTAACGCAGTGGCCTTTTCGCCGGACGGCCAGGTGGTAGCGTCGGCGTCAAACGACAAAACGGTGCGGCTTTGGGACGCGGCAACGGGGGCGCATCGCCAAACATTCGAGGGCCACGTCGGAATGGTTAGCGCAGTGGCCTTTTCGCCGGACGGCCAGGTGGTAGCGTCGGCGTCAGAGGACAAAATGGTGCGGCTTTGGGACGCGGCAACGGGGGCGCATCGCCAAACATTCGAGGGCCACGACCTTTGGGTTAACGCAGTGGCCTTTTCGCCGGACGGCCAGGTGGTAGCGTCGGCGTCAAACGACAAAACGGTGCGGCTTTGGGACGCGGCAACGGGGGCGCATCGCCAAACATTCGAGGGCCACGTCGGAATGGTTAGCGCAGTGGCCTTTTCGCCGGACGGCCAGGTGGTAGCGTCGGCGTCAGAGGACAAAACGGTGCGGCTTTGGGACGCGGCAACGGGGGCGCATCGCCAAACACTCGAGGGCCACGTCGGAATGGTTAGCGCAGTGGCCTTTTCGCCGGACGGCCAGGTGGTAGCGTCGGCGTCAGACGACAAAACGGTGCGGCTTTGGGACGCGGCAACGGGGGCGCATCGCCAAACACTCGAGGGCCACGTCGGAATGGTTAGCGCAGTGGCCTTTTCGCCGGACGGCCAGGTGGTAGCGTCGGCGTCAGACGACAAAACGGTGCGGCTTTGGGACGCGGCAACGGGGGCGCATCGCCAAACATTCGAGGGCCACGACCTTTGGGTTAACGCAGTGGCCTTTTCGCCGGACGGCCAGGTGGTAGCGTCGGCGTCAAACGACAAAACGGTGCGGCTTTGGGACGCGGCAACGGGGGCGCATCGCCAAACATTCGAGGGCCACGTCGGAATTGTTAGCGCAGTGGCCTTTTCGCCGGACGGCCAGGTGGTAGCGTCGGCGTCAGAGGACAAAACGGTGCGGCTTTGGGACGCGGCAACGGGGGCGCATCGCCAAACACTCGAGGGCCACGACCGTTTGGTTAACGCAATGGCCTTTTCGCCGGACGGCCAGGTGGTAGCGTCGGCGTCATACGACAAAACGGTGCGGCTTTGGGACGCGGCAACGGGGGCGCATCGCCAAACATTCGAGGGCCACGACCTTTGGGTTAGCGCAGTGGCCTTTTCGCCGGACGGCCAGGTGGTAGCGTCGGCGTCATACGACAAAACGGTGCGGCTTTGGGACGCGGCAACGGGGGCGCATCGCCAAACACTTCCGTTAGGCCTCACTTATACTCTCGCTTTCCACTCGTTATCCAGCACGCTGCTGCTTACTGATTTTGGAGCTGTGGACCTGCTTACGAACTCTTTATCAAATGGACCGTTACCGCCATCCGATGACATAACCTCATCTCCAATTTCCTGCAATATTGGCTTAAGTCCTGAAAAGACCTGGGTTATGGTAGGGGATGCAAAGATCCTTTGGCTCCCTATCGAATATAGACCAATTGCGTCTGCAGTTCGAGGGTCAACAATGTTTTTAGGTTGTTCATCGGGTCGCGTAATTCAAATCGTAGCTGCTATGCAGTGATATGGATAGCATTGTACAATTGCAACAACTGGTGGAATTTCTTTTTCTCATTTGTTATATCTTTACATAGCGCGCCAGGGAGAGTATTCAAAAAAGCGGATTTTTTGATATTTGACGCTTGCTGTAAATTTGAAATGTTACCACTTTTTCGCACTGCTTTAGGTGCTCGATTAGTTAGCTAAATCCGATTGAAGGTGTGGTTGGAAATCCCGGTGGGTTCATGATCATGTTTAGCGTATGACGTAAGTAGCCATGGAAAACGCCCCCACTAGCGCGCCCCGTTGTCTAGAAGTCGCTTGCCCAGCACTAATGAGTATACAGTGGTTACCACAAGCGTTATTAATACTGTATGGGGCCAGAAATGAATTTCGATGTATGTTGTCGAGAGGAAGATGATTATGCTCCAAACTGTATGCAATGAAAGGGAAGTATTTACTCCAAACTGCACAGTATCTCTCGCCTTATCGGGGGGCTAGCTACAATTATAATGATACCTAAAGAGTCAGTCTATTTCCGGGGCCTGTTGCGTCCACTGTTATTTGTCCGCTTCAATAGCACAACACAAGCCCAGCAATGGAAGCGGCCAAGATACATCAGCTTCGAAATAGTTCAGTATTTAATCGAATCCACCTTTGTCCTACACGGCGAATCTTCTCCGTCAGCAACCTTACCTCTGTTCAGCAACTAGCCTACCTTACGCTTCTCAGAAAGCACCACCTGGTGAGTGTGCCTTATGAGAATCTTCAGGCTCATTACTCGTGGCATAAAGGGCTCGGTGTTTCGCCCACGCGTCTTTTTAAGAAGATTGTCCGCCACCGCCACGGCGGTTGGTGCTTTGAGACGAACCAATTGCTCAATACGATTCTCCTGTCGCTGGGATTCGACGTCATACTGGCAGGTTCGCGAGTTTTCGAGCCCTCCAACAACAGATTCGGCGGACTTGTGCACTGTGTCAATATTGTCAACATCGGTGGCGTACACTATTTCCTCGATGTGGGCTTTGGTGGATACGGTCCACCCAAGCCTGTACCATTGCTCGAGGGAACGGAAGCCATTGAACCGAAAGGTCTACAGCACATAGGGTCTCGAGCGGAGATGCGAGTAGTAAAACAGGCGATTGCACAGCAGGTAGATCAAACTAGGCTTCTCTGGGTATATCAGTTCCGGAGTGGCCCCAATAGGTAGTGGCAGCCAATGTTGTGTTTCAACTCAGATTTTGAACTCCTGCCTAAGGATATCGAGAACCTAAACACGCATGGCATGAGCCGCACATGTTTCACATCACGTGAATTATTGCGATTTACAACATCAAATGAGCCCCTGATTGCACCTGAGAGACCTAATATGGAGCATGTTATAGATGGCGAGCTGGACGGTTCCATTGTGCTATATCGGTTAAAATGGCGGAGGGAAGGGGATTCGAAACTAAGTCTTCAGTTCGCATCGAAGCGGAACGTATCGAGGCTGTTCGGCTATATTTTGAAATTGTCCTTGATAAGGAGGAGTCGGAGGGAATCAAGGGCACTGCAAGTGAGATTGGTGGTTCTTGGTTTAGTGCAGCTTTTAACGAGGAAACGATTCAACTACAGCCTTGCAGCAATCATCATGCAACCTATTTTGATCCTGCTTTAGCGCGTTGGTGCACTTTAGAGGTACTCAAGGGAGATTGAAGACAGGTTATATGGATCAACTCCACCACCTGATTCTGGTGTAATATCATCCCCAGCTGTTTCTCAAAATACACAGTCCCACTGTGGTCCTTCGAAATCTCTATAGCAAACGGTTGCTGGTTACCCATAGCTTTAATATGCTGCTCACGTGAGTAGCCTGCGGGAAACTCCCGCCAACACGTGTCACAAGTGATGGTCATATTGTCAACAACCGGCTAGGGAATAAAAGCTTGAACTTTCATTTGATTTGGCGTTGTAGTTTATCTATCACTGCCGGCCTTCTTAACGCTTGGGTGCCGAAAGTATCTAACAATTCGTAATGAGCCGAAAGCGAAGGAGAAGATAATTTAAAAGACAGCCGTAGCTGAATACCACCATTGTGTGCCAGATCGAGAAACCAGAACCCACTAGAGCAGCCAAGCATGTGCAGGATCCGCTTTTGCATGTGTTAGTACGTGAAGCAGAATCCACGAAGAGATCAGCATTGCCCAGTGGGTACTTCGGAGTTAGGGCGCTGACAGCGGCGGACAGCGATGAAGTGGGGCGGCCCTTAAAGTATCTCAAGGAGCCCATTTCACAAGCGCGAAATAAAGGGTTTGCCTTTGTTCCACTTTCTTTTTGGGGCAGGTGAGCACAAAAGTACCTATGTAACAAAGCACTGATTGGGCGTCATTGAAAGGCTATTATGATGAGCGTGACGCGTGACTTCACTATTGCTATAATAAACGAGGAGTTGGCCAGTATTATACAGGGAAGTTCTACACCTGTTTTCAAGCACAAAAAGCCACATGAAACTCAAAGCGGTGTCTTATTATAAGTCCTATATCTTCAGCAACATAAGTCGGACCCCCTGATCTCCGATCACCCCCCATCTCCGATCACCTCAAACACCACATGAAACATGGCGACCTCCATAATAAAAGAGCTGTCCTCCCATCAAATCTTTGTCAATGAATCCCAAATTTTACTCAATTATTCTTCTGGTAAAAATGAAGCAATATTGCGAATATGATATCGAACAGGCTTGTATACAAGTCGCTAGCGGCATCGGAATCCGAAAAGCCGCGATTCAACACGGAATTCCATATGCCACCCTCCACGGCCGAATACGCGGCGCCCAACCGATATCGAAAGCCAAAGAACCTTCGCAACGATTATCGGCTACCCAAGAAGCTCACCTTTCGACTTGGGTGCGTACCCAAGCCGAATTAGGGCTCCCACCTACTCATGAAGATCTCCGTCAGTTAGCAAGCCGGGTGCTATTAACTTCAGGAGTTACTCAACCGCTCGGAAAACGTTGGATTAACGGTTTTTTGGCACGGCATCCTTCCCTTAAGGTACAGAGACCTTTGCGGATTGATTCTCAGCGTGTTAATGGAGCTACTACTGAAATAATCAGAAATTGGTGGCGAAGGCTAAACCACCCCGAAGTTGAGCCTATTAAACCGGAAAACCGTTGGAATATGGATGAGGCAGGTATACTGGAAGGCCAAGGATCAAATGGCCTTATTATCGGATCCCAAAACACTAAAGTTTTGATTAAAAAACAGCCTGGAAGTCGCATTTGGACGACCTTTTTGGAGTGCATTTCAGCTACCGGCCGGGCCCTTCCTCCCCTCGTTATATTCAAAGGTAAATCGGTACAACAACAATGGTTCCCTTCGAATACCAATCAATTCAAAGATTGGAAGTTTACCGCTACTCCCAACGGCTGGACCGATAACGATACCGCTTTGGAATGGCTCAAAACTGTCTTTTTGCCAAATACTCGTCCTAACGACCCCAAAGATGCTAGGTTACTAGTTATCGACGGCCACAAATCACATACCACACCGGGATTTATGCTTGAATGCTTCGTCAACAACGTATATATAATATATTTACCGGCACATACGTCTCACGTACTCCAACCTTTGGATTTAGCGGTGTTTTCGGTACTCAAGGAAGCATATCGACGACGGTTCTCTTCTACGGCCTACTTCAACAATTCAACGGTTGTTGGAAAGCGGCTTTTTCTCCAAAATTACCGGTTTGCACGCCAAAAAGCACTTACAATTCGAATTATTACAAGCGGGTGGTATGCAACGGGTTTATGGCCGGTTAATATCGCCAAACCGTTATTAAGTCCCCTACTCCTCGAAAATAGGAATGTTCCCAGCCAACAGCAAGCAATTACACCTCCAAATAGTAACTCCAAGCGTCTGAAGTCCCCAGAGAACCCCGGAGAGATATCGGATTTGGTTAAAACCGGTTCTGTTATCGTATGGAAAACCCCAAAAGGATCTAAAGGGGTAACGGATCAGCTGGTGCAATATACCCAGCTAACTGGCGGCGACTCTACTCAACGGCTATTGTTTTCCAAACTCCGAAAAAGCTGTGAATTTAAAGATATCGAACTTGCAATGGCAAAAAGAAAGATTGAAGAGTTGGAGGCCCAACTGGAGGTAGTTGCACCACGGAAAAAAAAGAGGGTTGATCCAGACCCTAATTTTACGTTCGTTGGATTGCGGGAAGTACAGCAGGCTCAAGCTGATGCAGGTGCAATTGAGGAAGGGGTGGAGGAATATCCAGAGCCTGAGGATTCCAATGATATAATTGATTGTATCTTTGCAGCTAGTTAAGTGGTCGATATAGCAGGTTGTTGTTTGAGGTGTCGTTTCAGATCGCGATTTTTAGGGTGATCGGAGATGGGGGGTGATCGGAGATCAGGGGGTCCGACTTAGATGCGATTAGGAAGCGTTATCGCAAAAAAGCAAGAAGCACCTCGGCCGTTATGTATACTTTGCCTGCAATAACGACAACCACTCTTTGACAAAAGATCGCCCGTCTCAAATCCATACCGCGTCCTTGGAAGAAGAGCTCTAATTAGTTAGCTATTTGGACCTATTTACACAGACTGGTTTCGTGGACTGCTTTTTGTGTATTTATGGGATTGTCCAACAGAAGTGTAAAAGCTGGTTTCCAACGCACTTCTCAGGCCTCATCCACCTTGGTCTCATCGGCTGACGTGAAATTCAACCTTTCCCACAGCGTCAAGCACCCGCAAAGTAGAGCTACCGCACCGCCAGCAACCACGATAAATAATAGCTTACGAATAACCTCGGTAACACCCTCGACCACCTTCCTCCGCAGCTCTGCAGTCAGCTGCTGGCCGCCTATTAGCTCCGATCCTAGACCGGCCAGCGCCCTTCGCACAGTCCCGTCGTCGGTACCAACATCCAATGTATGTACTCCTCGATCGCCTCGTGCACGTACTTCACCCCAAGGTTCTGGAAGATGCAGCCACCCACAAAAGTGAATAACGCAACGCCTGACATTTGCAGCGTCACAAACGCCGTAATGTACTCGCCTTCCCTAACTGCATCCCCTGCAGCCACCGCATTAAGCACGCTCCCTCCCGCCTGGAACATCAGGCCCAACCCAGCACCGACGACCGCCAGCTTTCCCAGCATGAGTGATTTTGGATCATCCGCCGCCACCAGGCTCTGCAGCGCCGAGCCGATGATAATCATGCAACCTCCCAGCACGTACGGTGGCGCGTATAACCTAAGCCGCGGCAGCAAGACATTGGCAATGATCGTGGTGCCGACAAAGCTCCCGATGAACGGTATCAGGTCCAACCCGGCCTCGAGCGGGGTTGCGTCCTGTGTGAACGCAAAGAACAGCGGCGTGTAGAGCAGCGAGATGCCGTACGCGGCCGCCACCATGGCCACCGAGAGCACCAGCAGCGCCGGGGTGCGCTCGCATAACACACTGACGGGGAAGATGTGAAGGCAGTGAATGGGGATGGAATATGAGGCAATGGAGAGGTGGAAGGAATGGGCAATTGGACAGATTTGGCGTTTGGCAGAGCAACCTATTGGTTTTGAGGAGACGGTGGCTTGTGCGTCGCGTCGCTACCCGGCAACCAAACCACCTGCAGTCCACGTTGACACTGTAAATGATTGTCTCGAAGTCTTTATGGATCAAAATTGCCTTTTTTGATGCCGGTGACTCCGACGTCATCAGGCTTTTGAAGAAGGGAATGGCTTTTGGTGTGCTGCTTCATTTTCACGATAATATTTATGGCGTCTTTGTCATCAGATGTCATGCCGGACTCTCAGGAGGCGCTAAACCTCTCCCCTCTGTCGTCGAGCTCCATTTGGCGTGAAGATCGTCTGGCAGCATTATAACAGAGTCAATCTTAACAGACAAAGCTGGCTCCCTGCTGCGCTGTATTTAACCTGAACAGGACCGCCAGATTGTTTGGCAAAATCAAGGATCTAGGAAATCACTGCCGCTAATTCCTTCAAGGTGCTTTCGTTATTATAAGGGCTTACTAACCCCGGCTGTTCTGGTCGGCCGCCGGGCTTGCGATTTTATCGCCAGCGGGATCGCTTTTAGCCTTGAGCAACAGAATTGTCGAAGCGCATATTTCATCTTTTTTGTCAGGGTAGCCAAAACAGAATACGCCGACCAGGTCGGTACCTATCCACGACCCGGGGATCCCTGCCCCGCTTGCAGGGCCGCACAAACACCACGATTCCGGGAGCTGTGACTGGCTGACAGATGACCAGATAAAAATTTAGGGTGACCTTTGGCAGGAACTACCCGCGCGATATGGAGGAAAACATAAATTTTTATATCCTAGTAATATCATAAATTTCTTTCATCGAAGATATCACCTCCATATTGGCTATTGAAGCCCCATCATCTGCGACTCCGTCTTGGGCAGCTGCATGCATTCTCCCATCATAAATCCCATGATGATGCAGTCACCAACGAGGAGGTATCGGCCTTTACCCGCTGGACGGATGACATGGGAGTTCCATACCGTCAAAGATACAAAGTCTCTTTCCTCGGCCACCGATGGTAGCCAGCCTATTCTCCTGCCCTCCGTACCACCGAATCGCCGCTGAAGCTTTTCCGATATCATGTTTTCCAAGAGGTAACCGGTCTCAAGGCTCAAGCGGTTTAAAGGGGCCAAGAACCATAGCTGACCACCGCATGCCTCCTCTTTCATTAGGCGCATACAAGTAGAGAACTTTCGCCTCGCTAATGCTAAGCTTTGAGGTGCTTCTTTGTTGACCATCTTGTCGCTTAGAAGAGCGTTTTTGCTGCAATGGCGATGCACTCTTTTAGCCACTGGTACTTCTTCTGCTGGAGCAATACTTGGAAATTCTGCCCGAAAGTTCTAAAATCGCTCCTCATCTTCATCATACCTTCGACAATCTGAGCAATGATAAACTTCTATTGTCGGACCCAACAAGTTGAATCTTATCGACGATGCAGCCCACAATCTTGAGCAAGTTTCGACCTTGGTCTAATTGCGGTTCCGGAAACGACTTTCCATCTGCGTTGTGGTCTCTTTCTTGCTGCACGGAAAACTGGGTAGGCAGGACGCCCCCGTCGCAATCAACCACACTTTTTTTTAGGTCGGGTACCCAAGAATGCAACCGTTTTTCAAAGGTGTTGAGGAGAGAAGAGACCACAGCAGTTTGAGGTTTGTAATATCAAACACGCAAGCATAAGCGAGCTTCCGGTATATATCCTCAGTTTTCTCCCGTAGTCAATCAGGTGAAAGCGTTCTACGTCCGATGCGATCCCGATTAAAGCAAATACGTGATCACGAGGGTCGCAGCATCTGAATTGCAGCGTCCTCGTCAGAAGAAACAGCAGAAAAGTGGTGATTTGGTTTGCAATCCGCCACAGAAGCGTGGCTCGCAGCTCACATATTCCCAAGACCTTGGAGTCAGCCTCAAAAGGAGGGTTTGTCGGAACCGGGAATTTAAACCAGCCACCACCAACGTTGTTGAACGCAGTCGCTGCACTCGAGGCCGAATATATGATGACCGACCCTGAACTCGATATCAAGGTGGAGAAGGCGTTCATTCAATGGAAACGACTCCAGAAGACGCATTCCCGACCAGCCGCAAATACCGATCGGCTTTACAAGCCAGACTTCCTTCACCCGCTCGACTCCGCAGCTTGCTTTCACACATGTGACGTCGATACTGCGAAATATAATATCTCGAGCCGAACGAGGCGAAGACGACGACAACCCTGCGATTCATTATGGATCGATTGCTTCCGCAAACCAAGTGATGAAGGATGCCACAATACGACATAAGCTTTTGGCGCAGAGGGGCGTTTTGTGCTTTGAGATGGAAGCGGCCGGTCTGATGAACCATTTCCCGTGTCTGGTTATCCGCGGCATCTGTGATTACTCTGACTCGCACAAGAACAAAGACTGGCAAGGTTTTGCAGCCATGGCCGCTGCAGCATATGCGAAAGATCTTTTGCTCCAGATCCCGCCAAAGAAAGTCGAGTTTGAAAAGCCAATTCTTGAAATAATCGGACCTGTTCTCACTACCTTAGTATAAAAAGCGCCACTAATATAAACCTTATAAATTTGGTCTTATATGTTATATTATAATTAAGTTTAATGCTCGAGCTTATATGACTTACAGTACACGAGTCCGTTTTGGAAACCCATTCCACCGTGAAAGCAATGCACCAGAACCAGCATCTTCAGGAAGTTATAAAGTGGCTCGCCCCGCCAGACGTATCGGCAAATGACAACAAAGCCTTGGAGCAGCGTTATGGAGACACAGGCCAGTGGTTCCTCAGGAGCGAAGAATATTCGCAGTGGAAAACAACTCCAAAGTCTTCTCTATGGCTTCATGGCATCCCCGGTTGTGGCAAGACAATTCTCAGTTCGACCATTATCGAGGATCTGCGCCACGCCAGGTCTTACTCCGACAATCTCGTCTCCTTCTACTTTGACTTTAGCGATACCAGCAAGCAGTCACTCGAAAACGCGATTCGGTCGTTTGTGTACCAGTTGTACCAGAAAAGCCCAAGCGTTTACCAGGGGTACTTGTATTCGCTCTACTCCTCTTGCGAAAATGGGTCGCGAATGCCCACTGTTAACTTGTTGAACGAAACCTTGGAGAAAATGGCTCAGCACATTGGCGAAATCTGGATTGTACTAGACGCACTTGACGAATGCCAAACAAGAACGGGTACAAAGAACGAAGGGTTGCTGTCTTGGATTAAGGACTTTTTGACAGTCTCACGAGCACACATTCATTTTCTACTCACGAGTCGTCCAGAACGAGATATTGAATCAGCTGTAGATGAATTCGTGGACCATCAAATACCCATACAGAGCGATTTGGTCGCCGAAGACATATGCGCGTATGTTCATGGAAGGGTAAAACATCACGAAGGACTGAAACGATGGCAAAAACGAAAGGATGTTCAACAAGAAATCGAAGATCATCTAATACAAAAGGCCAATGGAATGTAAGGATAAGCCTTCCCCTAGTGTTCCGAGAACCTATTGCTAAACTGGAATGCAGGTTTCGATGGGTTTCGTGCCAACTCGATTCTTTGGAAAAGTGTCCTGATCCTATTAGTCTTCGAGCGGCGCTCAAAGCGCTACCAAGAACGCTGGACGAAACATACGCACGTATTTTGAGCAAAATCCCGCTGGATTACGAGCGCAACGCAACAAAACTCTTGCAATTCCTCACGTTTTCCGAGCGACCATTACAACTTGAAGAGGCTGTCGATATAAACGCCGTCGATATGAAAGAAAAGCCAAGGTTCAACGCCGATTACAGAATGCCCGAGCCAGACGAAATTTCTACTTACTGTTCAAGCTTGGTAGTTGTTATAAGTAAAACCGACAAAAGCGGAAACATCAAGAAAGAATTACAGCTTGCACACTTCTCAGTGAAGGAGTACCTAATATCGGATCGACTGGAAAGCAACATGACGCTACATTTTGAAGAGAGATTTGCGAGGCAATGTATGGCGGAAGTCTGCCTGGCATATTTGCTTGACTTGAGCCACGACCTTACAGCGGTGAAACTACAAGACTGGCCCCTCGCACAGTACGCGGCACGATATTGGATGGGCCACGCTGGTCAACCTGGACCAAATGCCGACGGAGTTGGAAATCTTATTTGGGAATTTGTTCAAAGTGAAAGATCTCATCAAATTTGCTTTGGCCTTTACGATCCCGACAAACCATGGAAGAGAGGAAACCTCAACAGCTCTAAAAAGGTTAAAGCTCCTTTAATCTATTTTATGGCCCAGGGAAATGTCTTTTGCGCTGTGGAAAAGGTGTTGAATGACGGTGCGGACGTCAATGCTCAGGGCGGCGACTCCGGCAACGCTCTTTATGCCGCTTCATATGAAGGCCACAAAGAGATTGTGCAGATTCTGGTCGACAATGGCGCCTTTACCGCAGATAGGGTAAACAGAAAGAGGAAAGCTGAAGTCATGTCTCGGAAAGGTGCCCACTGGAAATAGATTGTTAAGCTGCTCTGTACGCTATATGGGAATGGTATCATAAAAGTCCTCAGTTTAAATCCACCTAGGTAAATTTCCCATTTATATCTGATAGTACGTGAGTCGCTTTCACAACCCTCCCGGACGTCAAAGTGTATCGGAATAGTGTCACGATCCAGGTATCGGGGTGACCTGTTCCTAAGGAGAAGCGTACTATGGATAAGGTGGTTTTCGAATCCTTTGGACAGTAGGGTTTGGATTAGCAGACGCTGTGCAGCGTTCAGTTGCAGCGCCATAATTATAACTGGTTTTGGCCCTTGGTGTCGATTACACTGTAGGGAAAAGTGTACAAAGCAGGAGGACGGGACAAAAGTAAGAATGGGCGTCTAACGTTAGCAGGGTTTGGGCTAACTTAGGTCCCAATAGAATCCCAGTAAGGCCTGTTTTGGCGCTTCCCAATTTTTGGCCTTGCCTCTGGGTACTTGCTAGGTACAATCGGAATCTGCCAAGCCACATGAGTCACAGATCCACACCACCACTACTAAAAGTGTTAACAACAAAATTTGGCGAAGCCCATTTCGCCTTCTACTGTATGTACAATTAATGTATGCTTCGTTTTCAACATAGCCGTTCTATCATTAGAATGCGGCCCCGGTCTAATGCTACTTGAGGCTATTAACAAGATTTCAGAAATCCGGATTTAACTGCAAGCTGCTAGGCCTTGGGCCTTATTTTCGTCTTGGGACACTAATGGGCTGAATCCAATGCACATTTGAGACTAGGGAGTAGAGTGACCTGTTTGCTGAATTGCGGCTTAGGTGAACGCAAAAAGGAAAAAAAAACAAGGTGTGTAGACTAAATAGCGGGCGTCGATTTGGAATATTGGGACAGCAATATGTTAGATAATGACCTTAGTTAAGACCTAGATTTAGGTTCCATTCATTTAATAATATAGGAAAGGAGGCTGGTGTGCAGTATGGGATATTTGAGGTTTGTCTGGCTATAGTGCACTGTACAATACTGTAGAAAGACGCAACGTGAAACGGGACTCGTGCCGTAAAATGTCTCCTAGTAAAGCGTTGAATCTTACAGGGCCGCAAATAGGATAACTTTTGGGAAATACATGATCAGAGCCCAAGCATAATATACAGGGCATATTTTGGCCCTTGAACCTGAGAACCAAATTTGGACCAGCTTTCAAAGTTATTGCAAACAAGATTTTGGGCTGGTTTGGGGCGTCTGTTTGTTCCCTAACTTCCATTAAGCAATCTTCCTTTCACCAGGACTATAAATACATTGCAGGGCAATTCCCAAACCAAACCCTTTTACTTTTATTTCTACATATAGTGCATTATCAATGGCTCCCACCATTCCAACGGACAAAAAGCAGGACGGAACAGGCAATCGCGCCTCTAGCTCTGTGCAAAAGCAGTCCACCAAGAAGCAACTTGACATCGATAAAGTAATCGATAAAGTAATACAAACAGCCAATCAAAAGGAAAGAAAACAGTCGTCAGGCGGAATGGACATTGATCCCGCCATTCTAGATCCAGGGCAAAGCGGTCCTGGACATCAGGGGCAGAGCGCTTCTGAAGATCCAGGGCAAAGCGCTCCTGGACATCAGGGGCAGAGCGCTTCTGAAGATCCAGGGCAAAGCGCTCCTGGACATCAGGGGCAGAGCGCTTCTGAAGATCCAGGGCAAAACGCTCCTGGACATCAGGGGCAAAACTCGAATGGAAACAACGACAATCCACTTCCAAGTATAGAAATAGATTTAGATGAAGACAAGAGTGGTGATGACGAAGAGCCACTGCATATATTTCCTGGAATAGTCGCGGATGGGAATATCAAAACCGTCGGGTGGTATAGCAATGGTAGGAGTGGATTATTTATTAATAGATATGGCGGGAGAAATGCAGCAAGGTATCGCATCGAAAACATCTCCTACCCGGCATCGTACGACGACGATAAGGAGACCAAATATCAACACGAGAAGGTTTCCAACGAGCGGAACAGATACGGAGATGTCAAGAATGATCAGGGCAAATACAAATATACGAGGCGCCATATAACTGCAATTTATGGGGTTGCTTGGAAACCCGTTGCGGCCACAATTTCCAGGAATGACGTGGAAGGCATAAATCCGACCTCTGTTGAAAAGTGGACGAAAGTTACTACTTATATTCTTGTTAAATGGAATATCGATGGTAAAGCAAGCAAGTCTTGGGAAACGCGAGCCTGTATTCGGCGATTGTGGTCGAAGGAAATCGCAGACAGGAGTATTTACAATGCCGCGGTAGAAGCCGAGGACAGATATATGAAAGTTGAGCGCAATGGTGGTCGTTTTGAAAGCCGATCACCGTCCGTCGGCCTCATCCACAACGCGGTTGAACAGCAGCGTGCAGCATCCCTGAACCCAATTTCATCGGCCCCTTCCCATGATATGACATCGCGCGTTCAGTCACCAACTCAGCCGGCCAATCCTACGCCAATAAACGCCGATGTTCTTGTTCAGCTTGCCCAGTTGATCCAGGCCATGGGACTTCAGTTGCCCAATTCTAATGCGGGAAACCCTATCTCTTCACTTCACAACCCTGTCCATTCATTTCTTGCCCCGCCTCAGATGTCGCAAGCGCCCCGCTGAAGTAGCTTACTAAATAATTCCGTTTGTTTTTTGTCTTGACACTTTTTGAATTACAACCAAATCACAACCCAACACCTTGATGCATGGACACGATCCAAATACTTTTTAGATAGTCAATTTCATATGTAGCACTAGATAGAATGTTTCTTACCAGTGGTTTACTAAAAGAATGACCCGGGCGCCCATTCCGATAACAAATTTTGTCTGTGATTTAGAACTGCGGTTAAAGGGCGGGATAAGTGTGGGCCTTTGGTCAAACCCAAATTTTGGCCCATACTGTGTTGACAAATCACCATGGATGGTAAAGGCATGTGCGGGAAAATGTTTACAAAGCTGACAGGGCGAAAACAATAGTGTGACATTTGGACCATGAGATCACCAGACCCTAACCCTGACCCCTGACCAACGACCCACCAGGGTGATACCTTTATCGATGTCGCGTCAAGCTCAGAACTTTGTTTGTTTCCTTTCCTCTCCTCAGAGTAGAATCTTCGTCGATAGGTGCCAATAGACTAGCTTCCGTGCTATGCTTACCCTGGCCGTGACACAATTCTACTCTCAAAAGAATCGCTGGCCTAGCGATTAACAAATAAGGCGCAACAAACTATCTTCACGCCGCTGGCGAGCGACGAAAATAAATCCGCACTCGACAGACCAGACCCGACCGGAGACTGACAAAGACGTCAACTTCAAACCCAGACCGACCCCAACCTATGCCCAGGCTGAAGGACCATCCACCTGCGAGCAGGAAATCACAAAGGTTGATTTCGAACAAGACGGAGCAAACAGATCGCTCCACCGACGACCCGACCCGACCAGAGAGTGAAACCGATTTCACGCCAAACACCGATTCCACCCTCGAAGACGAAATCGAAGTTGATTCCCTTTCGAACACCGCGTGGCCTAGTATAGAAACGCCTGAGGAAAATCTAGACGAATTCGAGTTTGCAGAAGCAAGGCATACAACGCCGGAAGCAAACCCCAATATGATGGCAGACGGAAATGACCTAGCCAGCGAGATCGCTAGGCTACAGGCGGTTATCACACGCCTGCAAACCGAAAGACAGAACAATTAACCGGAAACCCGACAAGCCACACCCGAAAATAGCGCCTTTGGAGGCACCAGGTTCGAACCGACCGGCCTAGCCAGCAGGAAAGCATTTAAGCCGTACGGCCATAGCCAAGAAGCAGCCAACCCGCACTACAGTGAAAGAGCCAAAAGTAGAGGATCAGATCCAGGTACATTTTCCGGCAGTTCAACCACTTTTGACCGCTGGATTACGAAATTAGCAGATTATTTCGAAGAGGATAACACAACCTTCCGAACTGAACGAAGCCGCATGGCAAAACTGTTCAGCCTGTTGGACGACCGACCAGCAACGATGCTGGAGACCAGATACAATTCAGAGACCCAACCGTATTCATGCGTGGCAGAGATGATCCAGGTTTTGGCCACGGTGTACCATAACAGTAATCAAGCGTCCGAAGCATGGGAAAAACTATCAAAAATGTATTTTGAATGCGGACCAGGTAATGACGTTTACAGTTTCATTGCGGAGGTGAATGCTCTCGCCGATAAAATTGGAGTACCAGCAGGAGAACGCAAAACTACGCTGTGGCAACATATCCCGGCAGACCTCGATCACCGGCTGTTACGAGACAGCAAGGACCCCAGAATATCTTATGAAGAATTCGCAAATTTGGTGGCCGATGCAGCTCACAGCATTCAGCGAGCGTATCGGGAACGAGAGGAGCGAAAACAGAAAAGTCGCGGTAAAGATAGAAAAGAAAGATACCCCTACAGCCCAGACAAAAACAGGAAAAGCAATCGAGGACGCTATTACGAATCCAGCAACCCGAACAAAGGAGAAAGAAGCGACATGGTACCTAAAACAACAGAAGCCACAGGACGTGGTTTGACAGAAACTGAAAAGATGGCTCATTGGGAAGCCAACACTTGCTTCGCGTGCGGGAAAGAAGGACATAAATCATTTGAATGCCCCAATAAAACGAAAGCAGTCAGGGCCTTGGATTTTGAGGACAACCACAGCACTAATGACGAGCAAAAGCGATCGGGAAAAGAGTGAGACCGCCAAAAGCCTCCTCGGTGGTCCAGATGTCTACGATAGCTCAGATTGGTAGTAACCCGCGACCTAAATCTTTCATCATTCGAACTCAGATACAGGTTAATGGCGTAGCACTATCAGTTAAAGCTCTTTGTGACACCGGAGCAGACATTTCTCTTTTAATCAGCCCAGCAATCGCTAAACAAGCCGCAGAACGGCTAGGAGCCCGGCTTCAAAGGTTAAAAACCCCGCTACTTTTGTCGGACTACCGCAAACAGGACGCAGGACGCATTACGCACAAACTGAAAGCGACCCTGGAAATCGATGGACGCCGGTTCAGCAACCAAATGTTTTACGTGACGGAAAGTGGACATGATATGTTTATTGGGCAGGATTGGCTAGTTGAACAGGATGTTTGGATCCACCCGAAAACGCAAACGTTCGCATGGCCTGAAACGACACCATCGTTGGCAAAATTCTCGCCAGCCATCAGACTTCCGAACATGTTGGACAAACCCGATCCGGCTGCGCAAGCCGATGCAGAGCGGCGCGACCGAGCATTCGAACAGGAAACCAAAAGGGTGCAAATACTTCGACGACCGTGGCGCCAAACAACCTCTTTAGAACCCAGACCGACCCCGGTTGTTTTGAGTGAGGACCAAACCGTTGTAAATATAGCCGCCCTTCAACACAAGCTGGACACCGACCCCCGACAAAAGCGATGGAAATCGTGCCCATTACCCACGCAGCCCATCACGTTAGAAATTGGACCCGAAAAACCCGCCATCAGCCTATCTGCCGTCGGCCGTTCGTACCAATGGAAAACCAACAAGGGAGAACCAATCCCGTTCCCGGAAGATGAAGACCCCGACCATGTCGAATTGGTCCGAAGCAAACTGCCATCCCGACTCGCTCACCTGGAGGGATTCTTTTCGAAAGCAGCTTCCACCAACCTGCCTCCACATCGCCCAGGGCACGATGTAATTTTGGAGCTAGACAAGCCGAAAACAGGATCGCCTCCGACGTACAGGACACCTGTGGAATTCCTGCCGCTCGAAAAGGAAACAGTCGACGAGCTGCTGCGCATTGGGTTTATCGAACCCTGTATGCAGGCCGACCCAGCGCCTGTCCTGTTCGTACCTAAACCACACTCCAAAGAACGCCGTTTTTGCACCGACTACCGATGGATCAACCAGTTTTTGAAAGATCGATTCGTACCAGCCCCGGATGTCAACGGAACTATTCTTAATTGTCGCAACGCAAAGAGGTTTACGAAAATCGACATCATTCGAGCGTTTAACCGGTTACGTATAGCTGTTGGCTCAGAGTACCTCACTGCTTTTCGCACCCGACAGGGCACCTTTCAATGGAAGGTGCTTCCCTTTGGGCTAAAGGTCGGCCCAGCTTGGTGGCAGTCATTTATCAACGCTCAGCTAAATGAACTTTTGGACTTGTTCGCCAGCGCATACGCCGACGATGTTTTGGTTTATTCCGACGGAAACGAAGAAGAACATTGGGACCAAGTAGAAGAGGTTATTTACCGATTAAGCCGGGTCGACCTCCAGGGAGATATAAAAAAATCTCGATTTAACGTTACCACGGTCGATTATCTTGGTATCGTTATGGACGCAGGTCTGGGTATCCGTATCGATCCGGACAAACTACAGGCCATTAGCGATTGGAAGTTCGAAGACCTCACGTCCAAAACAGCCGTACGTTCCTTTTTGGGATTGTGCAATTACATCCGAATGTTTTGCCACCATGCCAGCAGCGTCGCTGAGCCGTTGAACCGACTGTTAAAGAAAGACGCCAAATTTGCTATGGGACCAGAACAGAGGCTAGCATTTGAGGAAATGAAACGTTTAGCCTGCGATGCACCGGTTATGGCATTTTTCACCCCAGGCCGACCGACCAAGGTAGAAACCGACGCCTCACGCAACGCGACCGGCGGAGCAATCTGGCAACAGCAACCGGGTGGAGAATGGAAACCTGTGGGATATTTTTCAAAAACGATGACCCCAGCAGAACGCGCATACCCGATCCAAGACCGAAAGCTGTTGGCAGTGGTTCAAACGCTGGAACATTACGAACCAAAACTGTTGGGAACGAGCTTTTTCGTGGTTACAAACCACCAAACTTTAGTTTACTATTCCACAAAACGACTCCTTTCGACTCGACAAATGCGTTGGGCAGATTTCCTGGCCAATTTCAACATTACGTTTCAATACCGCCGCGGTAAAGACAACATAGCCGCCGATGCTTTGTCCCGGAAGACGGCAGACCTTCCAACAGTTAAAGTTCGGGAAAAAGAAGAACGAACAATAACTTTAATCCCACCTGAGAAGATTATACCTACGGTGGCCGCCGTTAACATTGCCGACCCAAACGCCCACGTGGTGAGCGGCGCAGATTTGGTAAACCTAATACGACAAAAAAACGATAAGCAAAAGCTAAGCCAACACTAAGGAAAGCTAATAGTCCCGGAAACGATTTTAGACGGACAGATCTTTTTAAAGACCGCTCTAACCCGTGAAGCTCACGAGCCCAAAATATTCGCCCACGCAGGATAGAATAAGACGATACAAACGATCAAAAGACAGTATTTTTGGGAGGGCATGAGTCAAACCATTCGGAAATACATTAAAAACTGTCACGACTGCGAGCGAAATAAAGGCAGACACGACAAGACCCCGGGCCTATTGCATCCGCTAGCGATACCGAATTACGTTTGGGAACATGTAGCAGTTGACGGAAAGGACATGCCCAAAGACAAGTTCGGATACGACTACGTGTGGGTGTTCGTTTGCAAGTTCAGTCGCCTGATAGCCACCATCCCAGGACAGAAGACCGACACAGCAGAAATCCTGGCCTCCCGATATTACCGATACCTATACCGTTTCCTAGGACTACCTTTCTTTTGGATTAGCGACAACGCCGGGCCGTTCATCTCCGAATTTATGGCGACGATAAATGAACTCACGGGTACTAAACACCGACACGGCAGCGCCCTGCACCCTCAAACACAAGGTGCCGTAGAGATAACCAACCAGGAACTGGACCAAAAGCTGCGGTTCTTTATCGACAAATACCAGACCAGTTGGAGCGTACATTTGCCTGCTTTGGATTTTGCCCACAACGCCGCGTGGCATTCCAGCCTTGGTATGTGCCCGTTAAAGGTAATGCTCGGGACCGAACCCCGAAACCCGCTGTCCACCGACCTGCCAACCACGACCGTTGATTCAGACCAGAAACGAAAAGCGCTGCAGATCGTCCGCCAGACTAAAGAAGTCCAAGAGTTGGCTCGCCACAACGCGCTAAAAACGCAGGCGAGGCAGGAAGAACAAGCCAACAAAAAGCGGCGACCAGTAGATTTTGGGGTTAACGACTATGTTTTCGTCAAGAAAAAAGGGTTTCCGACGACCGCACCGACGACCAGATTGGATTCACAGTGGACCGGACCATGGCAGATTCTAGAAGAACGAGGATATAGCTATATTCTGGACGTACCTGAATCGTTTAAAGGAAAAAACTTGTTCCACGCAGACCGCCTCCGCAAAGCCGCAATGGACCCATTACCACAACAGAAAAGAGAGCCGCCTCCGCCAGAAGAGATCAACGGAGAACCGGAGTTTGTGGTCGATAAAGTTCTAGCGTCCTGATTATTTGGCCGGAGTAAGACATTGCAATACCAGGTCTCATGGCAAGGATGTGATCCAGACGACACGTGGTACCCGGCTGAAAACTTCAAGA
The DNA here is from genome assembly GCA_003709005.1 of Magnaporthales sp. P1609. Lineage (NCBI taxonomy): Eukaryota > Fungi > Ascomycota > Sordariomycetes > Magnaporthales > Magnaporthales sp. P1609. The sequence continues at coordinate 3,811,680 of PELF01000003.1, forward strand.
ATTCAGCGACAGCCCTTGACGACTTCCATAAGAAGTACAAAGATGCCGCAGGACCGCCGAAGCGATTGGCAATCTGGATAAAAGCCGCTGCCGAGGATAAGTTGGACGAACCGAATCAGGAGGATAATGTGCCAGAGCATGGAGATTTGAACGGTAAAAGGAAAAAGCGACGACATGGTTAACTTGACAAGAGCCTCGCATGATCTCCTGCGTCGACATACGAGGTTTGGAAGGGGGTAGTGTGACATTTGGACCATAAGATCACCAGACCCTAACCCTGACCCCTGACCAACGACCCACCAGGGTGATACCTTTATCTACGTCTCGTCAAGCTCAGAATTTTGTTTGTTTCCTTTCTTCTGCTCAGAGTAGAATCTTCGTCGATAGGTGCCAATTGTCACGGCCAGGCATACATTGGAGAACCTCAGTGTATTAGGCGCTATCGACGAAAATTCTAAACTGAAGAGAAGAGAGAAATTACAATCGACGACGCGCTCAAGAGACGCGCTTAAATCCGGAGGTAGTGGATCCTTGTCCGATCCCTGGCTCGGTGTGGAGCCGAGTCGTGATTCTGAGGGTAGGTCTAGGGGCCTGATCCTCACACCAATAGACTAGCTTCCGTGCTATGCTTACCCTGGCCGTGACATTATTTTGCATTACCGTACGTCGAAAAAAATGTTCAGGAATTCCGAAAATAGATTATTACAAAATGTGGCACAGGATTAATAACCCTAAATAAAATAATAACAATTTAGGGCAATTTATGGCAATTTAATTAAATTTAGCGCTTTTAATACAATTTAAAATAAATTTAGGGCAATCTAGTGCGGTTTAGGGCGGTTTAAAATAAATTCGGGGCAGTTTAGTGCGGTTTAGGGTAAATTTAGGGCGATTCGGGGCAATTTAATGCGGCTCAGGGTAAGTTTAGGGCTGTTCAGGGTAAGCTCAGGGCTGCTCAGGGCAGTTTAGTGCAGCTCGGGGCAAATTCAGGGGCGCATCCAAAAAAGGAAATTTTGCGTGTCGAGATTCGGCGCAGATATTATGCTGGTAAGGCTGGAGGCTGGAACCGATTGGATATGCCCGTCTTTGGGGGTATAACACTAACGTTCATCAATCACCTCGACTAGCTGCTTCTCCGCCTCTATAGCCTTGGGTGGAATGCTGCTCAAAAGATCGTACGCATACGCTGCAGCAGCCATAGCGGCAAAACCTTGCCAGTCTTTATTGATATGAGTGTCGGCATAGTCGCAAATGCCTCGGGTCATCAAACATGGGAAACGGTTCATGATGCCGGCTGCCTTCATCTTAAAGCATAGTATATTTGCTTCCTCCGCGTATTTGTCTCGATAGAGAGCGTCCTCGATCTTTCGGTTTCCCGAAGCGACAACTCCGTAGTGAACTCGAATAAGATCATCTTCGTTGCGCTCAGTCCTTTCCAAAATCGATTCCGAAGGACAAGTAATGCTGCACAAACTGATGTTCTTGCCTGTTGGATGTTCGCAGTCCGGCTTGTAAAGCACATCGGCTTTCGGGCGGGAATACTTGCTTTTCATGCGAAAGTTCTCGTTTAGGTTCGCGGCGATGCGCTTTTCGAAATCGTGACCGAGCCTGGTATGCTTGGTCTGGAGGCGGGCGATTGCACTAAGGACTTTTGTTGGCGGTCCATTCAAGTGGCCGTACTCCTTAAAGTCGGCGTTCTGTCTGGAGACCCCAAAGTCGCAGTGTCGAACACCGCCTTGCCCACTTCCGGGAACGTCTACAACAACGTCGCCAAGCCGGATGTCATTGTGTGCGGTTGGAGCTCCACCGGCAATCCCGACCATTACAACGAAACGCAGGTTCGGGAAGCTACGGGCCATGTCGCCGATTGCGCTCGCCGCGGGATTAGTACCTATGCGGCCTTTGGGCAGAGACGCCATCACGACATTATGAGTGCCGATTGAGCCGAAAAGGTATACATTTTTGTCCCTGTCAACTGTGTCGACGTTGTCATGTTCCTCGAAGAATGTCGCGGAAGCGCTAAACTCGGTTTCTATAGCGACTATCCAGCCGATAGTGTATTTGGCGCATTTCAGCGAGGTATGGACAGACGATCTAGGTCTGTCAAAATGTATATTTTGGCGGTAGTGGGAAGCTATGTAACCACGATGAAAGAGGAGAACAAAGATTGAGGGGCAATAAGCGCGAAACAAAATCGCGCGCCCGAAGGATTTCAGCCGCTGCCAAAGTACCCAACAAACCAAGTGCCCCTCAGAAGTGCATCGGCAATTTCGCCTTCTAATGTTGCCCCATGATTGAGACAACTTAACATCTTTCCTGTGGCTCTTTTGTGTTCATAGACCTCTTCTACGCATAGGGATTCAGGGTCGCGACAAGCGAGTAGTACGAATTACTGTAGTGATCCCTGTGTATCTTCAACGTACAAAAGGAAGCTGTTTGCAATCTGTTCCAATACAAAAGAAAGGGGGTTTGTGGATCCATGGAAGCCTTAAAAGTTAGGCACCCGGATCGCCCGAGGATCTATCTGACTGGGGATCCCAACCCAAGTGCGATAATCACTGTTGCTCCAACATTTTGCGTTCTCCTTTGTCGGCCGACCATGTCCTGATTCACCAAGACCAGCACTATCAAAGAAAAATTCTGTTGATTGAGGTGTGATGCAGTCGTTGTCGCAAGTCTGTGATAATATGGGAGGTACGGAAAAAGAGTTGATGGGCGCAAGCTCCAGGGCTGATGAAGCTGCTGCCTGACAGAATTTGGACCTCAGTTCTCTGTCCCCACAAGGCTGGCTGCTGCTCTGGTAAAAAGCCGGCGTATGGTACTCTCTCCCTTGGTTGTTACAAGCTTTGGTTGGCCATGATTGGTTTTGGTTACACACAAATTCGCCGTCGGAAAGAGCAGGTGAGGGCATTGGCGACGCGGTGTTTGCTGGGGTATTTATTAGCGACGAAGCTGGTTAATAAAGTTAGCAGCGCACAAACATTAAGGTGTTCGCGTTTTTAAACGAACCATTTCCAGCAGCAAAATCGGAAAAGCAGTCGCCCCCGTTATTCTCATTGCCGTTTTGAGGCACAGTATACGGAGACTCAAGCAAACATTCTTGCGGCGACGCTGGCGATGTGTTGCAGTGCAAGACAGAGGGCTCGGAGGCTTGGAAACAAAGGACGTCAAAATGATGCTCTCGTTGGAAGGTTTCTAACGAGGTCGCAGACTGGAGTTTTTCTGCAAGTTGAGCCGAGATTTCTGGGGTGTCTTGGCAAAGACGCTCGACTTGTTCCCGAATCTGATCAATAGAAGAAGACGGATATTTTTTAGTCCAGGCAAGTAGCCTGTCCTCAACATTCGCCACGCACAATTCGTCCGGCGTCAGGTACTTTTTTTTGCTGGATAGGATTTTGGAAATGGTGCTATAGACAAGTTTTTCGTCAGCATTTTGATAAAATAGCATGTAAATAATAGGAGTAGTTTAAGTTTAAACTGTGTTGAGGTGCTCGATGGCAAATAAAATCTCTGCGAGTATCTACCTTCGGTCCTTATTGAAATGAGCTCCTATTTTGGTTTGATTTAACCCTTTATTTTTGCGATGAAAAGAGTAAATGTTTCGCCTCAATTCGTCTGATATCCTGGCTCGCGGTCGCGGTCTTTTGCACGTATCACGTTTTTTAACTGGCCTCGTTGCAGTTGGCGTGGTTGCGGTTGGCGCGATCTGGTTGCTCGGATCGGATGGGGAAGCGGGGTTTTCTGCCACCCGACGCCAGAATAACCCGGTATCAAGCGGATGCAGCTGCGGATGTCTTACATGAACGCGATGTTGGTGGTTCCGCGATTGCACGCCCAGAAGTGTGTCGGGGTTTGGGTTGCAATGCCGCCGCATTGACGTGGTTTGATTGTATGGCACGTCTGCGTAGCAATCGCTGCCATTGTGGCTGTCGAAGCCTGCGTGGCCTACACTAGTGTTAATGTTCATGGTGTGGCACTAGGATGGTGACGAGATGTTTGCCAATCAAATCCGTGCCCGTAGGAAAGGGGTATTGTGTCAGCTGAGTGCCGGCATAAAACCGAGTGTTGGCACAATTCAGAGTGAATTTAAATAATATTGACATCAAGTTGTGAAGCTCTGAGCCAAAAAAAAAAAAGATTTGATTCAAGTTTACCCAAACTGAGTTTTGGATTGTTTTTTTTTTACAGGTTACCATGGTGATCCGATGGGCAAAGGGAGCATGATATAGGCAACAAATTTCCTGCTCAAGGGCCGCGAAAATGGCCTTTGGAGGTACGTTTTCCCAACGATGTATACAGCTCTTTAGGGCATTGCGTCCCTGGAATCGGCGCTATTGGCGTTGTTGGTGCTGGTAATGTGTTCGGAGAGGATACGACCCCACCCAGTGGATTTTTCATTTTCAGGCGGTGCTCCCCTACTGGGTCTTTAAGGGGACAGGGGATCCAGTTATACCACATAAAAGCGGGGCCAGTAACAGGAGCCGGGGCAGGACGAGAAACAGCGATCAAGGGAGAAATGGAGAGGAAGTGAGGAATAGTTCGACAAGAACTGGTCGATGTGGGTTTGTGGGACGATCTGCAACCCGAAAATGGTTCTGCCGAGTTGAGCCCTTACAGATAACCAGGGCAGCATTATAAATCCCGCATGTTCAAAGTGCGCACTGTATCCCGTAGTTTCCCCATGACAAAGTGCTGAATTCTGAGCACAGGCATTTCGGCGATCCGTGTTACGGCGGCGTAAATAAGCATCAATTTAGAAAAGTTCCACAGATAGCCAGGCCGCAAATGCATCTCGTAAGGCAGATTCAAGGATTTGACGATCTGATCTCCAATACTATAGGTCATGGTTTCCAGGATTCTACCGTCAGCTGCATGCTGGAGCGTCGCAGCGCAACCTCTCCAACCGATACCTTAGGTATATGGACTATGTGGTGCCAAGTTTGACACATGCATGTGACCGAAATAAGGAGGAAAAAATGCTGGTAATGTGATATAAATGAAACTGTGTCGCAAGCAACATTAGGCAAGAAGGTTTCGTACGTGCTGGATTCGCAGCCTTGGACCTTTTCTTGTCATTGTGATGAGGTTGAACTGTTGCAACATTGATGACGGTGATTTTGGTAATTTGAACCAGAGCCTCGGGATTGTGATGAACTTGGTGATATACAGTAACAAAAAATCGAACGGTGATGCCGCGAAAATTGCCGCAATTGGCAGGAAGAAGAAATGTTAGCAATATGATTCGAAAGAGTGGGATTTTGGCGCCACTGGTATCCGTCGAGATGCTACTCCGTCGCAAGGAAAACCAAGGATTGAGCGTTGTAAAGTTGGTCATAAGAATCAAAGTCTTGGGTCCAGCAAAAAGAAGACCGATCCTGGTGTTTGCCATTTTTCGAATGCGTAGTTAGTTGGATGTTTGAAAGTACCTGACATCTACAGGATTGTTAGCCAAAGAATAGTGGGGCCAGAACGCTAAGTTTGGACCTCTTACCAGGCACGAAAGGACAAGATGTGGGATCTATGTGCTTCAAAGGTCGGCTATTCGCTCCACACCACGCCAGGCCGGCCAACGATAGCATTGCTCGGTTCTGCGCCGCGGGTGTGGCTGATCTGAAAGCTAACGGGTTCGCCCGTACATTAGTTGTGAAAGTTGGTGGATTGAGGGTCGCACAAAATTCTCGGGATGGCTGGAATGGCAACGGTTGGCGTTGTCTGGCGACTTAAACAGAATGATACATCGTCGTTCCTTCATAATTTTATTGTCTTACAGGGTGAGATCATTCGCAAGTACCTGTTTTGGCGCTTCTCAGTTCTTTGGTCGGTTTGTAATTGTTCCAAAGGAACCTGTCAGGTGCAATCGGAATCTACCAAGCCACATGAGTCACGCCTCCACACCACCACTACTAAAAATGTTAACTACGAAATTTGGCGAAGCCCATTTCACCTTCTACTTGTAGGCCACCATGTCGGTCTTTGTTCTATTTCTGAACCAGAAAATGGGAATCAAGATACCAGCCATGGCTGTAAACCAGAGCTAATTTTAGGCTTTTGCAGATTTATTTGACTTTAATCAGGACTGAAGGAAGTCCTGAAGTCGAAAAGTTGACCCACGAGTAAATATCCCGCAGCGCCCCCAAAGTAGCACACCCCTATACAAAAAGTTACGTATGTCCTGAAATTGGACCACTCACTAAGCCCCACTTCTGGGCGTGAACTTAAGGCATATCCCTTGGTCAAAATGGTTCTTGAGCTTGCGATTACGACTCGCACAACAGTAATTAAATACTTTTTTACCAACCTGATCTCAATCGACGGCAATAGGGACCGACGGCAGCGAGATATAATGACGAGTTGTACGAATGTAGGATCTGCAGCAGGATCTAATGACGAGCGCAGACCATTTCACCGGGAAGAAAGGCTCTTGCAAGATGCAGAAGCTGCAACGGATAAATTACAGGCTAAGGATCTAGTACGTGCTTGGATTCAACATTGCTGTAACTCGGAAGTCCAGATCCGAAGCTAATGATTGACCTGTTCGTTGCTAGAAAGTAAAAACGAAAGTGCGTATTGCCAAATTTGGGCTGCGAGGAGTTGGGTTCAGTTGCAGTTTGATTATCATAGCCATGATATCCACAACTTTCACAATCTTCAATGCGACCAAGACGTTGCCGAGGCAGAACGGATTATCTGCCTGGTCTGCTACAACAAACCCGTGGCCACAAATACTGATACTTTCTGTTTCCTGTGTTTCTGTCCTGGTTTGCGTTTGGACTTTCTGGTCTTACTGCCGTGGAGGGCACCAAAAGGCGGAAAAGACTGGGATATACCATAATATTCTAGCTCTCGGAGGATTCGGTCTGGGTATGGCTCTTTGGGTCACCAGCGCTGTTTCCTTTCAGCATCAGCGAAACAGCAGTAATAACCAGGATCTGTGGGGATGGTCCTGTGTACAAAACGGTCGCTCGGAGCTGTTCAAAGAAAGTGTCGATTATGCACTGCTTTGCAGACTGCAGGTAACTGTGCACAAGAATCCCTTTCTAAAGGTGCATTTGGCTAATTCATTCCTCACTATAATCCCAGGACTGGACTGTCATCTGCATCACTATCGAGATTGTTGTTGATGCTCTGACCATTGGCTTGTATTCAATCGTTGTCTACCGCTTTTACTCTCTACGCAGACTTCAAAAGTCGATGGATCGGCGAGACAAAGCTAGAATGGAATTTTACTCTATTCAGACCACTGGAAACTTACCACAATCCAACTATCTACAGCATTTTTCACATCAGCCCAACCACAATAACGACAGATCTTTGGAAGGTGAACATGGGCAGGGAAGCCCGGTCACCACATATCTACAGCCGGTCCCTATTCCAGCGGATTACGCAAACAGGGTCGGCTAGCAACATCCCCAAGGGGATCTTTTGGGATTGACCAGGAACTGCTAAGGTACTAAATGAGTATTGTAGATCTTTCCAAAGTATTTGTGGCTGTCGCCGTAGCTGGGCAATTTTGAATTCAGGATAGTTTTTGTTCTTCAGATATAGGAATTTCGACGACATAAAATTTGCATCAGCCCTCATTAATGTGCCCAATAGGGCTTCGTCCGACTGCCTTATCCATTGAGGGAGTGGGCCTTGGAAGCAGCCGGTAACAGCCAACAATAGGATTTGTAGCCTGCTCCTGATGATCTAGCGTATCAAAACAGCCTTTGGTTGCTTGTTTATCTTTTCTAAAGGACAGGGTGATAATGTTAAATGCGTTTTCCGCGGGAGCTCCTTGGCTACTATATCGAAACAAAGAGCATGTGTTCCCTTCCATAACTTCGTCTGGATTTCGTTGAAACTCTCCTGCTTTTCGCAGGCAGTCAATAGCCAACTTGTATGATCATGCAAATAGACTCGTTATGCAGGCTCCTTTAAGATAGCGTTGATATGTCTTGACCTTTATAGTGCATGGGATTTTAATTCGGCGACCGCGGTGATGTCCGGTCAATATGTGTATCTCTGTGTTCCTGGGGTAAGTCGCACATCGTTTTCACAGCTGCATCCCTTTTACGTAGCTTGGTGGTATCGGGAAGGCGGGTTCGACCACGCCGTCTTCATCATCAAGAAATACACCGGTTTCACGAAGCTGCTTGTCGAGTGCAATCCAGAAGACCGGGGAACAAATGGACACTTGACAGCTTTAATAGAAGGGCCATACGGGAAGGAGCTTGAACTCGATCTGTATGGCACAGTGCTCCTTTTTGCTACTGGTATTGGAATCGCTGGCCAGTTGTCATGTGTCGCAGCTGCTGCGAGACTATCGTTCTTGCGAAACAAAATTAAGAAGGATCGCACTCTTCTGGCAGGTCCGCTCAGAATGTAAGCTTTCGAGTCCGACATAGAGACCTACTGCCGCTAATGGAGTTAAAGTTCACTTGGCTTATGTCGCCGACCGGATGCAAGAGCTATTAAGTCAAGACAAAGACCGGGTGAGTAATCACAACCGAACGGAAATTTTGGCGATTGGTCAACTAAATATTTTTAGGTTCTGGAGATTCATATCTATGTCCTATCTGATTACGTGTCACAATATACTCAAGCAGGGGACCTTATCAGCCTGGGAAAGCGTATTGGTATGACATATGGCGCTTTAGACGTCACGGATGTTCTTGACCTTGAAATCAGCCAACGGAAAGGGCGGATTGCCATCTGTCGTAAGTCCTCGATCAGAAGCTCTACCGGTGACGACGCTGACAAAGATGCAGTCTGCGTGGACGAGAAAGTAGGTGTTGCTGTGAGGAGATACATGGCATCTACCGGAGATGATAGCATCCCTCAAGGAACTGGACTTTCAGCCCGAGACACACAGCGAAGGATCTTTGGTATGGGCCAAACGCCTCTCGACCGGCTTACTCACATATATGTACCGCGCTTTACCGAGCAAGATCGCTCAATAGTTGGCTGTTTAAATCAGTGTTGTCGATACTGCCGAATACCAACGGCGACGAACTAAACAGCATCCAGGATTACTACGGCCGTCAATTGTGCTTTCAACAAATTGATGTATCGATAGCACAATGCTTGCATTGGCTCTCTGGTTTTCCCCCCCTTTTTGGATGTTCCAAAAATAACAATCATAAAAAGCATTTACCCATGGATTTCGGTAGAGCCGCTTCGGGGTGTTCTGGAATGTGACGAGGCAAAAATATGATATGAGGCATCAAAGCGCCATCCTACGATTGGAAGTTTGTTCGCCGTTTACGTCCTCCATTAAAAAGGCTTTGGCCCTTCTCTAAGCGTGCATGGAACTTTGTAAATTGATGAGATCGAGCAGATACCTCTTTTCAACTGGTAACCTAAAACGGTCATTCTTCTAGGTAAGAATTGGAAACTAGGGAGGCAACAGGCATTGCCATGATACATACGAAGCTCCGCGACTCATGCATATAACTTATGCAAGTCAATCGGTGGGTGCTTGTCCCTTTCGTAGACTAGTTATAGTCTGATCTCGTAAATTCATCCGGAAGTTATGTGCGCTACTGCTGCTAATCAAAGCATTTGCGTTTCCATCATCACCTACTTGTAAACAACAGACATTGCCGATTAAGTTAATATTGTGAGCCATTCGCGTATTATTCCATTTAAATAGCGATCTCAGTCTCGAACAAAGCCTTGACCCATTCCGCCCGCGCTGACCATGGTCATCATGTCGCCCTCAGAAACCTCGAACTGTCTGCCATCAATGGCGTCACAGCCCAAAAACTTCCCTGACACGGTATCTCGGTCTAAGGGAACCGGAATTCCCTCACCGTTCATTCGAACATAAAAGGTGAAGTATTCCCAAAGAGTCAAAAGATACTCCCAGTGGACCTTTTCTTGCTCATAAAGGCCGTCCGTTTTCCAGGAACGTGCGTGACGATTCCAAACGTACCGAGTTGTCCCATGCTTGCCGGCCTCACTAAGTGAGATGTATGCTATGCGAAGATTGATTTTACATTGGCGGTTACCCCGTGGGCTCCGCCGCTTCTTATCGATAGGTCGTACAGTGTTGCGTCTTTGGTCGCTCTCGACATGAAGGTCTTTCGAAAAGCGAGTTTTTTGGCGGCAGACAAGACTATCGCCGTGGAGACGCTCGATCTTTACGGGTACTTCTCGAACACCAGATAGCTGTGCTGATTGGTTCTTCGACGGTAGACTGGGAGGCGTTGTGTCTGGTCGGCAATTCAAAGACAAAGAGGTGGGTGGCATTTCACCTGCAGCATTCGGCGAGCAGGGCGCCAGTGGGCTTCCCAGTGTTCCAAAGTCATGAGGCCACCACTCAATGTGCCACAACTCAGTGTCAATAGCGCATATTTCGTCCCAGTCTGTTGACGCAGATTGAAATCCCCAAAAACACGGATCCGAATCCAAACTGACCAGACTGGAGTCGGCAGAGGGAACGGATGAGGAATCGCCGGGGAGGTGGGTAGTCGGTTTGACAGATGAAAACCGTGACTGATAGTTTTGTATAAGAAACGAAGGCAAGCCATCGTAAGAGTTTGAAAGACTCATGGTGAGATTTCCAAAATCGTCGGTAGCTGATTCAGCACTTGTGTCAAAAGATACCAAACCAAAAGGCGTGTTCTCAAAGGATCGAAGCATGATGTTCAACGATCGAGTATGAAAGAGAACGCAGCGGCTGTTCGTGGCAAGGGGTTTTTTAAACCTTGCGGCCGTACGAGAAAGATAGAGTGAGCAAGTTTTAAGGGGTAGGGAGGAAAGAAGAAAGCATGTTTTCGGGAAGGAGGGCAGAGGACTCCTTGATATAGACAATGAATGATCTCGGCGCTTGGGTCAACTCTATGTTGTCAGGTGACACTCCGAGATCCAGGTTGAGAATAATATTTCCTATCAGACCTGATGAATATTTGCTTGTCACCCTGATAGACAGACTTGTTGTCGCCGCAGTGGGGCAACGCGATACGGGTGGGTTTTCATGCATAACTATTCCATAAGACGTAGTATCCCGATCCTGTTGAGCTGGATAACGAACGCCTTGGGAGCATACGGCATCCACACGCCGCAGCATTTACAGCCTGCTGGTCCAGAGTATCAATATAGCTTTTCGCTGCTTGTTACCCCTCTATGACACAGGATCTAATTACGCTTTGCGTGGGGGTAACACCTATTTCCTTGGCCACCACACCGAACAGGGTGTTTGTATTTCCTTCCACCTCTTAGACACGATAGACAGGCCAAGATTCACGCTAATGTGAATAGAGTCGTCATACATGTGGACCAGCTTGCCCTCCCGTCTTAAAAGGACGTTGCTATATCTCAGCCGTGACAGTGCATGATACACTGATTCGGTGTTCACCGTGATGTCCACCTCTGCCCATTGCGCCCAACTTAAAGGGATATGGTGAGGCCTCCTGCAGATCAAGGATGCCGTGAAATCTGCCCTGCCATGCCCTTCGCTTTCTTCAAGGTACTTTCGTTAGGAATAATGACAGGTTGATAAGTCATGCCGACCTTCTCCAATAAGCGAACCCCGCCAACGGACTGTTAAACTGGCTTATAAAGGAAGGTCGACTGTTTCGGCGTCCCCGACGATGAGGCTTGCAGGAGCCTAGGCTTCTCGAAAGCTTCCCCAAACGTAGGAAACCTGCTTGGCATAGCCGCCCCAGGCGGTGCCCCTTAAGATGGATCCGGCACGCCCGAAGAGGTGGCAACGACTTCGTAAACGGCACGTTGCTGTCCCCACGTTGTCTTCCTTGAACTGGACCGAGGAACGAGACTCACCTGCGTCGAGCCATGGAACACGTAATTGGAGCCCTCTGAGCAGGTACGGCCTTAGCTATGAAGGGTTATATACCCCTTAATCACAGTTTGGCGTTTCAATAAATCCAGGAGAATCCTGTTCCGGCCTAGATGTACCAGAATGCAAGAAATCGCGCAAGGCATAATCAGTAACTAACAGCCTTGTGCATATTTTTTCATGTCTATTTAAGGGCTGCGCAGCACATATGCAACGGAAACAATGACAAAAAGACAAAAGCTCGCAAACCAGCTGGAAGAAAAAGACAACCCAAAGAAAACGCGATTTCCAAGGTCCACAATGGAGTCGGGATCTCTCCAAATGAGCCACAACCCAGGCCCAGATGCAGTGTTTGGTAGGTTTGCGAAAATACAAAAGGCGCAGCTGTGGCGGCCGCTAATTCGAATACCACTTTTCAACGTCTAGGTGGACAACACCTATGCGGCAATTCCATTGAGCAAGTCGCGGAAGCATATCGGGATTCGGCGAATAAACCAAGCACTTATCCCGGCCTTGTGCCTCTGGAATCCATGCTTAACGATACGCAAGAAATGGCCCTGGCAAGCTGTTCAGGTGTCTCAGCAAACACCATACCGGGATTTTATCTGATAGGAAGCCTCGAAGCCGATATGGGCGAAGAGGCATTGTGGCTACGCCCGGCTACTCCTACTTCCCTCATGGATGGATTAGGCGGCGCATTTTCACCATCTGTGCAATGGGACACTTTTTCGCAATCCCTTTACGGACATCCAACCGTTCCTGCCTGGTCTCCACCGATGGCGACCGTGACCGGCGAGTCGAGCTTTACCATATTGCCCTACAGTAATGCCCCCACTGGGTTCGACCGTTTGGCACCTCAGTGCGCTCCATTCGAGGTGGTTGCGGATTTCAAAGTGCTCGTCCCTCAGTACCACGATCAGTGGGTGTTAGCATTGGGCTGCGAAAGCATGATCAGGGAAGAGGCCCAGGAACTTGGTTTCAAAAAGGTCCTCCTATCGTCCGACTCACTCAAAAAGTCCCCAAACATCAGCCCTTTACCTGAGATGACAGCCAGTGTGCACGATGTTGATGGCCTACCAAGGCCCCACGACCAGCAATCGGAGCCTGTTGCCGCGGTTTTAGTCTTCGGCACTCCTCATGACTGGGGCCGGGATTTGCAGGTTGCTTTGGATCATCTTTTTGCAGACAACTTCGCCGCCCCAGGTCCGGCAAACGGTAGCTCAAGAATCGAAAACGGCACCTGCGGTCACTCGTCGAAACTATACTTCAGAAGCCTTTCTTCTGGAAGAGCAGAGTCTGAGTCTCTATCGCCTCTTGGTGTTGAGGACTTTGTGTGCGCGTTGCAAGCCATCTTGCTAAAGAGAACCTGGCAAGCTTGATTTGAAGAGACGGAAAGATGATCATGGGTTACTGGCTTTTCAAATTCGATGCGCATCTCTATATGTTATGACGGAAGATCAGGCTTTCGGCCTGTACTGGTACTAAACGATAGTACCGCAGTCTTTATAGCTTTACTCCACTGCTTTTCTCTAATTTGATCTCTGTTCGCCTGTTTCCATACTATTCGAGATTTCTTTTGGTATCAACCCAACTTTGGATTTTACTGCTTGCTATTCAAGCATAAAACACTGTAAAGCTTTGTTTTTTTTTAGACTACGACGACCGACGACCATACGTACAGCCGGCTGGTCTCTGAAAATAGAGGAAATGCCAACCGTAATATCCGCCCAGTGCATACGTTAGGCCCGCCACAATAAGCTTGTAATTGACCGCAGTAGCAAGTCGGCCGAAATTCTATCTCCTACCGCCGCTCCAAAGTCAGTCTACCCACCAAACGCTCTTCGCGTAGTCTAATCAGGCACTCGTAAGGCTGGCGGCAAAGCGGGCATTTCGACTCGCTCAAGAACCACCTTTCGGCACACGCGGAACACATCACATGTCCTTTTTGCTGTCAGCCGGGGTTAAATACGAAAGAGCAACTTGACACGTACCGCATTTTGTCACCAGCATTTGGTTTTTTTGCTCCAGACAAATTCCGCAATCGGCACTGCGAAAAACTCTGATGCTTGTCATGCCATCCGTCTCCGGGTGGTTTTTACACTTCAGCAGGCATGTTGCCGTAGGGATTTCGCTCCGACAGCGTGAGCGGCACTCGGGACAAATAGGCTACAGAGCGAATTGTTAGCGGGTTTCATACAGTATTTCACGGGTGGTTCAGCCTACCCCAAAATGCACAAACTTACACATCCGCATACGACAACGAAGTAGTCGGCATCCCGAAAAAAGGTTGAGCAGATAGAACATCTAAAATCGGTATCATCCGTAGTCAGGTCAATGACAGGCCGCAGGTTTAAATCCTGCAGGACGCGTTCGAGTTGAGTGCAAGTTTCCGCCTTTTGCTTTGCAACAGACAATTGCCGATTTGCTTCTGCGAGCTTGACTTCTAGGTCCCGGTATAGCTGAAACAGGAGAGTGGTAAACTGTTGATTGCTGCGTCGGCTGTACTCTAAATGGTGGCAAAGGAGTGCTGTTCGATCATCTAATTGTCTTTAGAACTGTTGTCGCATTTGCTCGACTTGCCCAGTGCTTTCTTCGGCCCGTAGTTGACGAGCCTGTTCGCCATCTTCCCTTGCGCAGAGCGCGTAGAATGGGGGAAGGCGAACTGTTGTATGCTCCATAGGCTTTCTTCAAGTATCTATACCAACCGTTGGGAACGAAGTTGTAAAAGGTAAAACAGATGGAAGATTGGAGCAGGGGCGGGAGAAAAGGGCTGGTATTTATATTACCAACGCAGCACCTGTGGCACGACACTGCTCGCAACTGCCCCCCTGCTGTTCTGGTCCATCAACTCTCCAACAAAGCCCAATGCCTAATTCCCTGTCACAAGAAGGCAATTAGTAAAACTGTGTGTTACGGTACAAGTCCAGCGTTTGAACCCTCCACCCGAACTCGAAAAACCTATGCTGCAATAACCTCTACAGCATTTTCTCAGCGACCCAGAAAGATGAAGCAAGAGGCACGTCTGCATACTAGAGTAATGGACTTCGACATCCAGTTCGGGGCATGCTATTGGGTAAAAGCAGCCATTTGCCGGGTTGTTACCATTGCGTGCGTGCGGGTTCTGTTGCTTATTACTATCAAATATTTTTTTTCTTTTTTTCTTGCAGCTTGCCTATCGATCAGGGCCCCCCGCCAAGCAGCTTTGCAAAAATGCTCGCTGATTGATTAGCGGCAAAACCTCGGCAGAGATTCAGCGGCCTGAAGCCAAAGATGTCTTTGGCAAGTCTCCCTCGTCACACACACAGGCGAATAAATTTCTCGCCCGCGCCGCAACTTACCGGAATAGGCAGGTAGGAAATGTTGGTCATTTAATCCAAAGCTTCGGATCGTGCCTTTATAATTGCTGGTTGAACACGAGTCAGCACGCCTTTTGGTAATCTCTAGAGTTGAGTAGGGTGTCCCAAGCGGTCGGAATCGGTCGAAATGAAATATGGGGCGGGGGACGTTGGTGACATGATTTGGATACGAAGTGAATCTTCGGAGTTTGGTAAAGGAATCGATGCCGCATCGAATCTGTTACCCTGCCAGAACGATCCAGACAGCTGCACGAGGCGGGGCGCAAATGCTGAAAAGGAGCTGCGACGTGATTAAAACTTGGATTTGTCGCGTTGCATACATGACGAATTCCAAACAATGCTGTTGGCGGGTATGTAATTTGAAGAACCAACGACCGTCACACATCGTCACCTCAGCGGCGACAAAACGTCGTAACCGAGAGCCTCGGTCTACGTATCGCCAAAACGCAACGTCTTCTGTGCGATCCAGCACTTTGAGCGCCAGATTGGGGCTTGTGGAGCGATAGCCAGTCGTTAGAACATGATGGGAGACGTGGCGATCCAAACTGTTTGTTGCATCCGCAATTTTGCCCCTTTTTTGTCACATTTTTCATAAACCTCGTCACAGGTGGGGCGCAAAGGTCTGCGGGTCCGGGCCGGCGGTTGGACGAATCAAGCGAGGATTTTTAATGACCAATATGGCGCCTAGACAGCTTACCCGACACGGGTTATTGGCGCATTGTTTGACGTTGTGGCCTTGTACGGCATATGGCTTCCAGACCCGTTCGATTTAATCCCAGCCTGCGTGAAGGGGAATGTTAAAACACTTTTAGCATTGCCGAAAATGTTGCCGAATTTGCGAGCCTTTACCGTGATTAAAATGTGCTAGAGAATTAGGTTACACATTCTCTCTTCATACCATTGACCAACAGGCTCGACGCTGATTTGTCAAGTAGAAGCGCTCATGGCCAGGTTTTGGTCCTGCGTTTGCTAGGCTGCACTGCAGGTCCTGATGACCGAACAAGAAGTAGGTTTGCGGGAAAAGGAGCACGTCAGGCTTTGGGGGTTTTAACCAACATTTCCAGGAGGAATGTCAAAACCTTAAACCGGGTCGCAGACCAAGTATCATTGGAGCTGCACGCCAGGTTTTGGGACAACTGCAACGCTTGCGAACAAGACGATTTTGCCAGTGTTTATTGTAATTATGTAAAGTGTCGGCCTGACGTACTTAAACAAGACCGATCGCCGACTGCCGAGGGCTTTGTTTACGTTGTTCCCCCTTTACGGTTAATCTCTTTTTTCTGTTTTATTTTCGTTCCATATCGAGAGTGTAAAACTCGGTCATCTTTTCCTTGCCTGCAATGACGAAGGAGCTTCACAATGGCGGATTGGCGGCACCAGCCTCGCACCAACCAGTACAGCCAATTGTTTCTGACAGCCTCGATTACCAGCTCTGGCAGATTATCCAAAAGGCCAGCTCAAGCCGTCAAGAAAACGCGCAAAAGGAGCAAATAGTTCAGCAGCTGTGGGCTGAGCATACCTCGCTGCGCAAAGAGATACGAGATTTAAAAGAGCAGCAGGATGCGATAAAGTCTAAACTTGGCAAGGCTCTCGAGGAGCAGAAGACGTTGGAGCTCAAGCTTACAGCGACTCAGAAAGAAAACAAAGAGCTTAGGCAATGGGCTTGCAGGTTCCCGGAAAACGCCCAGGGCCCCAGTGCCGACACGGAGACAGACAAAAAGACGGAGCAGCAGTTGCTGGATTGCCAGGTTATAGCCGAACAGCATGCACAGGATTCCCGTCTGTTACAAGAGGAGAACAAAGGCCTGAGAGAACGTTTGAAGGCGTTTGAGGAGCGCGGAAAAGGTCTGTCAGACGATTTTGAGCAGTTTGAGGCGCAAGACAATTTGTTACGCGAAAACGGATTGCTGAGGCAAAAGTATGAGGACGTCCGACGGGAGCTTGTGGGATATTTTCCCGATTTACAGGAAGACGCCGGCAATCTTTCATTGATTTTGGCTGAAAATGCTGGAAGGGCTAAAAGGAAAAAGAGAAACTAGATTTTGGACTGGATCACTTGGCGTTTGTTAGTGCCTGGCATGTTAATTTGTTATTTATTTTTGGTCATGTTGGCAATCGTCAACTGCCCGTCGCAGGGGAAGTTTTGCCACGGCTAAAACTAATACTTATACCGATGTGCGTAAAATCTGTTCAAATGTACCACAGCCCTGTTGTTTTTGTCCAAGCCCTTCAGTAAACTTGTCTCCTTCTTTCTTCAAGGCATGGTGGAAAATGTGAAGGAAAAAAGCAGCCTCAGGCGCTAAGGGTCAAAACCGCTGGAGTGCTGACTGCTGGCTTGGTCCAACTACAGGGCAGGGCGGGGCCGGATCCATCAATTTCAGGGCCAAGTTTTGGGACAATGTGGGACAAGTTGAATTTTGGGCAACATTAAAAGTTGCTTCACAGGTCCAAATCCGTGGACTGGCTGCAAATCTGGCCCGTTTCTAGGCCCTCTTTCATGTCTGCGTTTCAGGTCAAAGCACGTTGGTGATAAGGCGGTCGGTAGGGTAGCATCTGGATTTAACGACGTGATGAACATCTGGTTGTGGAATCCAAACAAGGATTGGGAATAATTGCGTTTGTTGATTGCTTGTAAAATGTGGTAAAAATTCTGGTAGCACTAGAAAATCACAGCTGCATATCGGACATGCCAAAACTGGCAATGTCAAACATCGTGCAAACTTATAACCTGCTCATTAGATCACTAAATCACTATGTTTCGTGCTTGCAAAAGAAAGAACGGCTTGAAGCTTGTTTGTCTCAAACAGCGTTCTTCCACCTTCCTCTTTCCTATCGCCCTTTTTCGCCTTTGTTTTCACTATGAGCACTTTCCAGTCTTACAAACGCGCGATCGCCCCTAGCTCTGGTGATGATTCGGATGCCGCCCCACTTTTGCCTAAAGCAAACACACGTCGTTGGATCGACAACCAGTTTGGACGCGTGCTTCGGTTCCAGTTCGGGATTCCCAACTTGGACTGTTTTGTCAACCGGTCGCTGCATTCCATTTTACACAGCAGCACCGTTCCGGAAAACATAAAGCTTTTTCTTGGGAACCTCGAAGTAAGAGGAATCGAGTTTTGCGAAACGGATGGGCGCTCAGCACCCGCCGAGGCGGCAATGCACAACCGTGGAGCTGTCGTCCCGAAGTTTGTAATTTCGCCAAAAAGCGAATATGGAGTCTCGCAGACCCTGATGCTCCTCAAAGATTTCGACCTGTACAAAAGAATCGCGGTTTCGATCAAAAGCGGAGGCCACGGATACTCCAGTGGAGGCTCGTGCCCAGGGATAATGCTAAACTTGGGCAAAATGTGTGGGCAGCGAATGGAAGGAGACAACACGCTGGTTTTGGAGCCCGGATGTGTTTTGGGGCAGGTCATCAATACACTTGCCACCAACCGCAAAGCCTTGCCTCACGGGAATTGTTTCGGAATCGGTGCCGGTGGCCATTTCCTAACGGCCGGTTGGGACATCGCCTTGAGCCGGCCCTACGGTTTGGGATGCCAATCCGTGGTTGGTGGACGGATCGCCCTGTGGGACGGGTCTATCGTCGAGGTGAATCAGCAAAGCCAGCCCGATCTGCTGTACGCCATGCGTGGCGGGGCGGCGGCTGCAGTAGGCGTCGTCACCCGCATACGGCTGCGCCTGATTGACGAACCACCGTCGGTAACGTGGTGTTTTGCTCCTATCGACAAAACGCAGCTTCAGCTGTGCGTCGCAAAGAAAGCGTTTGCAAACGCCCGTGGCCTACCACGCGCAATCACGGTTTCCTTCCGGTTTTACTTTGAACCCCATCAGAATGACCCGGTGTGCTCTTTCAACATTACCAGCCTGCTGTCGGCGAAGGAGACTACCGAGTTTTTGCGCCGATATCTGGGCCCGGAGCTGGTCGAGTTGGTTGCCGACAGTTCCTTATGGAATGAAGAGTCGCTCATCAAACTGAGGCTGCTGCCGGCATCGGATGCCTTGGCCGCAGACCCAAGAATGCTTGCCGAGGTTTCGTCGACGGCGCTGCAGGAAAACCCACTGGTGTATTGGACGCAGACCGCTGCCCTTCGCGAGATGGCCAGTTCTTATTTCAGCTCCGTCTCGTGTTGGGTTGTCCCCGAATGCGAACCGATGTTCCTTGACCTGTACAATGCCCTCGCCTCTGTTCAGAGCCACCCGGCGCGCGGGCGGATGCATGCGCTCGTCGTTCAGGGCGGTGGTCGCATGTCGGAGCTGCAAAAGGATTGCAGTATGCCGTTAGGCCAAGCGCTGGCCAGATTTGAAGTGCATTGGGATGACGCAAAAGAGGAAACGTGGTGCCGTGACTTTACGGATAATGTTCGGGGCATACTCCAATCGAAAAAGGACCATGGGCCAGGCCGGCCTTATCGCGGGGATGCTTGGTTGAGGGAGCAAACTGGCGATGAAAGGTTGGACGAAATATTTCAGCAATATGATCGTCGGTTTGAGGCTACAGCGTGACAGTGGGCGTTTAATTTTGAAAGCCTAAAGTTGAACTTTGCGTGTTTACACAGTAGGGTTGATGTTTTGGTATAATTAACTTTTACTTGCTTATCGTGTCCCAATCTGCAAATACTATCCCTTTCGGGATTGTCTTTCCGTAGGCCTCACTTTCTAAAATGTTAAAATGTGTAGAGGGAGGGAGAGCAGCAACAAAAAAAAAAAAGAAAAAAAAAACCAATTCGAAACCCGTACATAACAAGCCCGAGTAAATGTGGCCTGTAATCCTAAATTTAGTCTAAATGCCATATTTTTGTCCATTTCAATTTTATAAAACCTCAAGGCCGCAACTGCCCCGCCCCAATTTTTGTTAACTGGTAAAAAGTCTCATGACAGAAACTACATCCGCTATAAAACATGGGAGATTATTCGATAGAGGCTTTGATCCAGCGGGTAGAGGATTACGAAAAAATGAGCGAGGTACATACGCTTCGCGCGATCCACTTGGAAAATGCCGAATTGGAGCGCAAAATAACAACTTATCAAAAACAATGGTGCTGCATCATAGAGCTTGTGGGTCAGACCCAGAAAATTGTCAAGGAGCTCCAATTGGCAATTCAGCAGTGCATCGAGGAACGGGTTGCTGCGGAAAAAAATCTGCTATCGTTCTGGGGCATTGAGAGGACGCCATCCGGGCCAAAAAAGGTCCGAACGGGAGGTTGGGTCTAGATTCGGGCTGTTGGTGACGATGAGGCCGTCAACTGTTCCTTACTCGTCACAGCACGGTGGCGTTTTCTCCTGTTCGGTATGTGATGGGAAACTACACCAACAAAGCCACATTGCTGATAAAAGTGGGGTTAATGCAGGGTCTACATCTACAAGCGGGGCGTGGGTGGCGGCTGAAAACGTTGACGAGTTTAAATTTAGCGCGCGGCTTAACTAGACCTGCATTCGTTTCCCCGACGGCTTGTAAATTAGCCTTCAGATAAATAATCGCCCAAAAACAAACTGACATAGAGATTTTCGTGCCATCTTTTCGTAGATTGTCAGCAGCCAAAACTGATCCGATAACATGTCCTTCGACTGGTCACAATTCAACTCTGGAGCTCAGTTCCACAGCTTCAACTTGGAAGATTTTGCAGATTTGTCGGACTTTCAAACTTTGCCGTCAACCCAGGCACATTCAGACGTCGAGCTTCCTGATCTTACCTTCAGCGACGGTTTTCAGACAGTAACTTTTGGCTGTAGCAAAACCTCGCAGCCGGCACCAAGTCATCCTTCGTCGGAAGACAGTCCGTGCACGACGGCAAAAGACAACACGGCCGCTGAGAGTGCAGAAGGCCTGGTACAGGTTGTGAAGCAGATTGTGCAGCAGCACTGTAAGCAGCGCTGTGAACAGCACGATGAGCAGCATTGTGAGCAGCATTGTGAGCAGCTATTTTCTCGACGGTTACAGGAACATGTAAGACAGTTAGAGGTGTTTAACAGCGAGTAAGTACTTGTAATTTTGTTAATGGATAGCATACAACATGTCACTGACGTAATTATGTAGGAGAGAGACTCAGCTAAAGAGGCTTCAAAAGGAAGTAGACGACAAGATCGGTAGTTTGGAAAAATGGGCAGCGCAGGTAGAGGCACAAGTGAAGGCGTTAAAGGAGTTATATGAGTAGATTGTGGATCTGTAGGACGGTTCTACGTTGGCCTTAGTCCTCTGTCTTTTTTTTATGTCTCCGAACCTGTTGACTGTTGTCAGTTTTTTTTACAATTTTGGACCCCTTTAGGAGCTGTTAATTTGTGTCCTCTAACCAAGTGTCGAAACGAAACTAGCCGAACAGAATCACAACCGGTAGGGCTGGTATCAATGCATGACTAGAGTCTATTGCGTCATGTATTTGGACTTTATCCCTGATTCGTGAACCTGACTTCAACTCTGTTCCAACAACTGTGACGGGTTACGTCGTACTCGTCGGTGTTCCTAACCTGGCCCCACCAATAATTTGTGCCGGTAAGGTGCCCAAGTTCTGGGCCTGGGCCCCCACTTGAATATGGGGCCATTTCCCTCCTGTACATGGGACCGGAATTCCAACGTCACACCGTTGGCATTCAGTTTGCCAGCCCGGATTTGGACAAATCCTGTATTTAGGGTCTGTTCTGTCGCAACTCTCAAGATATCCCTTTTGTTTCATATTTATATTCGAATCCTCAGTCCCTTCGGAGATGCACAATGAACCCTCGAGAACAAGGCAAGCAGCGACACCAGAAGAAAATCAATCGAAACCTCAAAGGATTGCTGAGCAAGTGTTACAAATACGGAAAACTGTCCGGGGTCGAGCTGGCTCTCTATATAGAATACCCAGACAAGGACGAGTTTGTCGTCTTCGAGTCGGAAGGATACAATTGCGACGGAAAGATCACGGAAAAGGTTTGCTTCACTCGCCGACCGGTGCATGGACAGACCTAACACTCCGCCTCTAGAAAGCTTCAGTGAAGTCGAAGATTTACAAGCCAAGCGATATCGAGGATATGCTTAACATGTTGCACCAGAAAAAGGTGCAAAAGGTACAAAAGGTGCAAAAGCCAGGTCGAGACCAACGGAAGACACCTATTCGAAAGAGGACCTCGGATCATTCACGGGAATCCGCGCTGGATTTATCTGAAAAAATAACGCGATTGGGACAGTTTCCTAAGATCCCAGACCTTAGGATCCGGGCATGAGGCCAAGCGTCAGAGCCTGGCTGGTAAGCATTTTTGGAGATGGCTGGTTTCTTTTTTTTTCTTTTTCAGGTAGTTGACGGCTAGCCAGTGGGCAGTTGAAAATACTCTGCATGAAGAAAAAGAGTTTGTAAACAGATTATCAGAACAAAGAGCTGTCAATTCATAATACAAGGCCGCGGAATCTGGGAGAGTCTCTATTTATGAGGAGCACAAACCCACTTTAGCAAAATAAAATAAAGATTTAAAGCTAAACTGCTGGCGGAAAAACATATTCACCACAGGCAGAAGAAGAATTAACGTGGATGTACAGTACCCTGGCCAGGACAGTACCCTGGCCACTTTTCCTATACCACACCATTCCTAACTTCAATTGCAACGCCTGCATTGCTTATTTTACCTCAATGCAGTCGGAAATATGTACATCAGACATTTCTGCATCTTCCTGACAGGTGCATGCATTATGTCCTATACTGCCACAATTGCCACAGCGCCGGTTAGTCGCCAGTCGCGCATGATTTCCCTCCCCATTTTCACCTTCGTCATCCATTGTTGGATTATCTGCGCTTGTTAATTGCAACGAAATTTGAACCTCATGTACGGTGCATGACCCTCCTTTACGGATACGTGTCTTTTTGGCCCTTCGTCGTTTGCTAAGCGCTTCATTGGCCTTCCGAAGGCTGCGGTTCTCTGCTTCAAGAAGCGTGGTCCGATGAGCAATCGATTCTAATCCTTTCGCCAACTGTTTTACCGCATCGAAAATAGGCGTCGGCGAGCTTCCTTGATGACCGTTAATTCGATTTTTAACAAAGGTAGATTGACAAACGGCTTCTGTCGGGTTATGTGGCGTTTGAGACACCCAAGACTCGGCGGCGGGAAAAGCAAGCTCTTTGGGTGAAGGCGTCCTTAGTTTGACATCCAGCCTGGAAATAACATATTCCGGGCTATAAGGAATAAGCCCAGCTCCTCTAAAGCCCCCAGCCATATTATTTCGAGTTATAGACTTTTTGTAAGCGGCTGCAAAGGCCAAAAAGAACTCGACCTTGCTGATGCTGTTAATATGGGCCCGGATGAAGTTGTTGATTTCTTGACCGTACGCCCGTTTAAGAGCACTAAATACTCCGACGTCAAGCGGCTGGGTTAAGTGAGATGAATGAGCAGGCAGACAAAGCGGAATAATGTTGTGATCTTTGCAATAGCCTTCGAATTTGGGCGACTGGTGGCTGCCATGCCCGTCGAGCACTAACATCCGATATGCGCCTTTTGTCCGCGCTTTTGTATATTTGTCGAAATGTTGAACCCAGTCGAGGCCAGTTTCGTTATCGGTCCATCCATTGGCTGTGGTTTTGAGGCGCCACATACCCGGAAGACTGCCTTCTGCGTACCAATTGGCCAAATGATAAACGCCTTTAACGATGAGATATGGGGGCACATCGTACCGGTCACCACTAATGCAACATATTGCAGTAGCCCATTCTCGATTGCCAGGCTGTACTTTCTTGCTTCTTCCGCGTCTTTCGGACCCGGTTACGACCATATGGCCGCAGATTTGACCCATCATAAAACCGGTTTCGTCAAAGTTATAGATGTCGCAGTCTTGGATGCCATATTTGGCCCTTATGTTGGCCACCAATCGAAACCACGCGTTTAACGCGTTAGGATCTTCGTATAAAGCCCTTTGGAAGTTGTAGGCGCGAGAGAAACGCGTCTTCAATTCTGCACGTCGCTGGACAAAACGATTTGCCCAACGCGTCCCGACTGGTCGCGCGTCCCGCGCAGCGAGAAGATGGTCGGCCATTGCGGCCACATCTGCAATCTGAGGCGGAAACCCTCGGGAATCCAGGTCTAATATGTACTGGACAATTACTTCCTCTTCGCTTTCCGTTAACTTTTGAGCACTGGGTCGACGGTCGGCCAAAGACTTTACCCCGTTTATTCTGGTTTGGAGCGTCGATCGGGGCACATTATAAAGAAGTGCAACCTTCCTAATGCTTGTTTTCTTATTCGATCGCAGCTCATCCAGCGCTAGAATTATTTGCGCTTCACGATTTGATATTTCTATGGTTGATTGTGGAAAAAACATGTTTTTCAATGAAAGTATGGTGCTGGGGCGAAAAGTGGCCAGGGTACTGTCCTGGCCAGGGTACTGTACATCCACGTTAAACAAAGTAAAAGGAAGGTTTTGCAATCGGAAACAGGGACCGATGAACAAAGAACAAAACCAGGCGACGGAACCCAAGAATTGGCCCATGTACCGGACAGCTTTTGGGAGGCAAGCGAAAGTAGAGCTGGTGTTGAAATGTCGAGAGAATCAAAAAGCCCGACAGCGACAGAAGATATATTTGACCCTCCCGGCATGGCTCAACCCGAGCTTTCATTGCATGGTTGGCTTATCAAAATCCAGCTTCTTTACAAAATCTCAGCCGAAACGATTGGTCAGTTGTTAAATACCCATGTCTGACGTTCCAGCGAGCAAACAAGGCACAAACCCAAGGCTTGAGAGCCCGCCGTGCGCAACATCGCCAGTCCGGATGGAATGCAGTATGCCAAGTGTCTCTATAGCCGGCTCGCAAGAACCCAGGCTGGAGGCCAACGGACAGACGGTACGCACATTGATGATTTCTTACTTTCGTCGCTAACTCGGCTAGGATACGTATGACGCAATCAACCGTTATTTGTGGAATGCAGTCCATCTAATCGAAGCCTCCCGCCGGGAGTGTAACAAAATATCGCAAAGCTACAGTGACCTTTTCGAAAGCTACAAAATGCTATGGGATCAAAACCAAAAGCTCGAATCGAAGCTTTCCGCTGCTTCGGATGCCAACACTCAGCTGCGGGATTGCATCTCGACGAACGAGACACTGAAGGCGGCACTCGGGTTTGAACTTAAGGAGAGCGAGGACGAAAACGCCGCGGTCAAGGAGTGGCACTATCAAGAAATCAAAGATAAGGACGTCGAGATTGTTATACTGAAGGAAAAACTAAACGCGATGCATGAACAGGTTGAACAGTCT
Organism: Magnaporthales sp. P1609; assembly: GCA_003709005.1. Classification (NCBI taxonomy): domain Eukaryota; kingdom Fungi; phylum Ascomycota; class Sordariomycetes; order Magnaporthales; species Magnaporthales sp. P1609. The sequence continues at coordinate 3,837,029 of PELF01000003.1, forward strand.
GGAATGAACATTGCAACCCCCAAAGTGTGATCACCAAAAGGCGGAAATTTGTTCATCACGCAGCGGAAACGCGCTGTTGCCGCAAAAGCAGCTTAAAATGGACTGTACGCTTAGCATTGTTTCTCTCGTGCTGGGAGAATGGGATAGTGGGAGGAAGTATGGTACGACAGATGCAAACAATGGAAGCGATGCAGGTAACCCGTTTGCAAAATAAGATATAGGCACTACGGTATTATATGTTGGTTACTTTGCTACAACAGCTTTTGTTGAGGTTATGTAATTTCCATGCATATGCAGTGGAAGTTAGTCCCAAGCCGGAACGTGGACTGATTTATGCACCAACCCAAAAACAAAAACTAACAACTTATCACCTTCACAACCAAGACTTGAGCTTTTTGTTCCCAAAGCCGTAAGCCAATCGCATTAAGCTATAGAACCCAAGTACTTCAAAAACCGGCTCGAAAGATTAAGACTGTTTCACACTTGATTGGGGTAAAGGCTGCGAGTTCCGATGATAATCTTTATCCTTTTGGTTTGAGGCTTCTGATTCTGCGAGTCGATATTCGACTTTGTCGTGGTGTCATCAGGTGGGGCTTCTGGATAGCCCGAGCTGCTATTGGATATGTTTTGGCTTTCCGTGGTCACATGCGACCTCGTGCACTTCTTGCGCGTATCGACTAGCAGGTCCATATCTATGCTTTAGACTGCAGCGATCGCCAGTGCGGCTCAGACTGTGCTCTTCTATCCTAACGTGACAAATGCACTGAAGAACCGTAAAGAAGATGGTGAGTATACTTGCTGGGATTTGGGAATGACGAACGGCTGTGGTCTGGCTGTTGGATTGTCATTGCTGTTCTTGTATTGAAATGGAAATATGCTCTTTTATGGCTTGCGTCGGTTCAGGTCGCCGGGCGGAAAACAGGAAACTGGTCCACGGCCGACATGTTTAGGTACCAAGAAAGGGCCTGGTCCGAAAATAGGTAAACTTGGAACTGGTGCTTTTCTGTAGCAGAGCAGGTGTCCTTATATTAGCCACTGTATGGCTTTTATTGTAGATATTCTTTTGTTGGGGGAAATCAACTGTAAAACCATACCACGGTTAAAAACGATTAGCTAGACCAAAGCTTACCCTGGCAATTGAATATCTTATTCTGGCTTATCTCAGGTGCGAGCAAGTTTAATAACAGGAAGATCGTTGAAAAAATTGCTCTCGAATCTCCCGTGTGGCCATACTGTAATCCTGGGCCGATGTCGGCATGGCTGAGCGAGGGTTGAGGATTGCCTGAGTCCGTGGCGCAGTCACCAGCTCCTAGTTTTGGGCCTCTTGAGTTTCACGCACCCGGAATGGGCGCAACCAGAAACCAGATCGGTATCGGGCCCAATTTCTCCCTTTTCAACTTCCAGGTTCTTATCTCCCGAGTCTTAGTGGGACCATCTGGGCGTCCCAGTATTTAAATATGATGTCCGTAAAGAATGTCGATTAGCGGCGAATTCATTATTGCGCTGTATCTAAAGCTAGTGTATTCCAAATTTCGATAGCAAAACCATGGAGAACGAAACATGTGACTAAGCCGACGCGGACGCCATGGAGGTTGACGATCCTTCCTGTTACAGCCCAGGACTGAATCACCAGGTCCGAGAACTGATTGGAACTCAGATATCTCTCCCTCAGGTATTGTGCTCACATTTACTGTTTTTTTGTTTCCTTGTTAGTTTGCTTAACCTCGATGGCGCTTTGTTGTTACTGTTGCTAACTGCCTGCCTGTAGGTCGTTGTTGTTGGCGGGCAAAGTTCTGGGAAAAGTTCAGTCGGTGAGGGCCTTACCGGTGTTGCCTTGCCTCGCAGTGCCACATTTTTCAGTCGTTATCCTACGAAAATAATCTGCTGCAAGCAGGATGTGAAGAGCGTCAAGATCACTGCAACTGCTAGTACGAGTGCGTCTTCCAACGAGGTGGCCAGTTTAAAAAGGTTTGCTTGTTCAGTAGACGCGGACTTCGACAGCGAGAAAATGGCCGAGATTTTTGAAAATGCCAACAAGGCCTTCGGAGTTGGCCAGGCAGATTCACGTTCTGCATTTAGCGAGCACACGCTAAATATAGAGATATGCGGCCCAGAGGTAGGTACAACATTGATCTTGCGCACGTGAACAACGTATAATTAACGACTTCCAGAGCGAAAACATGGCAGTGATTAATGTACCAGGTCTTTTTTACAAAGATATTTGTGGCAAGACAAGCTATTCTAGCCCTGATATGCTGGCTGGACCAAGACTAACTGCTTCTGCAATTAAGGTGTGACAACTGCAAGCGACATTGCTCTGGTGCGTAACATGGTTACAAGCTACATGAAGGGTCCGAGGACAGTGTAAAACAAATAGCAGCCCTTTTGATTATAGCAAATGCTGAGAGTTTTGCCTAGCATCCTGGCTGTCATTCCTGCGAATCTCCCTTTGGCTACCCAGGAAATTGTCAGTCTCACGAAAAAGGCCGACGAGAAGGGCGTTAGAGCAATAGGAGTTTTCACTAAGCCCGATCTTGCCATCGAAGAGCATACGCAAAAAAATGCCATTGGCTGTTGTGTTATGGAAAGCGATTTGAGCCTGGGCTATTATATGCTAAGAAATCGCGGCCCGAATGATAACATGACGGCCGCCCAAGGGCGGGCGTTAGAAGACAGCTTCTTCTCACAGGCCCCCTGGTCCGAGGTAAAACGCTTCCACAAAGCTGGAATGCACGAGCTGAGGATAAAGGTACTCAACCTCTTCCTCTGCCATACTGACCTATCTTGGTACGATATAAGGAATGAGGTTACCCGCCAGCTTTATAACCTCGAGTCTCTTCGACTGAGTCTGGGTAATTCACGGTCGCGGCGTCAATATTTTTTCGCCCTTGCCGAAACTTTCCAGAAGACTGCAAATAGTCATGTATCGGAATTCAAAAAGCCTCAAGCCAACTGAATGAATATCTCGGTAGGTTGGATAACCAGTTCGCTGAGGCCATTTCTCATAAAAGCCGAATCGACTATGATAAGAGCCAGAATGCTCTCGGAGCTGAAGAGGAACTATATTATACGGCAACCAGTCCAAGGCTCTCTTCCGAACTATTAGGCGGCAACGAAAGCTTTAAAAACAATCGGGCCAGCCTCTAGCTCCATCTGTCAGGCCGGGACGATTTTACGTACCATTTTTCCTATTATAAATCAGCTTCTAAACAAGCAGACGAGCCCTCGGCATATTGAAAGTCTGCTTGATTCGGCGAGGGAATATGAGAATGTTATAAACGCGAGGCTCAAACTCTGGTAATATTAACCCGAATAGGTTAGAGCATATCAAAACGGTTCGCACCGACTAACAGGGAGCGGATCTCGAAACCTTTAATCGCTTAGTCATTAAAATCTTCCAAGAGGAGTCAAAAGACTGGGGAACGTTGGCCTTAATGTATGTTAAAATCTATATTATCGCGGTACAGGGTTTTATCGAAACCGTCATAATCGAGGTCTGTCCCACGACGATCCGCAACAAGCTGCAGGACTATTTAGCCAAGGAAATCGAGACATGTTACCAAAAGGCCGAGAAAATGACTAGGTTTTTTGCTGAACGCGAGCGCACTGCCTCTATCTACCGTATTAATCCTAAGTCACATGTTGGCCTTCGCGCCAGGGTCAAAAGAGCGTTCAACGGGGACGGCAATAGTTTGACCGAAAATGCAGAGATACGCCTTGATAAGGCGCAATTCAAGGCCATATCTACTCAGAAACAGAAGAAGACTGGGCAAACACCTACAAAAATCCACGGCGTGCTTAACAACCACTACAAGGTCACCTCGATACGCTTTGTCGAGAATGTAACTCGCCTGGTCGCACGCCAACTCCTGAATATTTCTGGGAAGGCACCTTTCACGGCTTTCAACTCCAGTTTCGTCGCCGCTCTCACTGAGGAACAAGTCGATCAGATTGCTTGTAAAGACCCGGAGGTCACAGTCCAGCGTAAAAAAGTCAATCGCGAAATTGCCAACTTGAAGGAAGCCCTCACCCTTCTCCACTGGTAGCATCGCCAGCATAATTTTGTTGGGAAAAAACAAAATGCCATTGCGTCTCGAACATAACAGTGAGATGACGGGAAGAGAATTTGGATGAAACAAGTGGGGTTAATAAAACTGGTGCCTCAATGTGGGAGTAGTATTATGGCAAGGTACAGGAATGTAGTTGATGGTGTTGTTGTGTAAACTAGTTCATTTTTAGCTGGATGGCCGTCTCTATTACTGGTCCTAATGTGCTGGTTTTCCATGCGACCAAGTACAGTAGCATTTAGACGGATTACCATCCCCCACTCTCATTTTCCCCCTGCGCTGCTCTTGCCAGCTTAAACTTGCGAATAATATAAGATCGCTGCCGAAAGGTTTTGCACAGATGGCTGCGTATCTAATATTCTCGTCATATAAGCTGTCAAGCTGCCTAATCTTGGCTGGGTATTCATCCAAAGCCCATTCCGAAAAGCGAGGCTGGCCAGAGAAAGTGAACGAGAACCAAGCAAGTTGTGGCACTGAGAAAAGTCCGAACCAGGCATTAAGTCGGAGAGGATACATAACGTTTAGCCTGCTACGAAGCTGCTCTTTTCCATCGTTCTCGACACCAGCGATATCCACTGTGTCGCTGGCCCGGACGAATGAACCGCTGCTGCCGCACAGGGGGTGTCCCAAAGCGGCGCCTGTGTTCGGGCATTAAAAATATGCAGCTTGGTGACGTGCCCCTCGCCGTGGTCGGCTCGCAGCACCTGCCGCGGCTCGCGTTTATCCGGTCCCAGTACCGACATCCTTACTTTGTACGGAAGGTCGACGCACCGCGAATCCTCCACCTCCCAAGCCACAACATGTAAGGCCCGTTGGCAGGAGTATACTGATGGAGCGGGTTGATTTTGTTACTTAGTTGCGCTCGAATATGTGCAGTAGACCGACCGAAAAAGAGGTTCAGCTGCACTAATTTACAGTATGTAACAGCATTTACTTTATTATTTTAATTGCAACTATTTTCTCACATGCTTGCTAAGGTCCTCATATTCTACGACAATCTGTATCCTATAGTCGGTGGTCCGGCCTGTGACGAACACTTTTATCTCGTGCTTCGGAGACGTGTACTTGCCATCGGTTCTTCCGAAAACATGATAATTTCTAAAGCTGGTTAAACGCCGTTCCGTGCTCGGCCGGACTCCATCTCGATCCCGGTTCCGCTCCCGAGAAGAACCATACGCGACAGACTCATGTCTGCTGTCTACACGTTCCCTATAGGAATCCTCCTTTGTGAAGGCCCTCTCCCATTCGTATTGACGATAACCGTCATCTTTTTGTTTATTGTAATTTCCGCGTCCTACGTGCGCATTTCTCTTTCCATGTTCTGTGCTTATTTCCCTGGGCAATGCTCTGGTCTGCGCACCGGGATCGAATCGGACACGATTCGTCTTTTCCTTTTTGAGAATTGGTCTTATTGGCAGTTTTTCGTCTGTTTTGTCGGCGTATTTTCCCTCGGAGGTGGTCATTACTGGCTGTGCCAAGGGGCGAGAAATGTTGCTCGCATTTCTCTTTTCATGATCGTCTTTTTTGTTTTTTTGGGACTGGGAGTAACTTCTTCCCTCTTTTGCATTGTTGACGGGAGGTCGATAATTTTGTTCATGTTCTTTTTTCACAGACGAGTGCCTGGCCCCAGACCTCGGCTCCCCAGTTGAGGGATGCTGTAAAATGTCACTTGCGTTGCTTGTCTGGTCCATCATCCCACCGGACCCGCCTGCCTTGATACGATGTCCATCGACGGGAGTTTTGTAGCCCTTTCGCCGTCGACGTACCTCGTCAGTTTGACGTGCAAGCTCGGCGATTTCAGGTCGAGAAAGCTTTCCAAGCACGGCGACGAAGTCAGGGAAAACTTCATATACCATTCCAGCTTTATCTAACACACTTGTACTAATGAGGCTGCGATGTATTTTGGTCCATACTGCGTCAGGTGTAACCTTTCTGGAATCTTTTGACCGGGTTAAGTCGGGCCGATTTGGTTTCGCAGTACGAGAAGACATTTGATTCGGGCTGGAATGTTTACTGTATCGGATTTGAGTTTTACGGTTTGTGAATGTATGCTCCCGATACGACAGGAGCGTAGTGCACGTTCAACTTTAAATTCGTTAAATAGTTCTTTAAACGCAGTGATGGCAGCCCGTTTTGGGGAAATGGCCCAGATTTGGACCTTGACTAGCTGAGACTGCGCCAATGCAAACCCCGCGTGTAAAGTATTAACTGTAAGAACGACAGCCCGATCAATATAATTAGAGATTTACGAATGTTTATCTAATAAAACAGCCTAAAGTGATTCGGGTTTTGGAAGTTCTAGAACAAAAGGCCAAAGCTAGCCACGGCACGCTTTAAAAATAAAATAAAAAAACGAGTTGACACGTAGTGATCGTGTTAAGTATAACGGGGCAAGATTTGCACCACAATGTCAAGGCTAAGTCGACTTGAAGATAACCCAAAAAGAAAGACCAGCCCCGAAAGAGATCCGGTCCTGAAATTGGCCCGCGGACCGGTAATGGACCGCGATTACCTTTCAAGAAACTCGCATGTCGAGATCCAAAAGCTGCACAGTGAGACTCGAATATAAAAGAAGCAATTTCCAGTCAGGTGGAACAGCAGAGGAGATGTGCGTCTCTTCTTTCATGCACCAACGCATTCCATTCTTTTACGCGCTGTTCACTACCGGCTTCTGCATTAATCTGTTATTCCTACTTTTCTAGCTTCTTCATTTATCTTGGTTCATCATTCGCTATGCGTCACATCTCGGCTTTTACAGTCCCCAGCTTTCTTTCTATCTTTGCGTTCCTAGCTTCGGCTCAAGCGTCCCCAAAACCGACGGAATGTTCGGCGTTTAGTGGAGACGCAACCTCGACTTTGGCAGCCCGCTGCACGCCTCAGTCGGTTCCGCCTTTGGCCACGTCTTCCCAGAGCCCCGACAATCGCGAAGAAAAAGCAAAGCAGGACCTCAGTTTGACGCAACAACTTTTTCTCGCATCAAGGCAAGTGTTTTGCCTTATAGGGGATTTGGGACTCGCGTTTGCCTTTATTTACTCGTGTTTGTTAACAAATTCCAAAGCGCCGCGGACCGGTTTACTCTTCTCCCGGACGACTCTCAGTTTGTGTTCAACTTCAACCAAACCCAGGAAGGCGCCGGCGATGGCGGCATGCTTGTAGTCGCAAACCGCAAAACCTTTCCCGCCTTGGTTGGGACGGGTTCTGGGATGGCCGTTGGTCGTGTGGGACGTAAGTCTGCTCTCTAACCTCGTTCCCCCACCAATAGAACGACCCGGTCCGACCCACTTTCTAACCCGGAAACAGCTTGTGGCCTCAACACCTTCCACACCCACCCCCGATCGGCAGAGCTGCAACTGGTCGTGCAAGGACGTCTGGTTACTGAAATGATGCCCGAAAACGGAATCGTGGACGGCGAAGGAAAGCCCCGCGTCATTAAAAACGAGATTGGAACTTACCAAATGACGCCCTTTTATCAAGGTTCGGTTCACACGCAGTTCAACCCTGATTGTTCCGATGCCGTCTTCGTAGCTGCTTTTTCCAGCGAGGATCCCGGCGCCGGCCAGGTGGTCGAGCAGACGATCGCGTTCACGGACGACCTGATCGCCGCCGCGTTCGGGCAGTCGATTTCTGGCGAAAACCTCGAGGCTGTGCGCAAGGCGATTCCCACTAGCATTGCTCTTGGGATCGAAAGCTGCCTGGAAAGGTGCGGTATTGAGAAGAAATCGATGTGATTTGATGTGGGTATGTGAGGCATCTCAAAGGGCTACTCTGTAGGTATGAATTTATATACAACATGGCAATGTGTTTTTGCAACGAGAAACCGGTATTGCCGCAGCTGAAGCGAATTGCTCGAAAACGGCAAAAGTTCCTTTTGATAGCTAGACTGGATTGGATATGTACAGCATCAATTCACTTACCTACATATGTTCTTCATGTCTTGCGCGTGTGATGTTTACCATGACGAATGATATGAGTTGTCATTTGTTAGACATAGCCGCCACCATAGCTTTGGGTCAATTAGTTTGAAACCAATGCCATAACTGCCGCCGTACTATTCGCTGCCACTCCCAGATTTTGGAAGTGTAATAGTCGGAATGGTTGTGCCACAATGCGCAAAAAAGGGGGGGGGAAAGGGAAAAAAAGAAAAAAGAAAAAAAATGGTAACGGCTTTTCTTAGCCAACTGTTGTACCTTTCTAAAGTTGTCCAAAAGGTGGGCAAGGAATCACATTTTGAGAATATGCCAGGAACAGATTTAGGCCCTGTGATACGTAGTAGAAATTTAAATCAAACGACGTGTTTGCACCGAACGTATCGTACAGTGTACAGTAGAAGGCGAAATGGGCTTCGCCAAATTTCGTAGTTAACATTTTTGGTAGTGGTGGTGTGGAGCCGTGACTTACGTGGCTTGGCGGACTTCGCTTGTACCTGACAGGTTCCCACGGATAATCACAAACCGACCAAAAATTGGGAAGGGCCAAAACAGGCCTTGCTGGGATTTTTTTTCGGACCCAAAGTCGTCCAAAACCCGCTGGACGTCAATTCCTATTTTCGCCCCCCCCCCTCCCCTTTCTGTTTTGTTTTGTTCACTTTCTGCTACAATAAACATTACGGTCCACAACCAGCTACAACTATGGCGCCGCAACTGGACGCGGCACGGCGTGTACTGCTTTGAGCCCCATTATCCCTTAACAGCCAACTAGTAGACTTGAAAGCTTCGAGCTGAACCGAAACCGTTCATAAAATACGCTTTATGAGACCGAATTCAAAAGTTTTTATTTGCAAAGTACGTTGTCTCGGCAGGCACTGTTCAATAGCAAAAATACGTGTTACGACCAGGGCAATCACAGAATGGGAGCTAGTTTTTAACATCCATCGACGTAGATTTTACTATAAGGGAAGTAGACAAGGAAGCCTGAGGTTGGAACAAATTTGACATTGCTACCTTGCCTATAGAGCAGCTTTAACAATCTAGGCCCAGTCGGCAACTTTTTTTCCGTCTCCATCATTTCACTTTGAGCTTTGAAGCCTTTTTCCATCCCCCACATACCACAAGAGACGCCATTATGAACGAGAATTTGCACAATCTCGTTGTGGCCTTTGAGTGAAGCGGCTTGGAGGGCGTTGCCGTAATAGCCGCCCTGAGCATTGACGTCCGCACCCTTATCGATCAGAATCTGCACAATCTCGTTGTGGCCTTTAAATGAAGCGGCAAAAAGAGCGTTGCCGTATCTGCCGCCCTGAGCATTGACGTCCGCACCATCCTTCAGGACCTTTTCCACACCGCAAAGCACGTTTCCTTGAGCCATATGATATAGTAAAGGAGCTTCAACTTCTTCAGAGCTGTTGAGATCTCCTTCATACCATGGTCTGTCGGGATCGTAAAGGCCAAAGGATATTTGATGAGATCTTTCACTTTGAATAAACTCCCAAACAAGTTTTCTAACTCCGTCGGCGTTTGGTCCACCTTGAGCAGCGTGGGTCATCCAATATCGTGCAGCGTACTGTGCCAGGGGCCAGTCTTCTTCTACCTTCACCGCTCTGAGGTCGTGGCTCAGGTCCAGCAGATATGCTAGGCAGACTTCCGCGATGCATTGCCTAGCAAGTCTCTCTTCAAAATGTAGCGACATCTTGCTTTCCAGTCTATTCGATATAAGGTACTCCTTCACTGAGAAGTGTGGAAGCTGTAGTTCTCGTTATTTTCAAGTCTCAAGCGCTTTGAAATGATGCTGAAATCGTTGCCTCTGTTTCGGCGCAAGCGAGTCGTCCTCCATAAAAAGTGGAGGTGGTTGGAAAATAGCCAAATCCACCTGCAACTAAGAAGTAGGAAGTTCTAAATCCATGGGCATATTAGGTGGACCAAAATGCCGGAACCCGAAATTCGTGACCTTAGATATATTCGCCAACAATTGTCTTGGACATCTTTGGCATAGACCGACATAAACAGTTCACACAGCTATATATATCCAACCAGGCTCTTTAAAGCCCAAGACAAGATGATGTCACCACCACAGGGCGCAACTCTCTATAGAGGTACTGCGCGCATCAAGCTTACCTCCCTATATTGCGATTTGAGTGACTCAGACCAGTATGAAAAGAAAGAAAAGATAAGAAAGCTGTGTAAGATCCTGGAGGCACTCCCGGACTATGCAAGTCCACAATACCATGTTGCCGCAGTTATTGATGATAGTCTGCTCAAGAATGCTATCGAGCTTTCGAAAACAAGCCGCGAAGTTTTGTTCAGCTGTCATGACCAGCCGGTGAAACTAGATTTACCACGGCCAAAAATGATACAGTGTGTTGCCGGAAGATCAATTATAAAGGCAGCCCAGAAAACGAACAAGGAGTGGTGGGTTGTGAAGCTTTATGCTCAGGAAGGTATGTGCAGTAGACCCGAAGCCCAGGCCAGAGCTAACTTGCTTGGTCAGGAATGGATGAGAGCATTATACAAAGATTGAGAGCTGAGAACAACAACAATCCAAGAGACTCGTTGGGCTGGATATTCCGACAGATACTTATTTATAGGTCGCAGAGAGACCACGCGCTAGAAGAGCTGTGGAAATCTGTACTTTCGAAGCATGAGAGACGGTGCCTCACCTATGTTACTTCTGGAAAACTGAGGAATGAATTCCAGGCACTGCTTAGCATTCCTGGGCTATGGCACCAGTCGCCGTTTGGTAACATGCACAAAATAGAGGCCATGAACTGCGTTGAGGTGGGTGCTGCCAATCAAGCAGTAAGTTAATGAACAGTCTAGCTGACCTCGACCGCGCAGGAATATGCACACTACCTTACTCAAATACGAAGTATTTTCACGGGTTTCGTCCGAGGACACACGCAGCTGCTCGGAAGCATCGACAGCTATACCGTTGCAGAACTAGAAGGCAAATGCCCTGGCCTGTCCAAGCACGAACGACACCAGCTTGAGCGACTCTTGGAGAGCGGGAAGCTGTTGCCTGGAGCCAGCTCTGAACACCGTCAACTGTTTTTTGATGCGGTATGCGACTTCAAGAGACAGATTCCTTCATTGCGCACATTCTTCAATGATATGAACTACCTGGAAGGAAGTGCGAGATATATAAAGCAACTTGTGAAGGAGGAACGCGATTCGACCGTCAGGCAGTCCCTTCGTAATATTTTCCGAGGCGACGAAAATTTGGACTGTGTCATCCAGAGCACAGATACAAGTTTCCACAACCTGCGGGTGTCGGCAGTGGAGGAAAGGTTCGACATTGCACAAAGACAACTTTGGCTCTGTGCGATGAGAAAATGCCGCTTTGTTGTTCCGTCTTCGTCGCTCTTACTCACAACAACTACCAAGCTTGAACAGTACGTAGAAATCTCGTCTGGTTCGGGCATTCTGTAATCGGCGTTGAACCTTGGCTTTTCTTTCATATCGACGGCGTTTACATCTACAGCCTCTTCGAGTAGCAATGGTCGCTCGGAAAACGTAAGGAATTGCAAAAGTCTTGTCGCGTTGCGCTCGTAATCCGGCGGGATTTTGTTCAAGATGCGAGCGTATGTTTCGTCAAGCGTTCTTGGTAGCGCTTTGAGCGCCGCTCCAAGACTAATAGGATCGGGACATTTTTCCAAAGAATCGAGTTGGCATGAGACCCATCGAAACCTATATTCCAATTTAGCAATGGTTCTTGGATGGTTAGGTGAGGGCTTGTCCTTACATCCCATTCGCCTTTTGCATTAGATGATCTTCGATTTCTTGTTGAATATCCTTTCGTTTTCGCCATCGTTTCAGTCCTTCGTAATGTCTCACCCTTCCATGAATATACGCGCATATGTCTTCTGCAACCAAATCGCTTTGTATCGGGATTTGAAGGCCGACAAACTCATTTAAAGCTGATTTAATGTCTTGTTCTGGACGACTCGTGAGTAGAAAATGAATGTTTGCTCGCGAGACTTTCAAAAGGTCCTTAACCCAAGTGAGCAACCCTTCATTCTTTGCCCCCTTTCTTGTCTGGCATTCGTCAAGCGCGTCCAGTACAATCCAGAGTTCGCCAATGTGCTCAGCCATTTTCCCCAAGGTTTCGTTCAGCGAGTTAACAGTGGGCATTCGCGACCCGTTTTCGCAAGAGGAGTAGAGTGAATGCAAGTACCCCTGGTAAGTGCTTGGGTTTTTTTGGTACAACTGGTACACAAGCGACCGAATCGCATTTTCGAGTGACTGCTTGCTGGTATCGCTAAAGTCAAAGTAAAAGTAGAGGAGATTGTCGGAGTAAGACCTGGCGTGGCGGAGGTCGTCGATAATGACCGAACTGAGAATTGTCTTGCCACAACCAGGGATTCCGTAAAGCCACAAAGAAGATTTTGGAGTTGCTTTCCACTGCGAATATTCTTCGCTCCTGAGGAACCATTGGCCTGTGTCTCCATAGCGTTGCTCTAAGGCTTTTCTGTCATTTGTCGATACGTCTGGCGGGGCGAGCCACTCGACAATTTTCTGAAATTGCCGATCCTGTTGCATTTCTTTCACGGTGGAATGGGTTTGCAAAACGGACTGGTGTACTATTAATTATACAAACTTGAGCATTAAACCTATTCACATTATATTGAATGAAACAAAATTCAGATGGGCTGCATTAGTGAAGTTTTGAATACTAACTAGTAGTGAGAACAGGTCCAATTATTTCAAGAATCGGCTTCTCAGACTCGACTTTCTTTGGCAGGATCTGCCGCAAAAGATCTTTCGCATATGCTGCAGCGGCCATGGCTGCAAAACCTTGCCAGTCCTTGTTCTTGTGCGAGTCAGAGTAATCACAGATGCCGCGGATGACCAAACATGGGAAATGGTTCATCAGACCAGCCGCTTCCATCTCAAAACACAAAACGCCCCTTTGCGCTGAAAGCTTATCTTGTGTTGTGGCATCTTTCATCATTTGGTTTGCGGAAGCAATCAGTCCGTAGTGAATCGTAGGGTTGTCCTCGTCTTCGGCTCGTTCGGCTCGAGATATTATATTCGCAGTATCGACGTTACATGTGTGAAAGCAAGCTGCGGAGTCGAGCGGGTGAAGGAAGTCTGGCTTGTAAAGCCGATCGGTATTTGCGGCTGGTCGGGAATGCGTCTTCTGGAGTCGTTTCCATTGAATCAACGCCTTCTCCACCTTAATATCGAGTTCAGGGTCGGTCATCATATATTCGGCCTCGAGTGCAGCGACTGCGTTCAACAACGTTGGTGGCGGCTGGTTTAAATTCCCGGTTTCGACAAACCCTTGGTTTTGAACCGTCTTGCCATAGTCGTACTGTGTAACGCCGCTTTCCCCAGCATCGCGACTTCCGACGACTACGTCGCCCAGCCGTATGTCGCGTTGTTGACTTGGCGCGCCACCCCCTACCCCGACCATCAATCCGATGCGGACGTTAGGGAAGCTATGGACCATGTCTCTCGCCACTGTAGCGGCAGCAGTAGTTCCACATTCTTTCTTAGGCATAACAGCAATAACAACGTGGTGACCCCCCATTGTCCCGAGAGCATAGGTGTTGTTATCTCTGTTGAACTGCGTTTGGGGGGGGGGCGTGATTTTCATCGAAAAATGTGCGGGCGGCGGCGAACTCCGTGGGAATCGCGCAAATCCAGCCAACAGTGTATGCTTTGGGATCAGACATGGCGGATAATCGAGTAAGGGACGCAGACCAGGGCGGACGATAGGTGGCGTTCGCGACAAGATGCTTGGTCAATGCTCTATTAGATAGGTTGACGTAAAGTTCGAACGGCGGGTGGAGAAAGTTGAAACGGAAAGAAGTTGGGATAAAGTTAGGACAGGTGGGGTAACGCGGATAAATGTATATGGCAGGCGTTTTGCTGGAGGTTGTCTGACCAATGGTTACACTGGCACTGGTCAGCAAGATCTGACCCTCACAGCCCCTAGGGTGATGTGGTTTTTAATTGGCGAAAGGTTCGCTCGGCGGTTCGCTAAAATCAAATGAGGCATTCTACATTGCTGTGCCTAGAATTTGAACCGCCAATCACAGGAACGTATAGGAATTCATGGAAACCCATGGAAATATATGGGGTAGCAACGTGGCCTGCTTTTCTATGGACAGGAGCAGGAACATTAGTTCATCGTTTTCACCAGCAATTGGTTCAATTCATTTCACCTCAGCGCTAATTAATTAGGCAGGACATGATGGAGGATCTACCCGAATTGCTAACGCCCGAAAATGATACAGGCAGCCCAGCCGCCAAACAAAATGCCATTATCCACCGAGCCGACTCAGTCGCCGAACAGGCTAAACAGGGCGAACAGCCAAATGCCGGGCGCACATTGACCCTTCTTCGACTGAGTGAATGGGACAGTACCAAATATTATGACACAAACAACCCCGAGTGTATTTATTATGACTTTCGCTGGAAGGTTTTTCAGCGTGAGAAGATTAGAGCAAGGCAAATCTGTTCTGATACAGATCTCGATTTCGTCCTAGCGCCGAGCGACTTTTGGCAGTCCGATTTTAAGGAGCGGCTTGATGCCATATTGAAAGATGAGAACAAGTTTCCAGCAAACAAGTACGCATGCGAAGAAACGATTGTCGACATATCGGTCGAGCGAAGCCGTTAGCGAGGGTTAAAAAAACGATTCGAGGGCCTAGACATCGATTGGAACATGTTGAACAACCACCTGGAAGGGCTTGGAGTTTTGTTTGTCAAGAGAAGGAAGATAACTATAAATGTGGAGTTTGTGTTCAAGGAGGATACGGACAATCCCGCGGCTAGGGGCAAAAGAAAGGGGCAATGCGCCACTGAGTCTCAAAAGCTCCAGCGAGCCGCCGATGCGGGTCTTTGGACTCGGGTTTACAAGCATCATCGCTGCAGGGGTAAGTATTGCAAACAAGGACCCCACTGCTGGCCAGACGAACGTGGAAACCACCACAGATTACTACCGAAGCACTTGGAGGAAATCTTTGACCATATTAAGAGGAATATGAAAGGAGGAGAGAGAGAGAGGAGGAGGTTGAGGTTGATATCGAAATCCCCTCAAACATCCTCAGAGGCGTATTGGATGATAGCCGCAAGCGAAAGGCTGGGGACGCCATCGATTGTCGCAGCTGTAAAACCCATGTGTTGGCCCGTAGCAAGCATCGGGACACAGCCGTAATCATCCCTGAGGTGGGTCTTGGAGATGTGGAGGGCGATAGGATGGACCGACTTGAGGAATATTGCAACTGGAACCTGCAACAAGTCAAGAGCGACAGATGGAGGGAGGCTTTGCAGGCGGCAAACCAGTTTGCGATGGATCAGTTTCTTGAACTGAACTCCATCTTGAAGCACCCAAAGGTAGCCGCTGACTTGATGGTGAAGGGCGGAATCAAGGCGGGAATTGCACTGCAGTTCGTGAGCAACATTAACAAGTGCCGACAAGAGGCAAAGGACAATTGAAGGGCACTTGAAGAACAAAACTTCGGGTTTACTTTAGCATATTGTTAGTTCGTCTGTTATTTCCATAATTGAGTTTATCCTGGTGGCTTGATAATAGATATTCCGGCGTGACGAAAGTGATTTTCTGCCATGACGTCGTCGTCCCCAACAACGTCAACGCACCATTCGAGAAACATCTTAAACTCCCTGGCAATAAAATCCTCGTTTTCGTGCCATTTTTTCTTTATAAACCTTTTAATAACCCCAAAATACTCCTCGATAGGGTTAAAGTCTGGCGAGTACGGTGAAAGAAATTCCAAAACAACTCCTGCCTCTCGGCACATCTGGATCAGCTTCTCCGAATGATGCCACGACGCGTTGTCCATGACGAGAACCGATTTTGGCTCCGTATACCTTCCGCAATAATGCAAGAGCTGAGCTATAAAATCCTCAAACAAGTCACTATCAGTCGAGCCTTGGTATACTCGCCTTAATACGATGCCATCCTGTGCGTATGCTGGAAGGATGTGCCATCGTTTCCCGCGACCAAACTTTGTAGTCTCCACCGGCGAACATCCTTTCGGAGACCAACCCCAGCGCCGATATCCCGCACGCCTATCGCAGCCCGACTCATCGATGAAAACAAGCTGATACGACTGGTATTGTGAGATGCGGTGCAGGTAGTGGTCTCGAAGGTCGTCGTCCCGTTGTTGTGCTATGCGACGAATCGTTTTTCTCGTCCATCCGATTGATCGTAACGTCCGACCGATCGATCGCTCCGATATTTCAGATCCAAATTTGCGATGAAGGAATTCTGCCATCTCACATCTGTACATATATGGCTGCTTGGTTAAAACATCACATAGGGCTTTTTGCATATGCTTTGACACGCGACATCGTCTGCCGAAATGACCTGCTTTGCAAGTGAATATTTCGGAGTTTGGTCTGATGAGACGCATCTTCTGAATGGTTCGTAAAGAGCAGGAGGCGTGCGAGGCTATAAGCTGGTTTTCGAATCCTTTGGATAATAGGGTTTGGATTAGTAGACGCTGTGCCGCGTCCAGTTGTGGCGCCATAATCGCAGCTGGTTCTGGACCTTGGTGTTTATTGTACTCAGAAAGTGAACAAAGCAGGAGGATGGGACGAACGTAGAAATGGGCGTCCAGGGATTCTAGGACGAATTTGGGTCCCCCAAAAAATCCCAGTATAGGCTGTTTTGGCGTTTCCAATTTTTGGTCTTGACTCTGGGTACCTGCCAGCTACAATCGGAATCTGCCAAGCCACATGAGTCACGGCTCCACACCACCACTACTAAAAATGTTAACTACAAAATTTGGCGAAGCCCATTTCGCCTTCTACTGTAGTAATGCTGAATGATTTGTGTAACTTTGTTAAAAATGGAGGCCAATCGCATAAATCTGTCCGCCTTTGACTTTGCAGCCGTGATAATGGGCGCTGTGAGCGGCATAGGTCGTTCTATCGCACTGATTTTACAGTACCAACTGGTGTCCGATATTTTTAGTGCAGAATTCCGCACTCACACCTACGGTCCCGAAATTGTCCCAAGCAAAAGCAGGCAATCCCACTTTAAGGAGCGCACCAGACAAGGCCCGCATTTCGTCCCTTGCTCGGATTTGCAAGATACATAAATAACAAGAAAGCAGCCGACACCGTCTGCCATTTACCGTCTAAGCTACAGCATGCCTCGGCGCAATCATAATTTCTGGCTGGCCTTGGACGCGCAGCAGGACGAAGCTGAATTCCTGGTGTCAGATAAGCTGCAAGAGGTTTTTGAGACCATACCCAGCCCGGATGTCCAGAAGCCGTCCTTGGTTGTCGTGATTGGAGAAGCAGCTAAAAAGGCTGCACTGGAAATATTTGGGATTAAAAGGAATCGAAGGTCCATCGTCAGCCAAAATGCATCCGAAATCCACCTTCACATCGACCCTTCCAGCGTGTTTAGCACACCGCTACTCATAGCGGAGACCAGGGTTTGTAAAAAAGAAAGCCGTAAAAATGCCGATGATACATGTCACGAAATTACAAGACAGCCAATAAAGAGACCAAGATCCCTTTATGACATGCAAAGACCCGTAAACAGGCTGCATACTAACCTCCTCGCTGCGTTTACCGACGTGTTCTGTCTTTTCTGCCAAGATTTTGGAGGTCTTGACCAGACTGCCATCGAGTTGGCTTCTTGGCTCGACCGAAGCCTTCCGTCCAGCTTTTCGGGGCGGGTGCGCCCGCGATTGATTGTAGTGGTCGATCAAAACCCAGGGATAGGGGCAAATGAAAACAAGATACGAGAAAGGCTGTTTGAGCTGATAAGAAAACACACCCTCAAAGACCCCCACGCCGTGTTTTCAGCAGTGGAGACGGTTGCGCTATTCCCAGACGAGAGTATTTCCAGATCGGCGCGGCACAGGCCATTAAAAGAGCGCATGATGGACAGTTTGGATTCGGCGCGAAATGACAGGTTGCAATCAAGGCACGATTTCTCCGCAACCCATTTTGCTGCTCTGTTCAAAAGCGCCTGCGCGCAATTTGGGGGTAACCCGGACGGCTCCTTCAACTTTGTCAAAACTGCCAGGAATTCGAACCCGATAGCCCAAAGTTTACACGCACACTTGTCCGACTTTCTCAGCCTCGTAAAACCCCCGAGCGATATAGCTACCTTTGCTGCGCCCATGATCGCGTCAAGCTTCCTGTTGGATAATTATCCACCTGGAACCCATTGTACGGTATAACTCCGGTATTCAACGAACCAGCTAACGTAAAGACAATGTTTAGATTTTCACCCCGAGGACGTGGTTCGTCATCTATACAAAGGCGTCGTTACCCGGGCTTTCAAAAAGAGCGTTTCGAGTTTAGAGGGTCGTGAAGCAGTATCCGTAAACACCTTTGTAAACTCCATAGAAGCCCATTTGAGAAAGTACGTCGAATCGTCAATCGCCGGTGCAATTCCCACCGCCGATATCCATTCCGAAAACCTTGCACGTTTTGCAAACAAATGGGCCGTCATCAGAAGCTCGGACACCTGCCTGGTTTGTTTGCGGCGGCGGCCTTTGTACGATTTGTGCCCTGGACATACGATTTGTGACAACTGCGTGCGTGTTTTTGGTCTCTGTGCGGACGATGATCCGTCGGTTTGGACGTTCGAAAAGTGTCTTCTTTGCCAAAATCGCTTGTCCGAAAAGACGCGGATTCGGATCCACCCCCGACGGCAGGCGTAGGGGTACTCTGTCTCGACGGTGGCGGGGTCCGCGGCACCTTGGTACTAGAGATACTGAAGCGGATAGAAGAACGCGTGAACCTCCCTGTGCCGCTGCAGCGGTTTGTGAAAATAGCATTCGGTATCAGTTCTGGTACGTGGCTGCACGTTTCCTGGGCTTTTGTGCCTACTAACTTTCATAAGGTGGCCTTATTGTTGCAGACATGTTCGTAAACGGGTCCTCCATTGCCAAATCCACAAAACGATTCGAATTACTGGCCGGTCGGATATTCCGACGTCGAGAGCTCCTAAGTATATCACGCTTGCCTTCGTTTTGCAAATTTATACTTTCATGGGTATCCACGGCCTGGAGCCCCGTATCCCTCCTGGGCCAATTTGCTGCACTTTTGGTATCCTATCTCGATGACGGGCTGTATTCTTCGCAGCAGATTGAGAGCGTGTTGAAGCATATATTCGGGGCCGACAAAGGAATCTTGGACGTTTCCAGTGCCACGGCGAACGGAAATCTTGTCGGACTCCCCGTCGCCACCGTAAATGAGGAGCCGATGTGCCGCATTTTTACTAACCGAAATGGAGCTTATCAAAACAACCGCCACGCGAAAAAGCCGACAAAATGTCTTGCCGTGCTTGGCAGCAACACGCACGACGAGATTGTACCCACGAAAGCCAATAAAAAACTAACATTGTGGGAAATGTAAGCTTTTCTAAATCGATTATTAGAGGCAAAAAAATTGAGTTAAAAGAAAAAAGAAACTAATATCAAAAAAGCGCACGAGCGGCTTCTGCAGCGCCAGGGTATGTATCCAAGCGATAGTCCATCGCTCGATGCGAAAGAGACGAAAGAAGTCTAACTCGAATTATACAGGATTTTCTCACCTAAGCACTTTGCAGGTCTCGGCACCTTCCAAGATGCTGGGCCACTAGAAAATGACCCACTTCTGTCAGCCCTCACCGCAATGGCGGCGTATTTTCCCGACGTCGAACAGCCGGATTTTATACTTTCGATAGGTACCGGCGAATCGAAACCGAGAACGGCCAAACCGTGTCCGGACGAGGTTCGCAACGTTTGGAAAAACGGCGCTTTTCCCAGGCTCTGTCGTCTTTTTTCTGAAAAAATAAAAGATAAAAAGCTGAGGCAGCTTTTCCAAACGAGCCCCAGATATCACCGACTCGACGTACAGTTCGACGGCGATCTGCCAAGGTTGGATGATTTCCGGAGCATTCCAGAACTTCAGGTCCGAGGTGAGCGCGATCAGTCCATCTCCGGAAAGATCGAGCGTATAGCCCGCTGCCTGGTGGCGTCCTTGTTTTATTTCGAGCTGGACGCCGTGCCGCAACGGTCTGCGGGGAAACAGGTTGTTACTGGGCGCATTTTGTGCACCCTTTCACCGGGCGAGCCGGGGTTTACCGAGCTGTTTGACCGTTTGCGCAAAGGCTCAGCTTGCTTTTGGATTGATGGTCGGCCGGTCGAGAGGAAAATGGACGAATGGGGACCTTCCAAAGGCTGCCGCTTCCAGAAACAAGTCCAGTTTACCACACAAGGCAGCTTTTCCGTCTCGCTGAAGCAAGACCGCGAAGACGGCTGTGAAATAAGCGGATCGCCGTTTTCAGCGGAGAATCTGGTAAATTTGCAAGGCCTCCGGGGAGCGTTCGGGAGATCAGATCACAAACGGCCATGGACGGGGTCCCAGGGAGGCGGTAACGGGAAAAGGAGAAGATTGTTGTAAACCATGCTGTCAATGGTTTCCCATAGGGTTTTGTACTTGGGCTTTTGTATTTGCATTTTTGTATTATGCTTACAGGCGCTTTGCAAGCGTTTTGCATTCAAGTATCTAGGCAGCAGCAGCCACAATTTAATTCTTTTAACCTATGCCGGCGGCAACACACATCTGGCTCGAGTTCGAATTACCAAAGGCTTTTTTGCAAACTGCCTACGCAAAGGTGCTCGCCGCCTTTCATCTCACCACATAATTTCCAGTCAGGAACGATAACACGAATAACAAAAAACAGCTTTCGGATGATCTTCGTCTGGCCTTTGTCGAAAGCTAAGACGCTCAGGAAGGACTGTCGCCTTTGCTACTTTGACTCTCAAAATGTCCAACGATCCTGATCCTTTCATAGCGGCTGTTCCAGCCGCTGCCACTTTTAGCTTTTGTTTTCTTTGCATATCCGCCTCTTTCAACTATGCGGTATTCTACCTTTATCTATACAAAAACGTGAAACCGCACAGTCATACCTGTTTGAGCAGCAGACAGCTTTTCTGTGCATGGTCGATTTATTTGGCAACGTCTATTGGGGTCCTCTCTTTACTATATTTTTCTTCCCGATATCTTCATATGCTCGCATCCTATTCCTGGCTAACAATGATTCCACAAGTAAGGCAAACTGATTCTGACACGATGCGATTTTAGTATTAATATGTTACAGGCATTACACTCAACACAAACATTCCCGACACAAATATACCCCAAAGCACCAGTCTACTTGTTCGGCATTTATTCCATTAGCATTGCATTCGTAGTTAGCTGCCAAGGCCTAATAACAGTGAGCTCAATCGCCAGTCAAGCTGTCCTTTATGTAGGGTGTTTTATTCACCGCCTAGCCGAGGCGGGTGCGCTTTTGTTTATGCGCTTCGCACAAAGCTCCACCACCAACCAAACCAAGACAATTCTGATGGTCCATCTCATCTTCCGAATCCTAGCACTATTGGTTGTCGCCATAGCATTGCCTCTGCTTATGAAGGCTATCAGCATGCCTTTTTGGTTATATTTTGTAAGTTTTGGAGCTTCTGCCAAAAAGGGCTGCGCCTCGCTGACCCCGACCGGCAATTGCAGGCCGCATTCGTCGTCCTTTTCGTTGCCGACCTCCTGGTGTATGTTTCATTTGCGGCGAAAGTAGTTATTGGCCCGGGTCCCAGTTCAACCCTTGCCACCGAACTGAATTTTCAATAAAGTCCGAAAGGTCAGTCCATCATCTGTTGCCGTGGATTGCCTTGCCTTGCCTTGCCTTTTTGGAGGTAAAACGAGATAAGAAATTTAGAATATACCGTAGGCTATACATTTAGGTATGCCAGTTTTAATGGGGTTCCGTTCAAGAATGGAATGTATAGTACCTTTACCCAGTAGAGCTGTCAAATTGCTTCACAAGTGCTGCTGCTGCTTTTCTTTGATTTCTTTTGTCGGTTTTGTCATAAAAATTCAGCAAACTCTTGCAATTCTGCCCGTCAGCAAATTGGCTCAATCTGGGTGGAGAACCAATTCTGTCGATGCGGGGCGGCATCGGCCACGGCGTGTCCGTCCAGTGTTTCCTCGGCCCAAGTATAAATAGTCCCATCTCCGTGCCAGTCAATCCCAAAAGTTCGAACAGCAGTCCCATCAACTTTCCCAGCTTCAGATTACAATCCCTCTTGTTCTTTTGCACCAGTCAACATGTCTTTGGTTCCTTCCATCACACAGGGGCAGACCAATGCCGTCGAACCTGTCAAGTCTCACAACCATGGACCTAGGCGTAACACTCCAGTCCCGCTACCTTTTACCGTTGGTTCACAACCTCCCGTCGGACCAAGCCACCATGTGCCGGTCAACCAGCCGCTTAAAACTACGACCTCTCATCCTGTATTCAAACCAAGCTCGAACGCTAACAAACAACCGGTGGCTGCCAAACGCGTGGCCAGTGATTCGAATTCGGGACTTAATTTATCGCTACATCAGATGGACCAATCGCACTTGACGCCAAGCTATGGTGTTGATAGCAAGCTGCGAGCCGAGTCCGGAAACCGGCGAAAGCACTGTTTGGAAAATCACACAGCCCAACCGCCGCTGGCAGAGATGCCCCAGAATCCAGACAGAACTGCCCCAGCAGCCGAGGCTGCATTCAAAGTAGGGCAGTTCACGGAGCATGTCACTCATGCCGAACCTTCTGGCCTGATTGGCGATTCAAAAGGAAATTCGTCTCCTGGTGTAAAGGCAGCAGAGGCTGATAAGACTGAGACTGGCGAGAGCCAACTCGTCGAATCAACGGATCGACCCACCAAACGGCAAAGATTCTGTACAGGATCCGAAGAACCGATGGGTGCTTCGTATCATCCTGCGCAGTATCAGCCAGGTCGGAATAAAGACCCGACATTGCTTACACCCAGCAAATTGTTGCAATGTTTGCTGCCCGCCGTAACCGAGAGCCAGACGTCAGCAGGTGTGTCAAAAGAGGAGCAAGCTGCTTCGGGAAGCAACTTCTCTCTGAGTCACCAAAGCAAAGGCAGCGAACCGAGATTGGCTAGAAGATTTGCAAGGATGAAAATGGCAAAAAATTCCCGCTTTGGGGATAAAAAAAATGAAGCAGCCCTTAGGGGTAAAGCAGATCGTCACGGCCAGGTCGACAACAAGAATGCAGATCTAGTGGAAAAAAACAAAAAGAGAGGGAGGTCGTATGAGGCTTCTACTCGAGTTAAAAATGTCCCGACGAAGCAAAAGGCGCGCGGCTCAAAGACGGATGAATGGATGGTGGACTCTGTTTTAGCAGAGAGGATTCACGAAGAAACCGGGCTCAAACAGTATCTCGCCCGCTGGAGACCAACATGGGTTGATGAGGGGGATATTGACCCAGGGCTTGTCAGGGATTTCAAAGATAAGAGCGTTGGGCCAAACGCAACCCCGATTTAGTGGACACTTGGGGCAGAAATTGGGAAAAGAGATGATGGTCACGTTTTGTTACATTGACCTTGGCAGTCCTAGATTCGGTCCGAAGCTGAATCTGGACCTGAATCTGGACCCAAAGCTGGTTTAAAATGATTGTTGCTCTTTGCGTTGTTCCGTTTTTTCAAATCTCGCTCAGGGCAGATTTCATAACAACGCACAACCGACAAAAGCTATGGTGTCGGCTCAAAAATACATCTTGCCTTCACCAAATGTTGAAAATGACGGCACAAGATTAGATTTGCAGCACCAGCTCTGGCATTTAACACTAATGGCCGACTTCTGAACGCGCCGACACAGGAAAACGGCCCACTCCACCGTGTCCTAGACCTGGACACAGGTACCGGCATTTGGGCCACTGACCCGGCGACAGTCGTGTATGGTATGGACATCTTCGCGCCTTCGCCACCCAAAATCCCACCAAATTGCAAATTTGTTATTGGAGATGTCACTGCGGACTGGAAAAGGCTGGCAGGCTTGCATTCAGGCCATGGCTGTGGCAGCTCAGAATATTTCGACTTTATACACAGCCGCATGCTCCTGCTTATATGCCCAAGCCAAGATCAGGTAATCCAAAACTGCTTTGACAATCTCCGGCCCGGGGGCATCGTTAAATTTCAGGAAATGTGCCAGCCAATCCGTTCAGACCTGCCTCCGGAATGCCTAGACCATTCGCTGCTCCCGGTAAAATGGTCGCATTATGCCATGTCAGGAACGATAGCTCTCGGGGTCGACTGCACATATGCGGAAAAGAAGCTCGAGAAAGCATTGAGGCAAATCGGTTTTGTCGATATCGAGATCAAAAAATACAAATGGCCGCTCGGAAGCTGGATGGCGAACGAATACCAAAGCCCAGATCGCGAAAGGTTGAAGATGATGGGGAACACCTGTGTCAAAAACTTTTCTTTGGGGCTCGACGGGATTTCTAAACTTCCATTTACCAAAGGACTGCAGTGGGACCAAAAGGCTGTAGATTTGTACGTTGGTAAAGTTAGAAAAACGCTTGGAGAGGGCCGACTTTACGTGCCGGTCATGCTTGCCTGGGCTACACGACCACATTGAAAAGCGTGCCAAGTAGTCTAGTGAACAGAAATGCCTATGCGAGATGAAGGCGACAGAGATGGTAAAACACTTCCCTGGTCTGAAAGGCAACAATGCACAGAATTCATGAAAATACCTATTTTGGACTTGAGAGAAAAAAATGAACAAAGCAGCACTGCCCAAACGAGAAACAAGTGAAAAAGAAAACGGTTGGAGCTTTTCATATTATGTCTAACCATCGATGCCCGTCAATGCGCAGTTTCTCTGTTGCTCGCTAGCAAACCTTGCTACATGCAAATGGGGCGCCAGAAAACCGACAAAATTGTTCTGCTTGGGAAAGGTGATCGCATGGTAATGGTCGACAGCACTTGGATTTCGGGACTGAAAAACTCGGACGGGATTGCCGAATCTTCCGAAGCTGGACAGGTACGAAAGCCGAGGTGGGCAAAAACAGAAAAAGAATCCATAGCGCGAATAGGCCTCAAGGCTGAATGAAGTGAATTGCGAGACATTCCCCGCTGGGTTTTGGTTGGCAACTGTCGTTCAACAGCGATCATATAAGCTATTACTCAAAGTGGGACAATCTGCCAGGATTTAGTCTCCTAGGCCTGTTTTACGGATGCATGAGGCTCGGCCTCCACAAGGACTAGAATTGGTCCAAAACTGAACTGCAACGAAGCCACATGGTTCGTATAAATTCTATTGGACCCAACATAGATTTGACCCTCGTCACAAAAGGACTGCAACTTACCGTCGCCATGTTTAAATGGAAGATTCTCGCGCATTCCGCTTTCGCCTCTGTAGTTCTTTCCTCCGTTTGCACCTTAACACTGAGCGCATATGCGCTTTTGAATGAGGATACTGTAAAGTCCGGCATAGTTACCTTGCAAGTAAGTAAAGTCACTTAATTCCTTGGCGTTTTCAAGCTGCTAAATTCAAAAGTTTGATGTTACGCAAATCTTAAAACTCGATGCGCTGGAACGGCGTTCCCCGCAGCAAGAAGGTCTTTTAGACGGCATAAGACCCGGAGCTCGTGTTTCCAGCATCTTGAACAATCTCCAGAGTGCAGCAGGAGCAGTTGCTACATCGGTCCCAGAGATTATCAAGGATATACCCAAAGTCATCAGCCAAGCGCCCCAGCTTATTTCGGAACTAGTTCCCAAAAACTGCTCCCTGGGGACCGGAGAGTTTTGTATCCAAATCGGTGACAAAAACTCATGTGACGCCCTGCCTCTTGACCTTTCTACTTTCATCGAGCCGGAAATTGTGAAAGTGTTGAAACAGCACTTTCAAGACATTGAAAATGTCGACGCTACTCTTACGCAAATCACAACGCCATATTTCCGGCATACCCTCATAGCCGGCGTATTGCTAACTGGTATCGCTACTCTCCTTGTCGTCATGTCGGCTTATGGCCGTTTTGCCTGGCTCAAAAAGTCGAAGGAGATTTTATTCTCACCGAAGCCCATTGTCTTCATACTGAGGCTGCTCATTGGACTACTGCTTTGCGTTCCGTACATAATCCCCACCTTGACACTTTCTATGGTCCGGTCCAAGCTCGATGAGTTGCCGCCATGGATCGAGGTTGAAAATGGTAACGTGTTCGAGCTTCTGATAGGATGCACATGTTGTGTACTGTTTGGGGCAGTAGTAAGCAGTGCTGTACACGTTTTCGCAAAGTTTTTCTGAGGCCAAGTTTTAGCTTGATAGTGCCTTTGCCCCTTTAGGTACTCTTTATAAACGTCTGCTTTGTAACGCGGTTTGAAAATCGTATTTGTCGTATAAAATGTTTACTCTTCGTGGTCCTCATCCACCGCGAGTAGCAGTGATATGTTTCATTTACTCTTATTTTGGTTTTGAATCTTGGAAGCGAAAAAACTATTACTTTCGAACAATGTTAACTTGTTAAATTACACAAAGTCCACTGCTGACCTTTTTTCTCATAAAAGCTAAATCTAAGGCGACCCTTTTACACAGACATCTTTCGCTCAGGCCATCAATGCTTGTAGGGGCTCGTCGAAGGATGGGCGGTGCCACGAATAATTGCAATTGGCCTCTGCTCCATGTTTATAAATGTAGTCGACGTCGTCCGCCCAGCTGCTATTGTCCAAATTGCCAAGTGACCCGGTATTTTGAGGAACAACCGGGTAGCGAGCCACATGCTGTGAACCATCCAATTGTCCAAGCGTCTCTGAATCCATACTGAGTGGTCGCAGCAAAGCTTTACCTGCTAGGGGAAATCTAGAGGATGCATCCTCTCTCAAAGCAAAGTCTTTTGGGAGGCAACCTCCCCCAAATTTCGGCGGGGCGGCTTCTTCCAGAGCCTGTAGCGTTCGATCACAATCCCATGACTTTGCCCCTGTAGTGGTGGTAGGCTCCCCGTCAGATGAACATGGCATTAACGGTGGTAGAGCTGCCTTTGCCTCCGTCGGTGGGCAGGGGCTGGGTGTCGCGACGGCTTCCCGGGACCCAGTGGACGTCACTGATGCTATACCCTCAATGCTTTCCGTGAGGTGTGAAGACTGCTCACATAAAACGGCTGCTTAGCTGACGAATCTAGCTCATATTTTAACGGAGCCCCCTGACGGCAGTGGTGTGCGCAATGGAGCGCCCGAGTTATGACAATCTGCTCACCCTTTCCAAACCTGGCACATCTTCCTTTTCTAAATGTTTCAGATGTTGAAAGTTGAATGGCGCAGAAATTCGGTCTTCTAACTTCCTTTTTCTCTCTCGACTGTTTCTCTCTCGACTGAATAGCGGCGTAAAGACACGCATAACTGGTATGCTGACAACCGCGACTGGTGGTAACGTGTATTGCAATCAAAATGGCCGTAACAGTGTGTTTGATTCGTGAAGAGTTGTCAAGATTGGACATTATCGAGCCGAGATTCATGCGGGCATTGATTATTTATACCTTTATCCCCCGGCGTAGATGGATATTCGGACTCGTTCGATCTCCCAACTTTTATTCTCATTTGTAATCTTACTGTTTTTCTTTCCTGATAAGGTGCTCTCATGTTCTCTATAAAAAGCAGAGTCTACAACGGCAGCAATACAGCTAGACTGCATCCAGCAGTCTTTCGCAGCATTTATGTCTAAAACAAAATACTCAGCTTCCCTATACGTTTTTTACGATCAAGGGGCTTGCAATGAATCAGCGCCGTAGTATCCATGCAGCTAAGCACCCAAGCAACAATGGGTCTTATTGTTTTCCGGTGGCTGCGAAGGCATCACAGAAAATTTCCCGAACTGTTATCAACAGATTTGTCAGTAGCGTTTTTGTCTAAATCATCAGTTGGAGCGCGATTGAGCATAGAGTAAGCGGAGTTTCGTCAAAAGTTTCTTGGTAGGCAAGTTTTGGGCTTTGACCAGCGCCCCGCTTAAGCCGTGGCATTGATAGGTTAAATCAACCGGACGCCGAACAGGGAAAAAATAAAAGTGATTAAGCTGCCAACTTCTCGCCCGTCGATGGTCAGTTTGAGGAATTTATTTCTGTTCAGACAGAATTTTGGCCCTGAAGCGTAAGCCGACGCCAAAGATAGTTAACTAGACCATCATGTGAACTTTGGAAGGTACCAAAGATCAGCGCTGAAAAAGCCTAGTTTCGGGTGGGTAAACGTAACGCTAGTATACCTTACCATGTTGTTTTTCATTTAATTTGGAGTGTACGTTTTCTGCACTACGACCTTTATCGAAGAGCTTTTTCAATAGCACGATACCACAAAGGTCAAGAACACTGTCGTGCAGATATTCCTTCGAGTAAATTAACACATCGTTAGGCTTTGCAGGTAGATACGAAACTTGGTCATACATTCTTTCTTTTATTTTTGATTTTTTTTAAGAAAAAAACAAAAGAAACAGATACGGAAAAAGCAGCAGACTTCACCAAAGGCCCAGACGGGTTTTTGGACAACTCAGATTCCAAATTGGGGATACGTCAGCCAGATGGATATTCGGCCTTGCCGTATAAGCTCTAATAAAACAACGCTTTTCAGTATTCCTATTTAATTCTTCTCGACCTTCGATTTTCAATAGTTCAGCCTGCTCACTTACAGACAAAAAATCTCACTTATTGTTTTCAAACCAGGAATCTGATATAGCCCTTCTTTCGACACAGTTATCGAACTGCAATGGGAAACACTCTTCGGTCCGTCAAACTAGCAGTTCGTTCGAAAAATGTAGCAAACATACACAAATCAGAAAATGACGTGGTCACACCATTGTTTTTCACTCTACCTTTCGAAGAGACGATTGAAAACGTTGGTCGGGCCTATTGCTTGCTTCACAAAGCGAGCGGTAAAATCCAGTCAGAAAAGCTGCGTCCAAATCCTAGGCTTAGCCACATAGTCGCCAATTCAAGGCTGCTTGCTATTGTAAGAAAAGAACTCAATAACATATATAGCGGGATGGGTGAAATTCATTAAAATCACAAAGCATTATTTGAGACATTCTTGGAGCAGCAGTAAATGGCATTGTAAGCGTTTCATAGTGTTACCTGATGCTGGGGCAAGCTGTCCTAAAGCGCAAAGGAAGCGATATTCAAAGGCAAAGATGGGAACGGTCCGTAGCTTGGTAATCTCCAGAATCACTCAGAAAATGTTATATGTCAGAAAGGTACGATTCTATCTAAAAAGTGGTGTTGAAAGGCAAAAGGGAAAACAATGGTCCAACGACAAAGAGCGGCAATGTCATGACGCAACAATGTTCCAAAACACACGCTCCACCTTTGTGTTTTTGTTTTCTACCAAAGTTGGCTTACGCATTGGAATCATACGATTGGGAGGCGTACCCCCACGTTTTTGTATATATCTATCTCATCACCGGCTTGCCATCCCTGAACTTGGACATGATCGTCGACAGATCCTGAACTAGCAGCCGATCGTTGTCCCTGATTCCACCTATCTCATCTTCGCCGATTTGAACAGGAACGTCCTCATTATAATACAAAGCAGCGGTCTTTGGTTTATCCTTGGATTTGCCTGTCAAACGAAATAGCTTTTGAGGCTCTTTTAGTTCCAGCTCTTCCATATTATAACGTTCCAAAGCGATTGTTATCTTGGTGCCTTTGATGCTAACTTCGTGCGATTCCTTGTCATATTTATGTGGTCTAAGCGAATGGCGAATATCCGGGGCATATTGAATATCGCCGCCCCAATCGTTTGCGGTAAGTAAGAGATACACTCGCTCGTCGCTGCCTTTGTAAAGCTTGAGAATGTCGTAGCCTATCAGAACCGGGATAGGTGGCGAAACATGTGTGTACGTTTGGTTCATCACCGTATTGAGCCATTCATCGTCTTTGAAAATTTTGTTCCAAACTTGCATTGCTTTTTCTTGCTCTGGGTGAGGATTCGCGTTAATCCCAACCTGCGCCAGTCCTTTCTTTAAATAAATGCGAGATACGGGAGGCAAATGTTTTGTAATCGTGTCAAAGATTTCTTGTGGTAAGTTCTCGAAAGCTCCGAGCTTCTTTTTTTTAGACATATTATCTAATATAAAATAAACTAGCTGGCGTATCGTGCCAGCAAACAAGTATCAAGTAGCGCAGCGAAGGTCTCTTTTATAAGCTATCATTGTTGCACCCTGTCTATTATCTGCGTTGGGGATCTGCGTAACCCTAGACTTCGGAAACAGAATGCATCTCCAGCATCCCATTTTCGGTCCGGAGTTTCTGAAAGCCACCCTAAAACAGCAGTACGGAAAACAGGATTGCTGTTCCTGTGCTTGTAGCACCGTGACGACTTCTATCAGGGTTCTAAAGTCATGGACCAGAAATTGTCCTCTGACGATGTCCCGTTTGTGGAGTTAGTTCCACCTTTCCACCCCAGTTAATTGAAAATTGGAATCCTTAAAAACATATTTTGCATTTTCTGGTTTTATCCTTTTATACTGTAATCCCTACCACTTGACGCCCTTGGAATCGCACGACAATCTAATTGCGTTTTATTCCGCGTTGAACGTGAATGCAGGGATCCTTAACTTATTGTTTGTTGTTCATTGCCTACCATGCGATGGACGACATTTTCCCTCGCTTTCTCCTACCTCTTTTATTCATCCGAAAGTAGTTCTACGAAGAACACGCCGCCAAGGCCTGAGATCCTGCGAAAACGCACAACGTTCGGAACTTCTTTCGGCATCCCGGGGGACAATGCGACATTTGACTACGTACGTCTGTTTGTGTTTGGAAGAAAACTACGACTGACATGTAGCCGTAGGTTATTGTCGGAGGTGGCAACGCCGGTCTTGCCGTAGCCGCCCGTCTTGCGCAACAGCAGAAAGGAACGGTGGCGGTCGTCGAAGCCGGCAGCTTTTATGAGATTGGGAACAGCAACATGAGCGAGGTCCCGGCATTTGCTAGCATATTCGCGAGCAAAGGTGTCCACGATTGGCAGCCGATGGTGAGTGTATTTTCCAACGTATGGATGTACCGGCCGGTAATAATTGTTTCGTTATTTATGTTCGAAATCTTTGCCATTGTCGAAACGAGACGACGATGCTATCGAGACAGCCTCTATAAAAGTGACCATTGATTGTAGATTCTGACCATGAACTAAACAGGTCGACTGGGGATTTGTTACTGAGCCCCAAATTGTAAATTTTATCACATTCCTTTGCAGAACACCCGTCCTAACTTTTATTTGTTAGGCCACGGATGGAAAGTCAATCCTCTACCCGCGTGGGAAATGCTTTGGGGGATCAACAGCCAGAAACTTCATGGTCTACCAGCGCGGCAGTGTGCAATCCTACAAGATGTGGGCCGACCTGGTTGGCGACGAAAGTTACGAGTTTGAAAACCTCCTGCCATACTTTGAGAAAAGTCTCAAGTTTACGCCTCCCGATGTGAACCGAAGATTCAAAAATGGCACTGTCGCTTATGACCCCACGGTGCTAGGGAACGGTCAAGGGCCATTGTCTTTGACCTTTTCACATTACGTCCAAGCCTTTGGTACGTGGGTGGTCAAGGGACTCGGAGAACTCGGGTTTCCTATCATTCCCGGATTTCAAAGCGGCCATTTGATGCGGGACGGTTCCACCATGGGCCAGTCCTATAGCATGTATAACATTAACGCAACCACTATGCTGAGAGACTCGTCCGAAACGTCGTTTATGCGACTGGCCATGGAACATGAGAATTTTATCGCCTACCCATCTACTATGGCCAAAAGGGTTCTTTTTGATGAGGATAAAAGGGCCACGGGCCTTGTCGTTGACACTCAGGGTCTCCAATACACCTTATCTGCCCGCAAGGAGATTATATTGTCAGCAGGCTTTATAGGAACGCCGCAGCTGCTTATGGTGTCCGGGGTTGGGCCAGCGGATACCTTGCAGCGATTGAACATTCCCGTCCTTGCAGATCGTCCCGGCGTTGGCCAGGGTATGCAAGACCACGTGTATTTCGGTCCGTCTTATCGCGTCAACGCTCCAACGATGTCGTCGCTTTTCGAGAATCCCAAATTCGCCGCGCAACAAGCCGCCGAATTCAAGAACCACGCGGCTGGAATGTACACCAATCCTGCGTCCGATGTAATTGCGTGGGAAAAGGTCCCGACGGAAATGCGCTCAAACTTTACGGAGGCCTCACGGACAAGGTTGAGTGGCTATCCTGAGGATTGGCCCGAACTGGAATATATTTCCCTCAATGGATATTTGGGCTGGAACAACGATTCCCGTGGGGGATCCCCGAACGACGGGTACAACTATGCAACCTTGGCGGTGGCATTGGCCTCGCCATTTTCGAAAGGTTCCGTGACCATCGTTTCTAACGACACGTTTGTTCATCCTAAACTCGATCCCAAATTTCTGTCCGAGCAGGCCGATGTAGAGGTCGCGCTGGTCGGCTATAAAAGAGTGCGGCAGTCTTGGCAGACGACCACAATGCAACAGTTTCTCGTCGATAAGGAAGAAAAGTTCCCGGGCCACTCAGTCCAAAACGACGATGATATCATAAAAGTTATCAGGCAAAGCTACCACACTACGAATCACGGTTCCTGCACTGCCGCTATGGGTAGACCTGAGAACCCCATGGCCGTGGTGGATGCCCAGGCTCGTGTGTATGGCGTTCAAAATCTTCGCGTGGTTGATGCGTCAGCCTTTCCGCTTTTGCCACCCGGCCACCCAGTCGCCACAATTTATGCGCTGGCCGAGAAGATTTCGTGTGATATTTCGAGCAACTGCCCTGAACTGCAGACAACTTGTAAAGTCAATTAGCAGACAAAGCTCATTGGAATGAATGCCCCCCGCTACAGTTAGCCATGATGCAATTAATTTCCCAATGCAAAACTATAGTCCTACCACTATGAACATATTAAAAACCGGTCCCGCTTCCAATTTCAGCACATCACCTTAGTTTATAGTATACCTTAGCTTAGAGCAGGCGGCCGTATTTTGCATGGTGAAAAACCTTTCGTTAGTATGCTTTTTCTGCCGTTACTGTTAATTAGCTCCGTATCAGATTTAAAGATTATATAGAGCAACAAAATTCCTTGATACTGGAGTGTGCAGCCCGGAAATTACCAGTCAATCTTCATTTCCGGAATATCCTTTGCTTAATGCGTTGTGCGCTATGTTTCTTTGGGATTACTTCTCCTGCCGCTATTTTAGACGTTTTCTGGCAATATTTTCGGGCTCTGCATTTCTCCCCGCCGCGTACCTCACTATTGCTTTCGAACTGGCTTCAATTTTTTTCATTGCCCACTTTGGGACGAGAACCTTCTCTTCTTTACACTCCCCAGTCTGTCTTATGCAGTAGGAAAAAGGTTTGAAGCTGTGCCAGCTCAAGATGCGACCCCACTTTTTCAATCAGCTACTACGGTATGTCTTCCTTGCAAGCCGGTCACGATGGGAAAAGCTTTGCGAAAAGGTCGACGATCTCAAAACAAGGTTAGAGATCGAAGAACGAACTAGATTGAATACGGAGGAAGAGAACCGGCAAATTCAGGGCAGTCAGGCGGGATTGCAGTTTCAAGTGCAGGAGCTTTTGGGTTTATCGAAGACTTGCGGGTGAGCGTTTCAAACTACAGGTTGTACCGCTACTAAAAAATCCGAAAAAGTGCGGAGCAGAGAGCACAGGCCACAACTGAGTGAAGAAAACCAAATAGGAAGCGCCGTTGCAAAAGATTATTGCGGGCTACAATTGATGAAATCCAGTTATGCACCAATGTCAACACGGTTCCGCTTCTATTTACATCGTAACATCCCCGTTCTTATTCAAGCCAAGCCTCTCTGTCAAGTTAAGAACTGCAAGGAAGTCACCCACATCACCTACCCCATTATCTATATAGTTTAATAATGTTTCCACGGCTCTCTGCGCGCTTTCCTTGGTTGGTCGACCATGTTCTGAGCCACCAGAGTCGACGATATAGGAAAAAGAGTCCGATGATTGAAGCACGTTGTGGTAGTTGGTCCAACTTTGTGGTGGCTCGGGCGATATAATAAAGGAGCTAGTCGGCGGTAGCTGTGGGCCTGGTGAATCTGCTGGCGGCACCTGATAAAAGCCGGAACTCAACCCTTTTGGTCCACAACGCTGATTTGCTGTGTGGTGTGGCGTCTGGGCTTGTTTGCCCTGGAAGTCGTCGAAGTCGAGGCGTTTTGATGGCTCTAATCTGTTTTGGATGGATACAGATCCGCCGTCGGAAATGGCTGGACGGGATACTAGTGAGGCGGTGCTCATCGGGGTACTCATAAATGGCGAAACTAGATGCTCAAGTTAGTAATTGAGCGAGAATCTGGTTTTTGTTTTTCTTACACGAATCATTTTCGGAAAAGCTGTTGCTTTTGCGAATCCGGTTGTCATCTTGAGTCGAGGCAGCTGGCGAACCCCGCAAGTAGTTTTGCGGCGATGCTGGCGATGCTGGCGATGTTCTACGTTGAGGGACGTATGGCTTAAAGGTCTGGAAACAAGGGATGCTGGAACGATGTTTTCGTCTGAAAGCTTTCATCCAGTTCGAGGACAGGACTCGTTTTGCAAGCTGCCTCGATATTTCCGGGTTATCCTCGCAAATTTGCCTGATCTTTTCTCGAATCTTTTCAGCAGAAACAACGGGAGGGCGTTGGTTGATCCAGGAAATTAGTTTCTCCTCAATATCAGCCTCCGAAAGCTCCGAAAGCTCATCTACAGCCAAGATCTTATCTTTTTCGGATAGAATCTTGGAGATGGTGCTAAAGGTTTTTGGTCAAGTTAGCAGATTTGCTAAGCAGCGTGGAAACAAAAGCGTACTTTGATCTTGAACTGTGCTTGAAACCGCGCAATACCAAACAGAACTTTGGTAAACACTTGCCTTCTGTCTACTTTGAACCGGGTCGCTATTTCAGCCTGCTTCAAACTCCTGTTTTCGCTGTGAAAATTACAAATCTCTCGTTTCAGCTTGTTCGATATCTTGACCCGTGGTTGTGGCTTCAACGTATTGCGTCCTCCGATTGGTCGCGTTGCAATTGGCGTGGCTACGGTTGGTGCGATTTGGGTGCTCTGATTGGACGGGAAACTGGGACTTTTCGCGCCGCTAGGCCAGATTGAACTGGCATCGAGCGAAGCCAATTGCGGATGTCCTACGCAAAATTGACTTTGGTGCTGCTGTGGTTGCACGTCTGGAAGTGTGTACGGGTTCGTATTCTCATGTTGCATTGACATGGCCTGCTTGTAGTACCCGTCTGCATAGCAGTTGCAACCATTGCTACTATCGAAGCCCGCGTGGCCTCCGGCAGTATTCATGTTCATGCTTTTGCGCGAGAAGTCGGCGCGAAGCACCTTGTAGGGTGGCGAAATTGCTGCCAATAAAGTCCGTGCCCTAGGAATTAGGTTCTACACGACCTGAGTGCTGGCATAAAAATTCGTAAAAGATCCGAGTCGGCAAATATTTTATTCAAAGAAATTTAGCCAAATTGCATTTGATCATTTTACAGAATTTACCATGGTGATCGAGCGGCAAAGGGTAGCATGATATATGGCAACGAATTTGCTGCGAAATGCCGCGAAAAGGACCTTTGGAGCTATGTTTTTCCAATGATGATGTAAACAGTCGCAGTACAACCCTTTGGATGGTATTTCGTCCCTGGGATCGTTGCTGTTGGCGTTGTTGGTGCTGTTGATGCTGTTTGGAGAGGATACGACTCCACCCAGTGGCGTTTAATTTTAGGCGGAGTACCCACCAGGTCCGCTTTAAGTGTGAATGATCAGGGAGGCAAGTGGGGGACAAAAATACGCGAACTGCCAAATCCTCGAAGAAGACGGACATGGCCAGTAAAGGCTAATGTCTTACAAAAAGATAGCAAAGGACTGGAAGACCGAGCGAATCTGTGTTGGCCGGGGGATGGTTTGATGGGGTGATTGGACCCTTACAGACAATAGGGCTGCATAAGTCCCACAACTCCAAAGTACGTATAATATTGTTTCCCGGAGTTTCCCCATGACGAGGAGCCATATTGTGAGCACAGGCATTTCAGCGGTCGGCGCGCGCGGAGTCAGTAAGCATAAAAAGCTCTCAAATACCTTGACCGACCTCGAATGCACCCCGTAGGACAGATTCAAGAATGGGCCTGCATACCAAGTGCTAAAGGACAGCAGCCCCAGGATTTTACCGTTAGCGGCATGCGGGGGCGTCACATTGCAACGTTGTCCAGGCGATAAGTGAGTCATTTCGACGATGTAATGCCAAGTCCCGCGTATGTATGTGACCGAAATGAGGACAGCGAGATATTGGCGATGTGACAAGCAACACTAGGCAGGATGGCGTCGCAAGTGCTGAACCCACAGCCTTGGACGTGTTTGGTCCTTGTAATGATACTGAACTGTTGTGAAATTGATGACGGTGATTTTGGGAAATTGTACCAGAGCCTCGGGATTGTGATGAAGTTGGTGATGAGAAAAAGTCGAACGGTGATGCCGACAAAGTTACTGCGATTGGAAGGAAAAAGAAATATTAGCAGCATGCCTCAGATTAGTGGGGCTTTGGTGCCACTGTATCCGTCGAAATGCTACTCCGTCGCAAGGAAAACCAGGGATGGAGCTTTGCCAAGGTGGTGATAAGAACCAAAACCCCGGATCCAGCAAAAGGACGCTGCGAGTTTGCCATTTTTCAAATGTGCAGTTGGTGTTTGTGCGCCTGAAATACAGGGCCGAAAGGCCAACTGAGATTGGTAACTGAAGGAGAGTGGGGCCCGCACATTTGTCAGGTTTTATGGAAGGTGCTCCCTGCAAAAGTGCCGAATTAGGAACCGGAGGTGTAACCCAAAGCAGCATTATCATGTTGTTACGTTTGCACAGCACCAACATCGACCAAAAGAAGGAAAAAGGCAGTTATCACAAAAAAGATTGCCAAAGACCAGATTTGGACCGTTCGTGCGGAATCTAACTGCGTGGACGAACAGGCGCAGGCGATGGAAACCCCGTTTTGACTGGCAAGCTTCGGGATGTGGATGTAGGCATAGGGAAAAAAGAACATTTATTTTTGAAAGTCGAGTCCGACGCCGCTACCATCGCCAACTCCTAGGTCAAAACAGTGGCTAGTCTACTTCATCAATACTTTAGTTGCATAGCATCACAGGACCCTAAAAGCCATGGTAGCCGCGCCTCAAAACCACGTATCAAGCGGCACAGCTGCTTCGAATGAAGACGACATGGTAACTGCCACCCCACCATTTCCCAAACGTCCCCAGACCGATTTGCTCAGGGGTTGGGAAAGCGTGAAGTTAATACATCATCAGGTGCCCAACTATGATCATCTTGACCATTATCTCTGTCGCGCACTGCAGATGATTGAGTCCGCCCGCCAGATAAATGTGAAAAGAGAGCGGATCTACCAGCAGGAGCGTGTGGAAGCTCAGGCATTGCTTTATAGAGTGCACGATTTGCAGGAAGGACAAAAGGAACTTATGTCGGACCATACCAGGGCCATCAAAAACCAGGAGGAGATGATGAAAATCAATCAAAGTCTGGAGCTTCAACTCGAAGAAGCCGAGATGAACCAAGCTGCGTGGGAGCAGCAGCACTGCCAGCTTGTCAAAAATGCGGACCTGAACAAAGCTCAAGTCGAGGGATTGGAACATGTGGTCGAACAACAGGCGCGAGATTTGCTGGTCGTGAGAGAGGATAACGAAAAAATCATGTCGATGCTTTTGAAACATTACCCTAGCCTTTTGGAGGACGGCAGCAATCTGTTTTCAATCTTGGAGAACGAAAGCGAAAACGGCAGAAAGAAGAGAAGGCGGCCATCCAGCTAGACAAAGATAGGCGAAGGTTTTACCACTCGGGTAGGGACAAAGGCTATATTTTTCGAACCTAGCTTGCACAGTAACCCTCTTCGTGTGCAGCCATTATTAACAGGAGATTATAGATACGAAAATGCTAGCTTTCAATAAGGAAGACATGACACAAATGGGGACGGGTATTTGACTAACAATCAAGGCAGACTAATGTGGGAGTTCGAGTTTTGGAGTTATTGCCGGCCTGGACACGGTTCTTCGTTCTATCTCGATTCCAAGTGTGCTTTGTTCACCTTTTTGCCCGAAGTGGAGCTTTGGCATGCGATAGAACTTGGGAATCTGATATTGTGCTGAATCTGAATTGTGCTGAATATGAAAATGCGGCGCTCCTGCGCTCCTGTTGTTTGGCAGTGTGACGTTTCAACGAAAAATGGCTCGGCCGACTTTGGCACAAGCGGACTAAAAACGGGACAAAAGTCGGAGTAAGTATATAAACCTTTTAACTTGAATCCAATCAAAAGGATCACACTATTAACCCTTCTTTATTTTTAGTCAGGCCCCGGCCCATTAATTGTCCTATTCAACTCAGCCACATTGACGACATAGATCGTACGAAAGAGTCGGAAATGCGTTTTATCAAGGCGTTTCCGTTAGCCGTTTCGCTTCTTGCTCCCTACACGGTGGCAGAAATGCGGCTAAACGTGACGGCGATTGGTGCACAAAATGGCGCCTCCACGATTGAATGTTGGGAAGTGGATTCGCCCATCGACGCTGAGGGCAATTTGAGTTTGGGGAACGTACAAAATATCACCTGGAGCGTTGTTCCGCCAGGAAAGTCCGAAGGGCCGCACAATGCACCATATAATTTGTAAGGTCGGGCAAGAAATAAGAGACCGTATTTCAGTCTCACTGACCATTCAACAGGTGGCTGTTCCTGCTAAAAGGAATGTTTCATTTTACCCTTCCCGGTAACGATTCGACGGACGCCTACCTGACGGCTGGGGAATTCGGTCTCTTGTTCGCGGCAGATACGGCAGACGTGAGCGTCACCGGCCATGCTAGCGCGTCACTGGGAAATACCGAGACTGTTTTTGCGCGGATGGCGACGGAGGGTGGAGGGCTTCCCAATCATAGGAGAGTGCACATGGGCGCATGCAATGCAACTGAAATGGCAGGTTGGAGGAAGCTGGGCTGGAACAAGGACAAGACCTGGAGAGTGGCAGGTCAGAGGTAGTCTGAATGCTTCCAGACTCGTGTCCTCAACCAAGTAATACCGTTGGGGTTCGGAAAGTCAGGCAATAGAACTTCATAGTATACGCTCAAAAGTAATTCCATACATACTGTACCAAATCAGGCATGTTAATGTTGTGAAGATTGTTGGATTAAGTGCCGCAAGGCGTTCGTGTCAAGTTTGTCAGCTCCTATGGTCCCAGAATTTGGCCAGGCCAAGAACTTGACTACATCGCAAGGCTTGGTCGCAATTCCACCCTGCGTGCTTGCCATAAAGCGGAGTTTTCGCGCCCAAAATAAAAGATTGGTCCGTTAACAAAACCTGGCTTTTCAATAGTGCTCCGTAGTCTCTATTCTATTGTTCGTTTTGTTCCCTTCTTTTTGCAAAAGAATCATCGTCTACTTCTGAAACAAACACATTTCACGTCTTTGTTTTGTACATTCTTTCGGTCGACTATTGGCAGCTGTTAAGCTAGCGCATGGATGCCAGCGTCAGCCACCTAGCCATGTCGACTGATTACTGCAAAAGCTCAGAGTCTTCAGATCCGAGTGATGATGCTCTAAACGCCACAGCCCTGCGGGCCTTCGTGAGCAGCCCCATCACATGGGAAACGATCAAATATCTCGCCGTGAGGACAAGCGAGGTGATCGTTTGTGAAAATGACAAAAGAACAAATATGTCTGTTGAGTCCACGATATCGGACCTCGAGAGGTTTATTGCCAACCTGGTTTGGCATTCCAAAGTCCGAGCTGCAACATTGATGTCTTCTTTGGTTTATTTAAGTCGACTAAAAGCTCGCCTCCAAAACTGCATTGGTCATCCAAGTACGCCGTATAGACTCTTCTTGGCAAACCTGATACTGACAGCCAAATACTTAAACGATAAATCGCCCTGGAACAAGGAATGGGCCAAATACGCATTCCTACGTGCAGTGGACGCAAACGGTGACAACCTAGGTCATGGCTTCCATTTCAGCACTGCAGGAGTAAACGAAATGGAGAGACAGCTCCTTGATCTGCTATCTTGGGATCTGAAGATTGAGAACAGTGACTTGTATCACGAGCTGGAGATGTTCCTGAAACCAATACGTTTTGAGATTTCCGAAGAAGCTATTAAAAAGGGGAGGTTAGCAAGGAACGACCATGCCTTAGAAAACTGCTAAACAGGTGGTGGATCCATGGGCGAAGCAGTACCACAATACCCTCAAATTGCCGGGTTGCCCTTGGAAAACTCTCTATTGTATGAATTACATGTGCACTTTTGGACTGTGCATTTTGGACTGTCTGCTTAATATAATTGGAGGATATTTTGTGTCTTGAAAAGCAGTTCCTATCCGTCATCTGTTTCACGAATCAAAAGTAACGGTCGCAGAAAAAAAAGGCAAATATTAACGCGCCTCCACAAAACAGCAAACACAAAGTGTTGGTGAACATAAGCCTCTACACGGGGCTGCAGCAATAATACCACTTTGGCCTACAACGAGCAAATATTATACAATAACGCTATTTGATCTCGCGGAAACCAGCTTTTCGTGCTGAGCTCTGCTAGAAGGGAGGATTACGGGTTTTCGTTCTTCCTCCATATCCTGTCGTTACGGCTTTCAAACTCGACCAGAGCTGATTGCAAAGTTTTCATTGCTTTGGTAGCTTCACGCAGCAAAAATACACCTGCCTCGCTCTTTTCTTGCTGAAACTTCAACTGTTGCCGTAGCTGCGCATTTTCAAAAGTTCTTCGTTTCACAGTTTCGGAAATATCGGCTAAGGATCCCGGAACATTGTTGGAGCATGCCCTCTCGACTCCAGCATCGGAACCGACCTGACCGTGGAAATCGATCCGCGGTCTTTTCGCGTTTGGTAGGGAAGTATTGCCATATGAGTTCTCGCGCTTCAAAATCTTATCTAAATATTCTGTATCATTTTTGGCTCCGGTATCTTGTCTTTTAGCGTCCGGAATACCATGGTTAGGATCTTGACGGTCCTTGCGTTTAAACATGGGTATCGTATATCTTGTTTGGGCAAGGTATCTTGTCTGGGCAAGAATAAAAAATGCCGTGGTTAATTATCACCAGGGCTTTGATCCGCATTTAAATAAGTTCTAATCAATTCCAAATCCGGGCCATGTACACTAGTGTGCGATATTGAACAATGGAGGTCTGTTTAACATGGCGTACAAAAACGCAGCCCAAGACGGAAAACGTACTGTTTGTAAGAATGTATGTATTGTAGAAGATATAGAGCCTCAAACTTGCCAACTGGCCAATGCAATATAGGATGATTTTGGGAAGTCCAATTTTAGCGCCTGAACATGTTAGGACATGTTTGGGTCCGTGGACCAGTTAAGGTTATTTTCAAACGGATTCCTGCCTTGGTTGGGGACGTTTTTTGGCTCCCATTTAGCAATCCTCTTCTCCCTTAAACTATAAAGATCAACAATCTTAACGCCATAGTAAAATAAATTTCCAAATCAACCCTTTCAGCTGTCTTCTTCTATATCTTGTATTGGCAGTCGCTCCCACTAAAAGCCGCCTCCCAGCAGAACAGCCGATTAATAGGAGAGTGACCGAAATGGACACCTTGGGAAATATGCACGATGGAAACAACAAAGAATATGCAAAGATGGGCGCAGAATCAGGGACAGGGCAAAACCTAAACCAAGTTAATCACAACCCACTTCCGACTATTGAAGAAAACCCAATATTTGTTGGAGAAGAAGAAACCGGCATCGAACAGCCACCTCCAGACGAAGAGCCACTGCATGTCCTTTCCGGATTCCCTTCGGATGAGAACCTCAAGCCCTAGGGTGGTGTAGTGGCAGACGTGCTGGGTTTATTAAACGGAGAAATTGAAAATATCTCTACCTTTCACCGCGATGGGGTGACCACGTATCGAGACGAGCTCGAATTGGCAGGACAAGGGTGAAAAGCATAAAAATACGAAGCGCCATATAATTGCAGCTGATGGGGTTACTTGGAAACTCATTGAGATCGCGACTTCCTCGGGTAACAAATTTCTACGAAACGCAAATTGTGGCCAACGGCTAATAACGGCTGATATCGCGCGTCGAGGTGCCAATTCATTTTGCCATTCTACGTCGATGCTATTGTTCGGTTTGTTCAAAATATTTAGACCCTCGTTGCCTTGGGGTAAACCTTATAACCTTATTTCTTTCCTAAAAATCGTCGCTTCGTTTTTGTGCTCCGCCTCAGGTCTCGCAAGTAGCCCGCTGGGTTGTTTTCCTTACTAATACCGTCTGTTTCTTTGTGTTTTAACACCATTCGCACTACCATAGTAGACGCATGGATCCACCCAATCCCTTTAATCAGCTTATTTCTTAAGTAGCAAGAAATAGATGTTTCTTGCCAATCATCTGCTCAAGAAAGAAACACAAAGAAAAAAGTATTTTGTCCGTGATGTAAAAAATTCGGTTACGGGGCGGAATAACCCAAATCTGGAGCACACTGATGAAAGATCGCCACATAGACGGTAAGCCAACGGCCTGTGCGAGCTAAGGTGGATTAAAGAAGGAGCCCCCAAATTTGGGAACATTAGGACCAAATCTGGGATTGGTCACTGCGCCTCTGCAACTTTTTACCCCACAATTTTCAGGATCACATTCGGGTCGGGGAAGGACCATTTGTTTGATCAACTTGGATATATCTGGCTGAGGGCTGTTTTGAACCAGCCTGGACGTATGGCCTGCGCCTTCAATCCAACTCCGTGGCAGTTTTGTTGCCGAAGATTAGACATTGCTCATGGTGTTTTATATTCTGTTACTTATCTAGTAACCTTGAGCATACTCTCTCCATGTACACAATCACCCTCCACTGCAGCAAAGATAGAAGCAATGTCTTCCACAGGAGCTCCACAGGCAACTAGCCCGATACCCGCACTTGCAGGCCCAGTCCCTTTGGTCAGAAAAACCTGGTCTGTGTACAAATGGCCGCTGGTGCAGCTGCTAAATGGGGGTGCTGGATTGTATCAAGAGTATTTCTGTTCTCTACAAGCTATTTCCTTTACAAAGAACAGCATTGCTAACCTTGATCCTGCACATCTAGCATCATGTTCTACAACTACACTTTCTCCACCCCCCTCGAAGCCCCCCGTGGCCAGGCACTGATCGGCATCGGCTTCGCTATCGGTCTACTGCTTGGCCCCATAGTTGGCGGTGCCTTTGCCGACAATTACTCGACAACCTGGAGCTGGGCCATGTACATTAACATTCCCGTTCTGGTGTTCCTCGTCGTCGGCTGGATTTTCTTTTTACCCGCTCTGCATCTAGGTCAGACCACGGGTCGTCCGGCCGCCTGGCTCTGCGATATCGATATCCTGGGCTGGCTGATACACAGCGCCTTCTTCGTCATGCTGTGCTCCACCCTCATTTTCTCGGGCACACGGTGGGCGTGGGATTCGGACTTGTGCACCGCCGCGTGGGGCTTTACGGCTATCCTGGGCACGGTACACGTGACGCAGCAAGCCTTTTGCATCTTCACCACGCCCGGAGACAGTATATTCCCCGTCAGGGTGTTATGCGAGCGCACCTCCGTGCTGCTAGTGCTGTCGGTGGCCATGGCGGCGGCCGCGTACGGAATCTCGCTGTACTACACGCCGCTGTTCTTTGCGTTCACACAGGACGCAACCCCGCTCGAGGCCGGGTTGGACCTGATGCCATTCATCGGGAGCTTTGTCGGCACCACCATACTCGCCAACGTCTTGCTGCCGCGGTTCAGGCTATACGCGCCGCTTTACGTGCTGGGAGGTTCGGAGCTAATAGGCGGCCAGCAACTGACTGCGGAGCTGCGGAGGAAGGTGGTCGAAGGTGTCACGGAGGTTATTCGTAAGCTGTACTTTATTGTGGTTGCTGCCGGTGCGTTAATTCTAGTGTGCGGGTGCTTCATGCCGTGGGGAAAGTTGAATCTCATGTAGGCCGATGAGGCCAAGGTGGATGAGGCATAAGAAGTTTGATTGGATGTCCTTATAAGTCAACGGATCTTGTCAAGGTTAAACTGTCTTTAGCTTATTATATTCTTAGATTTTCTTATTAACTACTGCACCGGAGCAAAAGAA
This sequence comes from Magnaporthales sp. P1609, assembly GCA_003709005.1. Classification (NCBI taxonomy): domain Eukaryota; kingdom Fungi; phylum Ascomycota; class Sordariomycetes; order Magnaporthales; species Magnaporthales sp. P1609. The sequence goes on from PELF01000003.1 coordinate 3,880,905, forward strand.
GAGGTTTATCCAGGCATACGAACAGGCTTCCAACGCAGGGATTTCTGACCGGAATGTGATTGCAGGTTTTAGAAAAGTCGAGATCTGGCCGCCTTTTTCGAACAGAACGGCTACACCTGAAAGAGTTGTCGATACCGATCGCCCACCCGTTTTCCCACCCGTGGGCTTCTCTACCTTCGATACCGTTGACGATACCATCGTTTTCAACACCCCAAAAATGTCGCAGGATATACGTGTAGGGGCCCAGCAAATATAGGAGCACTTTGGTGAGGTTCGACGAGATTTATCGCTGCTTTTTCGCAATATCGCCAAAGGGATGGATCTTCAAATCACTCAGATCGCTAGCCTTAAGGCCGAAAACGCACGCCTCGCCGAAGAATATAGAAATGCAAGCCTGTACCGCGCAAAGCAGTTAGAAAGAGTTAACAAGATTGGTTTGCAAGCATAGAGGATATTTACAGGGCTCAAAACGAGGTAGAGAGAAGAAGGCCGGCTTTGGAGGCTACGGTACTGCGAGAACACCAAATTCAGGATCACAACGTCGATTTTCCGGCTTCATTTTCTGCTCAGAATCATCAGGAACAGCAACACAATTAATAACTTCAATTTGATACATTTCTACCTCAAAATGGCTGATATTTTGAGTGAGTTGTTTGGCTTGTTGTTCTAGTCATGCCGGGCCCACGCTGGCCACTTCAGGGCCCTGGCCACTTCAGGCCCGCCCAGTCTAGTCTTTTGGGTTGATCCCGAGTTTCGGCCATTCCGCCAATAACAAGCAGCCAATTTTCTTCTTACTTCGGGAGCAGCTGCATAAAATCCAAAACCTCTTCGCGATGGAAGCACGTCGGAAAAGAGTAGTAGGGTGAGATTGGAACAAAGCCGTGAGCTGAATTGGAAAGGTCATCGAAGTAAGAATTCTCGGGTGATGGACCTCTACCGACCGGCGGAATTCCGTAAAATGCTGTCATAAATGGGTCTTGCTTGCAAATCTTCCCAGCCGTGTTTGCGTAACACGCAATAATATGGGTGGAAGGCCCGGAGACGGCTTCACACTGACTCCCGGCTGAGTCGGAGATTCCAGCGCCTTTATAACGATTCTGTTCCGGCCCATTACTTTCAAACATGGGACAGGCTAGAATGGGGGGCTCGGTGGAATTAACGTCGATGTCTTTATAGCGATGCAGCAATGCAAATTAGTAGTTGCCATGGCTATTATGTTGAAAACTTGCTATCATACCGGGTGGAGAATCACTTCTGGGCCCCTGGTAAATGGGTTGCCGAGAACGGCTTACCGACACTTGTTTAGAATGCTGCCATACAGGCCACGCTATTATCTCATTTTCACGACAGACGCTCCTCCAGGCTTAAAGTTTTTCAAATCTGCCTTTCCCTAGGATAACCCACCAGGATTATATTTCGTGATTATGATATTTTCTTGATTGTTCTCGGCATCGCCAAATGCTACCCAAGGTACTAGATGCGTCGAAATAAGGCCCAATTATCACCGGAAACACCACCGGGTCCGGTTTCAAGGCTTACTGGCACAGATGGAAAGGAAATTACATCAACAATTATTATTCTTGCCTGCCAATGAAAGGCTAACATGGCTAGCGTACTGGCGGGATCCGTTCCTATTGGCGTTTTAGTCTCCACGAAATATTTGGAGTGTAGCCCAAACTGTTCAACTTGGGGCTGGACTCACAAGATGTTTGATATCACCAGTATCACCAATACCACCAGATGAAGTTCTATGACCTTTCTCGGCTGTGACGTTGCTGCCAGTTATCACATAAAACAGGAGGCCCATCAAAGCCCATTTCCACCTTCTATCTGTGGTAACATCAACTTCCTTCGAGCTAACAATCTTGCATGCATTGCCATAAGAACAATCCCCAAGGCACCTAGTACAAACACTGTGCGGTGTGACAAATATGCAGCCTTTTCTTGACTGAAAGGTCGAGGGCTTACGGCTTTATGATCAACACAAGCGGACTGCAAAGTCCAGGGTTTGCGGGGATCGTTGCCTCTGAGGCTGTCTGCCTGCCAACGTGGTTCGGATCTGTGCCATAACCAATCACATGGCAAACTGAAGGCAGTGCCAGCAAGACCAATCGGAACAAACAAGAGAAACGCTGACACGAAGAGCCTGAAGGAACGACCTCTGTTAGGTTAGTCATTGTTTTTCAACGAGACGCTGCTTTTAAGACTGGATCGTATTAATTGATAGCAATCACTCGAACTGCAAAAAGATGCCTTGTATGCCCGCGGATGTTTTCGTCCCACAAACGAATTTCGGTACCGTAACCCAACCAAAGCAAATACGGTGGCAAGGTTTAGTGGAGATATTCAAGCACTTCAACACCAATTATAAAATTTTCCTGGATTAGAAAACACTTGATCGTCCGTTCGGGTTCGAAATCGCCTTAGGCAGAGTTGCCCCGCTTTAATGGGATTGCATTTGATGCATGCCTTCTACTGTGAAGCTTAAAATGGGATGCACCGCATTGTCTTCATGCCGTAGGCTGCCTTATCCTCCGGGGATTCCTGTGACTTCAACCATCAACGGCCCAACTTTGCATGATGGGCTGGGAGAGCTAGCCATGCTGGCTAGGCAGCACCAGTTCGGGGTATTGTTACGATAAATATAAGCCAGAAAGCGACGCCCGTCCATCATCACGAGCGTAAACTCTTACCAATGTCCGAACTAGCGATACCCAAGGCAAAAGTTGTCTGGTGGGATGTCAGCGACACTTACGTACGTTGCCCCTACTGTGACAAAATTCATTGCCACGGCTTCCAGGCGCCTCGTTATAGCACCAGGCAATACCGAGTTTCTCACTGTGGAGGCCCGTCGTACAACCTCCAGTTCCCGCTCGCAGATAGCGGAGATGAATCGTGGTACGAAATCGACAAAAAGAGGGTTATGTTCGTTACGGCTGGAGAGAATCCCGAGCATTACTTTTTGGCTCTAGAAGCCCCTCAGGTTCTCCACGACGTGAGCAATCGACGAAAATGGACCGACTGTACCGAAATGGTTCACATGGAACTTGATGGGGTGGAAGCATGGGATCAGAAGTTGATAGGCTTCATCAAGAGTCATCTGGTTGGCGGCCAAGTTAGGCAAGTCCGCCGTTATCTCGAAACCTCGCCAGAGAAGGATATGTTTCTTCATGGAGTGAATGCCTGGGAGACATCAATGGTCGAGCCCGAGCCCGAAAGCGATAACGATGAAGATTCCAGGCCAAGTGATATTCCGGCCAACCGGACTGGGTCTCGGAAGCACGTGATTGTCAAAACCACTGGTGAGACAGCTCTAATCTTGGCAGCCACCGAAGAGAATCACTTAATGGTGGAGCTCCTCCTCGAATTCGAAGCAGACCCCAACGTGGCTGACATGTACGGCTGGACACCGCTGATGGCGGCTGCGCTGTGGGGTCGGAGGAGAAACGTCGAAATTCTCTTGAAAGCTGGTGCCAAGAAGGACCTAGAGTGTACACACAAGGGCCACCGGAGGCGCGCCATTGACTTTGCCCGTGACCTGCCAGAGAACGTCGAGGATCGATCGCATGCCGGTTACAAAGAAGACACCTATAATAGGAACCTCGACAGAAGATACATCGTCTGTCTTCTCGGCGGTGTGGATGAGGTGGGAAACCACAAAGAAATAAGACCCATAGAATTTGCATTCGAGAGATCGCCAACCATCAAGACCTCGCTCTCATTTTTCGCCCACTTCGACATGCCTGGGCAAAACAAGACCATCGGCGTCCTCTGGCGCGGTCACGATTTCCCCGTCAAGGCGGCCATGAGCGGCTGGGCAAGTGTGGAATCGGGGGCAGTTGCCCAAGGAGTACATTTAATCGACGGCAGGGATTATACAAGCGCCGTCTTTGAGCTCTGCAAGGTCGTTGGGCATAAACTGGACAGCCATGATCATGATCAGGGCAAGTCAGGCCAATTCTACGCATCCCATGCTGAGAAGCAACTGGTCGCGTACTTTGTCGACCGGCATCTGTTCCGCTCGGCTGATCCCCAGCACGATCGTCTGCTGTCTGTGTCGGACCAAATCCCTGATCTGTCCCGTTTGAGACTGGCTGACAAATCGAATGTCGCTGTTTCCTTTGAGGAAGCAAAGCTCGCAAAGCTCGCCGAAGCTCAACCCTCTGCTTCACTAAAGCAGGCGAAAATCATAGTCTCTTGTCGGGTCTGTCCTGACTGCAGTTGCTTTATTACCCGCGTGAACGCTTCCCTTGGGTTGCAGCTATCGGTCCTTTCGTCGGTTGCGTGAACAAATGCTGTATCGGGGAGCGAGTCTGAGAGAGAAAATGCGCTTTTGTGCTCGTGGAACAATTGCAAAGCACTGCCTGTCGTTGAGTTGGTCAGAGCAAGGGTGGGACCAGTTTAATGAATCTGTATGTTTTTGACCGTTACAGGCGTTCGCTGGACTCCACGACCAATCGGTGATCAGGGATGGGCTACTCATAACATTCCGGGGTTGGAGCTGGTTGGTTGCTTATGTGCGGCTGGTGGCAATGCAGCGGGTTCTGTACTCGCACTTGGATGACAAACGTTTCCTTTGGGCTAGTTTGTCTCCTTTTCCGTCGTCAATTGCTGCAAATACGTGTAGCGGTAGTATAGATCAACCCTGAGCCAACCAAGATCTCGAAGCCAGGGTGAGCCAGGGGTGCTTTGTAGAAAAAGAAATAGAGCCAAGGATAATGACGTGCAAGGTCGACTGTAGGGTGAGGACGTGAGGGAAGGCGTGGATTGATTCCTGGACTGCCAAAAGTGGCGCTTTCGTCTTGGCAATGGCCAATGTGCCCGAGTGCCACGAGTCCTGGCTGCCAAGTCACCAGCAGGAAAGATTAATACCAACAAAAGCTTGACCAGAGTGCAAGGCCAAAACTGACCAAGGTCAATGTGCACCCGCCCACACGTAGGTGAATGAATGTGCAGTGCGCTGGTAATCCTTGACACACAAACACTCAAACCTGCAACTCTGACAATTTACAGACAACAATAAAAACTTCGGTGGCAAAGTCGCTGGTTTTGCAATGAACAGAACGCGCTTAAGCTAGGCAGGCATTTTTATGACACTACCCACGTTCTCAATTTTCTGACGCATTCTCTTGACACAAACCTACCAAAAAGGGCCTCAAGGTGAGGATCACGGCAATGAAGACTCAAGGGTCAGATGAAGGGCGCTAACATGTATATTTATACAGTGCCCAGAGGTAACCGGCAATACCCCTGAGAGACTGCATGCCCTCCTTCGTAAAGCAACTAGGGCGAGGAAAGTGTCCCAGTTGAGTGCCAGATTGCTTCATCAAGTCATTCTCTCAATAAGCTCCGTGGGAGGTAAAGGCCAATAAGAACGAGCCCGTCACAAAAAACACCCTCAAAAAGCTGGCATCAACCTCACTCCCGATTTTTCGTCCTACCCACTTGAATTTCCCCGCTAGAAGGCAATGGTGCTCCATCCATATCTCTGAATAGCCATTCTTGGCCGTTTTTATTCATACTGTCTGTCGTTTGTCGACTAGTAGGATTACTAACGTAGTGCAGCGCACAACAATACTATCACCACAGATGATGCCATCATGTACATCGCCGCCTTCAATTGTTCTACACTTTTGTTCACTTTGTTTTAATTCACTATCTTTCATGTACTTTGAACACCTACGTTCCACTACGGTGTCATGGAAGCTGTCCATACCTAGGACCAGAAACAGAACTATCTTTTTAAATATTTATCACTTGTCGTCGAGAGGTCGATTTATTTTTACCCATATCTTCATCAATTTATTGTCTATTGCTACCAGCTATTTAGTACTATGTACTTTAGCCCTGTCTACATCTTTGCATTTACTAATGTGTAAGGGTAAAGATAGGCTCCTCTGTACTGTGCCGACAAAGACCTGTGTGTACACAGTGAAGATACTTATTTTGGGGTTGCAAGGCTTTCCCCAAGATACTGCTGGAGCTCAGGTTAAACTTCAAGTGGCAAAAATACTCTGCAAGGGCGACAAATAGAATGGTAACAGCCATACACACTTTACCTTGCGAACCACCCGGAACAAAGTATCCAGTAACTACCGTAAGGCGGACGAGGCAAAAAATGGCAAAGTAGTGTGAACGAAAACAATGCGATGCAAAAGGGCTGCTCAAAGGTGGCATAGGCGCCAGCACATAGTCAAGGCAACAGGGTCAAAACACACGGATCTTCCCCGCCCACATCCTGCAAAGCCTTGGATCCAACCCGTGCCTCCTGGCAACCTCACCGACCGAGCCTTTACCTCTTCATCTATCAAGGTTCTACCGGAAACTGGCGTGAAAGTTGGTCTATCCGACTGTGGCAGCTTGAACATTCCTCTAAACCGTTCCCCAAAACTAAGTGTTCAAACTGAAGTCCGCAATTTTCTGGTTCCGGCTCCCTTGCTTTCTTCCCTTTATTTTCCTTTGTAGCTTTTGCAGCAGTAATCCCCGAGAGGTCCCATTCATTGTTCTTGGTCGAATTCTATGCTGAGGCGCAGGCGTAGGTATTGGTTCGGGCTCCGGGTCGCACCTTGGCGTCGGCTCACATTCGCGAGACTCTGATTTGGCTTTCAGCAGACCTTGTTGAATTATCGGAGGATCGAATGTCGCGGGATTGTTGATAGCCTGGATTCGGGGGCTCGCGTAAGACGATAGCAGTCTCTTGTTGCTGGAGAGTAAATCGACGATGATCTTGAATATAAAATCCGAAATCGACAAAGTCTCGAGCTCAGCTTTTGGTACACAATCTGCTAGTCCGGAAGGATCTCGGAGGAGCAATCTGAAACTCGCCGCTATAAAGTTGCTGAACCATGCATCATATATGGATGGATTTGGGTAAGCTTGTCGCAGAACCTTTAGGACCTTAGAGAAGGGCAGTCTCTCTCTAAGGCTTTCGATCTCTACTTTGGCAAGCTCGTCTAAAGTAGATATCTCGTACTCTCGAGCCAGGGCATAGTCTTGGATGCTTATCGCAAGCTCCGAATCGATCTTGTCGTCAAGAGTTGAGCCCTTTGGCTTCAAACTCTGGTAGGTGTTGGTCATAAGGTAATGGACAAGAACATGACCAACTTCTTCAGAGATATCGAGCGATATGGCGGAGCTCCATGGAGACAGACCGTTCAATTTGGGGTATTTCTGAAGAAAGGATCTTGGAACTCTGAGTACAGTGTTCTTTATCTCCAGATCAATGATTGGGGATCCATATGGCCTTATTTTTATCTTAGTTTTGAAGACGTCTGCTGCTAAGCTGCGGACCACTTACGATGATTCAGGTCAAGTAAGTTCGTCAAAGGGATACGCCTTGGCAGCGTTAGACTTTTTCTTTTTCGCCATTGTGTCCAGTGGGTGTCCGTCCACCTTCCCTTCCAAGCACACGATTAAAAACTTGTGAACGGCTCGGCCATAACGTTATAACACACAATCATACAAACTACATAGTTCCGGCTGTCTCCTTTTATGCCCGCTTGCCACCTCAAGTGCGGGGTTATTTATCCGCTTCCTGTTTTAAACTGCGTTCGTTACCCAACATTTGCGGTTGTGGTTGTAACCTTGATGCCCAAACCCTGCCTTGTGCGGAGTTCTCCAAAACCAAAACCAATGAAGCGCTCCAAAACTGCTAGCAGTCATTTTGTATATTTTGAACCCTACCATCTCATCAGAACCTCCAATTCGCTGCTCGGCGCTTTCTACGTTACATAGTAAAAACAGCTTCGGATGACCTGGTCCGGGCACTTTGAGCCCTGGGTCCCATACAACCCCTGCAATGAGGTAAGGTATTTGTTATCAAAATGGTGCAATGGAACATGCAACAATGCAGCCTGCCATGGTGGCGGCGACTTTACACGCCTGGGTGGTGAGGGGTTTTTTTTTACGAAAGATTAGTTCCAGATTCAGTTCTCCCGAGATTTTGCATGTCGAGCATATCGAGCATGTGAAAGATCGAAAGCTTTCCTCAATGGGACTACTACATCATATTTATGCGTGCGGTTCAGTGGCGATTATCATTTGCTCCGGGCAGCTGGTACGGGTACATTGCTTGTATTAATGTCGGCGACGCGACCGCCGATTTTCCCTTAATTCGTGCGCTGCCAGCGATTTCCCTATTGGCAGGACAAACCACTCCTAGCGAGAACAAAATCCCGTTGAGATTTTCGAGCTGACAGCGTAGCCTCTCTGGCGTATTGTCGCTATTTTAGTATTTCTGGACAGTGATCCCCAACAACATAACCACGGCTTCACGATGAATGGAGGGAAGAGTTTGCAGAGTGAGTTATAACTACTACTTAAAGCTCCATATCATGACTGAGATACTCGCGGCCTTGTTGGATTGGCCCCGATGGCACTACGCTCGCCACCGACATTGCCTGTACCACTGAGCAGCATTTTTGGGCGCAAGGTAGTGTGCTTAGGTTTGGATTGGTTGACTAGCAAGTTGCGCTAATTAATTGGCAATAGTTCATCATCTACGTGCTTCCACTGGGTTGGCATGGCCAAAGGGCAAGCATCGTATGCGTTCCTATTGGGTTGCATATTTTCTACAGGTCCAGTATTTGGAGATTGTTTGCAAAGACAATCAGCAGGTGAGATTGATTGCCAAGCCTTTGTACCACCAGAACGGGTTTCATTGCATTCGGAGGGTCCTACTCAGCGCAGCGATGCTGGCCCTGTGACAAGGCCATCCATCCACTAAGCGAGCTCGCCAGGTGACGAGCACGCAAGTGGCAAGCTGCAGATGCCAATGGAAGAAAAGCAAAACAGGTTATCCACACTGTCGTAATCTGAAAGAATGTTGGCATAGCTTGTCAGTCAAAAATATATCACTTCTGCCATTAAAACGGTGCGATAAGAGAAAATAAGGATGAAAGAATGCGCCCGGGAGGCCAACGACACAAATGCATTACGACAGTCGGCTGTGGTGTGCTGTCATGCTGACGGACTGTTTACGGAATTAACCCGCTTGCTAATTATATGCACTGCTGGTTATACTGTGTCTGCTGGCATGCGGACCGCCTCGCCGTGATGGCTGGGGTACTCGTATATGATGTGGATGGCCTCCTGCAGTTGCCTTTGCTAAGGCGAATGCGTGTCCGATTCTCTTGGCCTTTCAGGTTGCATCCTATTACAGCTTAAAACCCAAGACTGCACTAACTACCAGCACAAATGCCTTCCAATTCCCTGTAAAGCCTGCAAATGAGACCCATCCTACCTACCTCAGTTGGACCTCACCCAGATCTGTATCAAATTCTCCGTCTTCTGACAGCTACTCAGACATGCCAAAATGGCCTCGCTAAAAGCCCTGAAAGCATGGCACACGGAGCGCTCAGGACTGCGGGTTGACATTGTTGGCGACTTTGCAGGCAAGGAGTTGTTTGCTATCCATGGAGAGAGCCTGTTGGCTTATTGTTTGTCGCAAGCAAGGGTCAACTATGACGGTTCGCACGCAACTATTCTTCTTTGCTGGTTTTGCCTTTCATACTGACCGGATTTTCAGGGGGCTTCCAACTTTTACATGCCATCCATGCGGTTGAAAAGTTTTCATATCTTCTGTACCAGCGCGGTTGTTGTTTCCAGATCATCTGGCTCGCCAGCCACGAGAGGCTTTGCGTACCGCCGCACGCCGCTGACGAGCATCATATCAAGTACTTGCTCACCCGAAAAATCATGATTGAGCATCTAAACCGCAGTGTTAAAGCTGAGCTCACTCGTTGCTCCTTTGCTTTTAAGAGCTTGAGCGACAACAGCTTCGTGGAACATCTCAAAAATCATCCTATCATCTTTTTCCTCTGCTCCGACGGACGCCAAAATATCGGAGCCCAGGGTCCATATGCCAACAGCAACATGCAGCTTTGCTTAAACCTGATCTATTATTTGAATAGTAGGAATTGCAGTATCGCTCTTATCGATGATGTCAATATCACTAACGCGAAGGCATGTCCTGTATTTATGATAGCTGTACCGGACTTTGCTGATTCCAACTAAATATTCTCAATTAGATCATGTCCACGATATTCACCTCGACACACAACGAGCAGTCGTCTGTAATCTACCATTCATCATTTGAAGAGACGATAGCGCTTAACTCCGCTTCAACAGGTGCTGGCAATGTCGCCTATAGACTCCTCCTCCAAGCCGATGACTGGCCAACCCTAGACGACGGCAAAGCCCTTACTGCCCGCGAAACTCTTCTCGTTGCTTCTCTTTCGGAGTTGGCTCAGCAAAACCCTGACCATCGTCTCCTGGCAGCCTTCATGATCCATATGGGCCTTCTGGCCTGCTCCAGCCTTGCCCAGCGCGCATGCCAGTCAACTTCAAGGCTCGACCCCAAAGCGTCTGCGTTCTTGGCCAAGGTCACACAAATTGCATACAACATTATTGAAAAGTCGGCCACCTCTCACGGGGCTGCTTTGCTACCAGGACGGCATTGGGATGCTTTTGACCTGATTGATGGGACCTTGTTCTTCTCCGTCCTCCATGGGCCGATAGAAGTATCTCTGAAAAATTCCGCAGGTGACAGGGCAGCTCAGTACTCCCAGAGCCTCAAGAATACGTCAAGGGTAGACTGCTTACCGGCCCTGAAGGATTTGCTTGATCGCATACCGGACGAAGTATCTTCCCAGAAAGCTGTCTCGTCGATTGACTCTGCGAGGCCAGTGCTCAGATTTACCCATCCGGCCTTCGACCCGTACTTTGAAGATGTCAAGATCACCGCATCTTCCACACTCGAGCCGCCAAACGCGTCCAAAATCTTTCGAGAGGCGACACACTGGCACAATTTCAAGACCTTATCGAAGCAGAAGCACAAGCCGCTAGACAAGTGGGCCTTGAAGCGTCACCAGAGGTTTATGGCGTCCACGAAAAGGTACGCCGACAGCCTTAGCACCACTGGTCCGGAAACCGTCGTTTTGTCTCGCAACGGAACCCTGATGGCTATACCAGCGTGGAAACAGCAGCTGAGGCAGTTGTCGAGTGCCAAAAATAAACAAGGCCGAGGAAAAGATTTGCGTGCAGTCCCAGCCTTGGCTCCCCGGTCGACGGAATTGGCAGCAGCGGAACAAGGATGGGCGATCGAGAAGCAGGATCTAGAGAAGGGGCCCAACCTGCACAGACGACTTGAAGCGGCAAAGCTCTATGAGTCTAATTTCGACTATAACAAGGACCTTATCGGCGACGAAGTATCGCTATATGTATGCTCACTCCTCCTAGCCATTTTTGAGAAGAATGTCAAGCTAGGACAGGACAGCAAACTAGCCGATATCATCGCACAAATCTGGTCGAGACTTGTCGTCCTAAAGTCCAAAGGTCTGCCACATAAATTGTCCTTGGAGCTGAGCAAGCTCGCCGACGGAATCCAAGCCTCGACGGAGAAGGCGAGGGTCAGGGCCTGTATCAGGGACCAACCTCGATCGAGCACCAACTTGAGCATTATGGGCCACAGATGGAGCGCGGCTTCGATTCGGCGCCAGATTCGCGTGTCGCATTCAAGCCAGACGCATGGCAGCGCAAAGTACTTGATGCCATCGACGCCGATAAGAGCATCTGCGTCATCGCGCCGACCTCTGCCGGCAAGACGTTCATCTCATTCTACGCCATGAAGAGGGTGATGCAGAGCAGCGATGATGACGTTCTCGTTTACGTTGCACCCACCAAAGCCCTTGTCAATCAGATCGCCGCCGAGGTACACGGCCGGTTCAAGAAGAACTTCAAACATCCGGAAAGCAGAAGTGTGTGGGCCATCCACACCAGGGATTATCGCGTCAACGACCCGGCGGGGTGTCAAGTTCTTATCACGGTGCCACACATTCTCCAGATCATGCTGCTTTCATCGCCCAACGCGGAGAAGCAGAGGTCGTGGGCTCATCGGATCAAGCGCATTATTTTTGATGAAGTTCACTGCATTGGGCAAGCAGAGGAGGGTGTCGTCTGGGAGCAGCTACTCCTGATGGCGCCCTGCCCCATTGTTGCCTTATCAGCTACAGTGGGAAATCCAGAGGAGTTTGTGGCGTGGCTGAGAGTCTCAAAAGACCAAAGGACACGAAATGGAGTTGGTGATGCATGCCGCCCGCTACTCCGATTTGCGCAAGTATATCTACAAGCCATCGTCCATCAACGCCATAGGCAATTTCAACGGCTTCCTTCCACATGCTACAAGCTCGACCAATGGTCTAGACGGGGACAGCTAGAGTCCGTTTGCTTTTGTACATCCTATTGCCAGCATCGTGAATCGGTAGGAGAGCCCAGCCCCTTTAATTTCTGCGTTTTACATCCAGGTGTTGACAAACAGTATTCCAGAAACCGAGGCACACTAGATGATATCAGCTTGGAAGCTCGAGATTGCCTGACGCTCTGGCAAAGCATGCACAGGCATCAGACTACAGCATTTCCTATCCCTGAAAAGCTCAATCCCTCGCTTGCTCTGCCTTCAATAGTCAAAAAGGCCGATGTTATCGATTGGGAGTCAAGCCTGAAAGATTGTCTTTTGCCCTGGATGACAAAACCAGAGTCTCCTTTCGAGGTGGTCCGAGATGAGCTCCTGCAAAAAATGCTCGACAGCGACGGAGAGGGTTTGTCTTGCCCGATAGATAGCAAGCGGCGCCAGGTTCAGAAGAGCGAAGCCGTGGCTGATGAGTCTAATTTGCAACTCCTCTTGGATCTCCATCACAGACGAGGTCTGCCTGCCATCATGTTCAACTACGACCGCAGCGAGTGCGAAAAGATCATGCGTTTCGTGATCGCTAAGCTGGAGGAGTACGAATTAAGATGGAAAAATACAAGCAAAGAATGGTTGAAGACCATGAGCGAATATGAGACATGGAAAAGGTCGCAAGAAAAGTCGACAAAGGCTCCCGTAGAGGGACTGCGCCGACGAGGTCGTGTGCAGGGTTCAAGGACATGGAAAAACGCAGTGGGTTCGCTGTATGACCTGGGTCCCAAGCCTGACTCACAAGCCGGCGAGACCAGGGAGACCGGATATGTGCCGCGACCATAGACTCGACCCACGGTTGACTAGCTATTCGCTTTCTCGGCTCAACGCGATGCGTGTAAGTTTGAAGGGGGCTAGATAATTACGGGGATGCCCGAAATGGTGCCCCTTTTCCACAACTAATGAGCCCGAGCGCTGAATTATTAATTATAAACTGCTATCTCTCCTCCGAAGCCCGTTCTTTTATTTTCCCCCAAACTCTTGGCCCGTTAACTCAAGCTCTTAAACAGTCCCTCTGTAAAAGAAAACAAAAGCTTAGCTGGCTCATCAGGGCTAGACCTGCACAGAACACAGTAAGACATATTTTGCCTTGTTCATATTCGGAATTCTTCCCTCACAAGAGACTATGGAGGTACCTAACTTTGAACTGCACAGAGATATCATAACAGCCATGCGAGAAAACACCAATATTAAACGAGGTGCATACGACACCACGGGTGCGCCCAAGCCGCCGCCGCCGAAACCCCGTTGAGGCCTTCGCTCAAATCTGCTTCGAAGAAATCTAGTGTGTCGAGTCGAAAGAACCAAAGGAGCTGAGGGTCAAACATACAAGTCTAGAGACGTCATTTATCTTTGTTTTGCAGGAGAAATTTAAATTGGAAAATGGCCGGGAGTTGAAGAGGATGTTCTTCAACTTGCAGGGCATGGGAGCTCAGTGTATGGGATAGGTTCCTATAGAGTAATGGTTATAAAACAGATGTGGGTGGCACAGTTAGAAAATACACTTATTCAATTCTTAGCCAAAATGGGAAAGAGTCCGTCAAGTTTGGCAACCCATTCTAAACGCGAGATACAATTTTTTTGGCTTCTACACACCCCACAATCCTCTTCAACAAGATCTCCTAAGCATTAACTTTCCTCTAAAGTAGGCTGAGAAACATAGTGAACAGGCCCTCTAGAGCAATGACAAACATTTTAGATACCTACAGGCCATTATAGGACTGGATTATACGCAAGCTGCACTACAAAGCTCTCTTTTGTTGGAAAATATCCAGCGACACACCAGAAGTCCTCGTGTCAGCGCACTTGGATCTTCCCCTGACAACCTCCCGCATCGCTTCCAGACATAACCTCCCTAACACCTGCTTGCTTCGAACTTCCATTTGAGGTCATTGCGTTGCTGCTCCGAGATGACAGAGATCGCACGCTGGGCAAGGGAATCTCCGTTAGGTCTAGAAGGCCATGATGATCGATGCATAGAAGTAGCCATTACATACCACGGAATTGAAGTGCGATTTGGAACCGTTTCAATTATACCCGCTTCGATCTTGGATAGGCATTTCGTGTGAGTGAATGGTGGGTTCTTTGTAAAATTCGAGTTTGACGGTTATGCCGAAAGGTTGAGAGCTCCTATGTTCGTGCTCCGTAAGTGCTTATTGAGAATCGAAGTATAAGATCAGACCATGCCGAAGACCATGTCGGGGAGAACGGCCCTTATGAGCAGTAACGCGGATCACTGATTTTGATTTATTAAGAGAGGGCCAAGGGTAGCCTGCATGCAGCTGAGGCCGAAGGCAGGATGTACACCATCAGAGCAGAAATATCTGCACCTACCCGTTTGGTGATTGTTGTAATCTCCGCCATGATAGCCCTCCGACTGCAACATTTATTGGTTCAGAGCTATTCCCGTCCTTCGGTAGGCTGCATGTCGCTGCATAGATAGATAATGCCGGCGACTTGATACGGCGACTGCGCATGCATCCTTCATCTTTGGTGGATCTTGTACTCCAGATTTAAACGTTTCACCTAAGAAGTCAGTTGCTATGGCTGGTTAAGTGGTGTGTACCTGTTGCCAACAGAATGTACTTCGGGTCCGAGAGAAGAACGGTGTTGGGATGCCTGTCACGTGTGTACGTGGAACTAGCCTTTATAGCCTTGATTGAGTGCGAATAGCGTGCGATTCGCATAGCGCACTTTTGGTCCAGTGGGTAGCATGGGTAGCATAGGCTAGCCGCGGTTGCAGAGCTCAATCCTGTGACAATGCCACTATCCGCCAATTTCTGAATACGGTGCGGAAGCAAGAATTGTATTTTAGGTGATCAATGATACTCGTCTTTTCATCCTCGCTCGAGTCTCAAAGACACTTTCTTCTATTCTCTATGACTTTATCAAGAATATTCCCTCGCGCCATACTGCTTTCACGCGGCGAGATTTGAGCATTCTACAAAGTTACCCCGGGGCAGAGGGATCCACCCGTTTTTACATAGACTGGCCCCAATCGCAGAAATCACAGGGAGCAAGAACAATTTCAAGATTCGCGGCCTTGATAGTTCATGTTTAAAAATTCCCATGCCCAAGGGCACAATCAAACACAAGCTCTGCAAGAAAAAGATGGACAGTTGCGAGCCTCGCTGTTGATAAACCATGCGCAGGCGTTCCTCCGAGTTGATCCCCCACATTCGTACAATGATTTTAGCGTAGATTTTGTTACGGGCTAGCCCCGTATGAGGTCCTGAACCGGCTAAGGGCTCTCTCCTTCTTGTGAACAAACGCCTTGCAACGCAGACCGGAATGCGGCAGTTCCCAAGCTCTGCCTATAGATTTCCATCGAGCTGGCAATGTCACGACGCTTGAAGTACAATTTTGGCAAGCAGTCATTGGCATAGTTTTCAGCACCCAAACCACTGCTTGTCCTGGATAAAGCACCAGAAGCGCTACTTTTGGAGTTCCATTGGTCTAAAATGATCTCCATATCCAGGCCCCAGTCGCAAGGAGTACTGAAAATAAGCATCGCCGCAATAGGCTTCTCTTGTTCGGCATAAGGTCTGACCTGGCCGACAGCATTATGCACACTCGCGCTCATGTCAGGAACAGAGTATTTCATCTCTGCAGTCAGGTCAAAGGACAGAAGGACCTTGTTGAAGCCGAGTCCTTGCGCCTCTTGCCGAGTTTGGCCCATGCCGCCCAGTGCCAGGATCCACTGGTCCTTATATCGATTGACGAGTGTCGTGAAATCTTCGACAACCTCGGACTGATTTTCACACGTTGCAAGAGCAGTTGGGATAGAACTGCAATCTGAAGCAACAAAAGTCGGGTGACTTAAGGATGGGTGGTAGGCAGAGGTAGGTGGGACTCCGTAAAAGGCTGTCATAAATGGGTCGAATTTGGCTTGGGGGAGCGCCTGCAGACTTTCAGGGCTTTGGAATATCTGGTCTGGACCAGCATATGATGATCGCCTTACATCCGAATGATATTGCCAATCAATACTCCTGTTGACGGTGGGTGATGATAAAACAGCAGAAGACGCGGTATTCCGCATATCGATTAAGGCGGCTGCATCTCCCTTCAGGCCATTGACGTGCGCTTCCAGAGTACTGGGAGGTATCGCGGGTGCCGTATCGCTGTTCTGTCTATCATTTGAATCATCATGCCGCTGCAAGCATAGACAGTTAGATAGCAAGAGCGACTGCTGGATGGGCTCGACTTTTGTTGACCGCGGAGGTGACAGGCGTTCCATGAGATTCAAAATCCTGGTTTTGACATTTTGACTCTGCCCACAAAGTGGCTCGCCAGTACCATCTTTTTCCAACCCATAAAGCACAGAAGCAGGCATGCGGAAAGCGTAGCGGTTAATAGCTTGAACAAAATCCTCATGCAACCTCTTGTGCTGCTCTTTCTCCTCGGCATCAACGTAATAGGTGTCCTGATAGTAGCTGATCAAGGCCTCGATCGTTTTCGAGGTCAGATCGAATACGACCTCATCACATGGGATATCGACAAGAACAATAACTGCCTCGATATCGACGACTTGGTAGAAATATTCGGGGTTCGGTTCAGATTTTGAGTGTTCGCGAATCAGAGATGCCAGGGTCCAGATCGCGTTTGGGACGACAAAGCTTTACTTAGGCATGTTTGATGATCAGAAACGCTATCAAGCGAATCATTGTCTTTGGTGCGCCTCAATAGTTGTGTAAGCCAACGTTCGACCCTGGACCCGACAGTGACAGTAATAGAGGAAGGCTGCGGCGCAAAAGCCGCAGATTGAAGCAGTATTTGTGGTGACATAGTGGGCGAGTGACGAGAGGAAACAGCAAAGTGGAAGGGTAATACAATCACGACGCAAAAGCATTTATAGGCCAACTGTCTTTGGCTTTATCAGCCTTAGCGAATTACTAAAATTACACCAAGTATGCCTTAGAGGGTATATACGGCGCTCAACCCCTTTCCAATTTCCAGGAGGCCTCCCACTACTGTTCCTCTGGGTTGTGGGGTTCAGGCAAACAAACAGGCGCCTGAAACATACATGGGTTCGGTACTGCAAACTCGGTAGCAGCTACGCTATATGGTTTTCATATCTGGTTCGCGCGACTCCACCTTACGAGGAAGATAGCCCCCGCCAGCACGCGGGAACAGAGCAGTTATATTGTGACTTTCATGGCCGGTATAATCGGGGTTCGTCGTTATTACGCCTACCGGGACTCAGGCAGCTATCAACTTTGGGGGGTGCTTGGTCGGCACATGGTTATAGCCAGCCTGGACAAACACCTTTTCTGCCGCCCGTTGGCCACCTGCTGTCCCCTCCCAGTCAGCTTGGACAACACTCGCCAAGCCCATCTCAATGGGCTACAATGCCCGGTACGACCTCTAACGAAGGGGGGAAACGAAACTACTAATCAAACCCTATTTCAGTTAAGGCCTTGCTCGAATCGCTCGGAACACAAGTCTATACAAATACCGTAAGCGACGACCTTCTTATTCATGCCGCCATTAATCCCAACTCATTAACATCCGGAGCATCTTTAAGGCTGAAGTCGGGTACCAAAGAGGACCGAGCACCGCTTTCACTCAGACCGTAAGATTTCAATGTTTATGCGATCCCCCTTCCTCGTCCTTGTTTCCTGCGGGGCTTATCTTCGCTTGGCCGTCGTTCGTGTCTCGACCAGATCTATTGGTCGTCCTACCTCTCATGGCTTCGTACTCCTTCAATTTGGCTTGTAAGATATCTTCCTTGCTAAACGGCTCAGGGGTTGTAAATCTACTGGAGTGTCCCCCTTGTATTTGTTGTTCGTTCTGCTGCGATGGAAGACCGCTCATCTTCGTTTCGAGTTTGGAAAATAGATATTTTAAATAGAGTGAACACGGGTGATAACGTAAAAAACTCAACAGGCACGGGTATCAATGTATATAAATCGAAACAAATAGCTTTTATACTTAACACAGCCCATATACCTTGGTAGCTAAGGTTGAGGTTAATATGCGCAAGCTGTCGTTTGGCACAGTTGTAATTCGCGGGAGGGATTTTGGGGTAGCATGTACTGGGTGGGGTCGAAATAAGGTCCTGATAAACTTGAACCGGACCCGTTCCTATTGGTAACCGACCCTAAACGGCCCGCTTCAGCGCCGGGAGGAGGTTCGTGTTTGATGAATGTGTTGAATCCCAATTACGGTGAGTCTGAACCCCAATACAAATCGGCATAACACTCGTCTTCGTCATTGGTTATATCATCCTCCCATCCACCATGGCTGGGCTCTGTGATTGGCCACTTGTTCAGTGCCAAGCGCTGCATGCTGCGTGTCTTTGTAGCCAAAGTTTAAGCGAAGATACTGTGACTGAATGCAGGCCGCACAATGACCAATTACGGCTGCAGAAAGGGCGTTGTTGAACCCCTTTGCCGCTTGAGTAGAGGAGCCTGGTTTCCCCCGCCTATCATTGCAGATCGGCTAGGCCCCGTAACGTGCCAGGGGCTTACGAGCGCGGATAAGTGTTGGGTGCATTCTCCCCAAGCTGCTACAGGTACTTGGGCCCCCAAATCAATCGGTTTTCTCCACTAACCCCAAGGAACTTAGCGTTAATGTACTGGTCAGTCAAAAAGCGGGTCAAATCAATAGTAACGAAAAAAAAGTTCAAGCGGGACAAAACTGACCAGTACTTTTAAATGAAGTAACTCCGTCGTGAGTTTGCAATCAATCACCGTTCGATTTCAGTCCCACGAAAAATAGCTGCCACGCCAGTTCCAGGCTCCAGAGGAACAAAATTAGGACATCCATTTTTGGCATCATTTGCCGCCACTATGATTGATGAACTGGATGTAGACGACATCCTTGATAATGTGGACCTTTTAGCTCCTCATCAAACTACGGAAATACAAAAATTCCTTAAAGCACCTGATCTTGAGTCGTTCAAGAAAATCCGGAACGATTTACTTCGGACGCAAGATGCCCTCGATAACAAATTCATCTGCTGGAATGCGGCATTTCTCAAGGCACTTACTGAGGATCAGAGAAATGCAAATCCATCGAAAGAATTCGACGAGAGAGTTGCAGAGAAGAAGAATCGTCAAAATGAACTGCAGAAAAGCATTATCACCGTCAGTAAGCAGTGGGGTAAGGAAATCGTCAAGCACTACCACTGGATTTCAGAAGGAGAACATTACTGCAACAAACTTCGTACGATAGCAGTGAGGATCCCAAAGTGGTCAGAGGCTGTGGAAATTCTCAATCAATCACTTGTCGAAAGGGTTGCCGGTCATGCGAGGGACAAGCGAATAAAGAATGTGGAAGGTGCCAATTCGATTCGACTCTGGGATTTGAAGCGTATCACTCAGACAATTCGTGGGACAAACGTGCCACCTACCAGGTAAGGCCCAGCGGCAATAACGATATCGTCAACCAGCCGACAACTAACCTACCTGCTATAAGTCAAACTCCGGAGTAGAACAGCAACGTATGGCTAAAATAGGATCTCGCCGCCCGTAGTGAATTCCCTGTTTTGGATTGTATCTAGGTGCTAAAGTGTTTTGCAACTCGAGGGGATACTCGTCGAATCTTTCAACGGCTCCCATCCAATTGGTTGTATTTGGGTGCCAACGTTCAAACTGGGTCGTGTCGTCGTATATCTCTCTAAACCCCTTAATTTGCGGTTTTCCCAAATGACCATCCCGGCAGCTGATCAAGTCACACAATGGTCATAAAGCCCCAGATAATAGGTGTACATACAATTGCAACCATCTTCTGCAATCATCTTACAATATTCGGTGCGGTGCGTTGCTTCTGGCGGGTTTAAGGAGGGTGGGTCATTTCGGTAGGGCAGGCCCCCTAGGCGGTTGTAACCAAACTTGCAAGTCCAGTCGTGCATGCGAACGGTGAAACTAAATGCAGTGTTGATTTTGTCGCTCCATGGAATGAATGTGCTTACGAGCCATCGATCCATGTCTTCGTCAATATTATTCCCGGCTGACGATAATTTGACGAATCTGGAAATTTATTTTATTGTAATGCAAATCCGCATAACATTTACCAATACCCTTGCAATCTAAATCTAATCGCCGTAGATGAGGCAATCAAGGCTTAGCATGGGGAATATGCAGTGTACTGGCAAGTGACCGGATACAGCTCGTAAACTCTTCGGCAGGCGATTGGAATTAAAGAGGAAAGGATGAGCATCTGGTGTCAAGGGTCCTTGCGGAATCCCATCCAAGTGCCAGACAGATTCTACCCTCCCACACACCCTGCAAACATGCTATCCAATCATCACAGGTACAAGCATGCGTTCGCTGAATTCCGGATAGCGGACCGTCTCCCTAGTGAGCAACAGCGATTTGACCAGGGTATCCTGCAGTCGCGAACCATGGCCACAATTGAGGCAGCCGTCAGCGCCAGGCATACGCTCGATGCGACAAAACACCGGGGTTGCCGTCCATATTAAAGGGCTGAATGATTAATTTTAGGGCGCCGAGGAATGTTTTCGACAGTGGCTTCGTAATTTCGTGTCCCTTGATCGCGGTTTTCTTTTTTTTTAAACACGGTTTGCTGCATACGGCGAATATTTGCCGGTACATGCGTCAAATCACAGGCCTAAACTAACAGCCACGACTATCCAGGGTCTTGCGACCGGCTGCGGCTCCGGTGCGGATGGACAGGTAACCAGTTTTGACCTCTTTTGGGGATCTATAACAAGGATTTGGATGCCTCCTGCATTATCGAAAAAGGTTCGCATCAGCTTGCATCAGAAGAAGGGAAGGACGAACTTACCAAATTGTCGTTGGACAGAAACATTAACGAAAACATGGGTGGATGACTCATAGGACAGGAGCTGAGCCATCGGATGCGTATCCAGTGTGTCGAAAAAGGCCCATTGTGGCTTTCTTTCAGGCAAGGCCTGCTGGAAATGCTTGCTTGACAGGCGATCGGTATGTAAATACAGCTACGATAATATCCCTGCAAAATTTATAACAGCCAATAAGTGGACTTCATATTGGATGGTGGAAGGAAGAACTCATAATCGGGACGGTTATTTAAGTCTTTGCGGCAGCTTAGTAAAGCAGAACGGTAGCTTTTAGGAGGACTCAACTAGTTTTGAAGCCGGAACCATTGGATCGCTACCCAGCCTTTCCCGCTGGCTTTTCTTTTTTGCACACTACACAAAGCCTTGTCCTCTTTGACACTTTGCCACTACCTCTCCAGCCTTCTGTCATTCTACCTCCTTACGAAAACAGCTCGGCGTCAGGAATTAATGCCAAATCCAGCCAACATGTGCTCGCTTGGGGGCACTCCCAAAACCACATCTCGGCCAATCGCGAGGCGGCGGGCGCACTTAAAGTCAAAGCACGGATGTGCCGCTTGTAAAAAGAGACGGATAAAGGTATGGTTTTTATCAAGGTCAACATCGACCCTCCTCTATGTTATTTGAGTGCTTCTGCCTCTGTGCCAAACATAATACTTCTATCCCTGGTAAGAAAACCATTGCTTACTTGTGTCTTTTTACTCCAGTGCGATGAGGCAAGGCCAATGTGTTCCTACTGCGTGAAACGCAACTATGTTTGCGAATTCAGCACAAAAGTGGACGCGACATCGGTCAACATTGACAATTACCAATCCTCAGCTACTTCCGAAGTTCGATCATTATCTGGGATCCAAGAATGTTTTAGTTCAGCAATCGTCCAGCAGGAGCAGCAGCAGCAAATACCTATTTCCAGTCACTATTTCCCCGGTGCCCCCGAAGAAATTCAGAATCTTGAGCTTAAAAGTATGTCGCCTTACGGTCTTTCCCAAACTGTTAGACAAAACCTTACAGTATGTGACCTAATAAAATAGGAAAGCGCGAAATTCCCGATCCGCCAGCCAATCAAAGAAGCAAAAAGCGTCGCGCAGAAACCTATAAAGGTCAGGAGTCTCCTTTGCAGACTTCACTTGCACAAAAGTACATCAATGAGACGCCAACAAGCACGCAGAATTCGAGACCAAAGCAATTATTTGACGATGCGGCAGGCAACAAGCTGGAGGTTATCATTGAAAAACTCACGCAAATGTCCAACGAACAAAAGGAAATGCAGACCCAGATCTCCAGAATATCGGCCTGGGAGGATTTAAGAGATAAAATAAGCGGTCAGGTTCGGGCTGAGATGACGAATGTGGTTTTAGCAACCAGATCGATCAGGAGGAAGGTGATCCTTGAGTTAGCGCAAGAGTTGAGAAAACTGCCAAGGAGCCCACAGGACGTCGAAGGGCAGCTAGTCAAGCTCTGGGGGAAGTTCGAGGCTAACGAGTCTGAGATTCAAGTGCCCAGAACACTAACAAGTCCAGGGTACTAATAAACCACGTTAAGCTTACTTTCCAAGGTTGAGCACTCTAAATTAAGCTGGTTGCTTTCCTTACTGGTGTGCCCCTCACTCTGATTGTTGCAACCGTTGGTTTTAATAATGCATCCAGGCTCATGTCAGAAGGCTTTAAGCCGCATCAGAACAACGAATTTGCTTGTCGCCGGTTGGGTAGATTCCCGCCTTGCTTGCATGGGTCTCTTCATGCCTATTAGGGTTTCTGCCTGGCTTGCGACTGCGATGCCTCCTACAATACCGAAAAAAGGTTGCACTGTATAAAAAAAAATAATAATAAAAACATCCAGCTTCATCATATTGTCCTAGTCGGACGAGGTCATGGGTTGATGACTCATAAGATAGGAGCGGAGCCATCGGATGCACATTCCTTGCAGCAAAAGGTTTCCACCCTGGCTTTAATTTGACCGTTCGCATGCACGTAGTTCAGGACCCCCAGTGCGACAGGGGCTCTTTTTTACAACAACACCAACAACTCAGAGGGCCTGCCAATCTAAAATGAAATGCCAACCTGCATCCATCCGCCATCCGGCACTTCCGACAAAGTCTTCCAGTGACAGGTCTGGTTTTCGCAGATACCTACGCCAGAGACAAAGTGGCAAAATGATGCGGATGGTTTTTTATTATTTATTTTTATTTTATTTTTATACAACGGCATCCTCCGAGGATATTGGAATGCTGTTTCGTCGTGTGGTCGAACTCCAGGTGCTTACACTGGTTCTACCATGGAGAATTGGCGATCGCTGGGAGGTAGGGCTATCTTGTTGGCCACCCTTGTCACATTTCCTGCGTTCCACCAATCGACGTCCAAGATTTACGCAACGAGATACAGACAGACATTAATTTTAAAGTAAAGCACCTGTCCAAAAATAACGCAACGGAAGCGGGGTCACCCACCACCTTTTTTTATCACCACCTAACTTTGGTGTAAGGCCACAAACAGAATTGAAGACCTACGAATAAAATAAATACATGGAAATGAACTTCCTCATGGAGGAGGTAGAGATGGAAAGCTCCGTGGCTTGAGTCATGGTTTGTTATATTCCTGGGGAATATACGAAACAAAAAAACGAGCTTGGTCATTCAACCATCTAGACACCATTGGCTCATACGACATGAGCGGAGCCATCGGATGAACATTCCGGGCCGGGCAGCAAAAAATCCATTTTGGCGGTTTGCCAAGTGTTGTTCAGATGCTGCCCCCAGCAAGGATGTTTCCCAGAGGGTTGTCAAACATGTGGTCTTTAGCTCAATTTTGGCCGACTCGGTTTGTGTTGGCGTAGCTTCAGGGCCAATTGGAATTGATGCCGTTATATGGGAGTATGTTGGCAAATAGAAACGTTCCCGGTAGCATTTGGGAAGTTGATCGCGCTTGCAGGATAGGTAGTATTCCTGTGACCGGCAGGCAACGAAATGTAGCCAAGCTGTGCTTTTCGCTTAAGCTAGGCCAACGTTATTTTGAAAATCCTACTAAGCCAGTGTTAGCCCTTTTAAGGAAGGATGGAAAAAGATGGGCAAGCCTTCGTGCCCGACCTGTTGATCAAGACATTACATTGTATGATAATCCCTGTCAATGAATGCTAACCTGGGTAGTTGATGACTTGGTCATTTATCGCAAAATGAATTAATTATGTAGGAGGCCTCTCACACAACAGTAACGACGCCGTTATGTGGCAAGGCTCCCCAAATTGGTAGGCATTTACAGCATTTCCGGGGTGCCCCCAAGACCATTTGCATCTCAGTCTCAAAAAAAGACTCGAATACAGAACCAGATAGATTGGGTGCGGTTCAAGGCGAAAGATAGTAATGACCTCAGGTGAACCATGGGGGTTTTGGCCGTAGTGTGCATGGCGGTTATAAGACATGTGCGATAAATCTTTTAAAAAAAAATCTTTTTATTATTGGTTGCGTATACAAAAACAAAGGAAAAAAGAAAGAAAAGCGAAGCGGTTTTTGGAATAATTATTGCATACAGTGAATGACCTCGCTCAAATGGCTCGGCAACATCCTCCACCTTATCCGATTCGGCTGACCGTAAGGCAACCTAAAGCTCTAATATCCCTGGCATTGATCCTCATTCTCGGGCGGAATTGCGGCTATCATTTACGCGTCTCAAGGAGATATTACTTCACGTATTATCTGCTTGGTTGTCCCCCTCTGTGTAGGAGCGCGTATTAGAAAAATTTTCTTGATGCGGAGTGGTGATACTCATGCGTCAAACCTTTCTGGTATCTATAGCTGCCTCCAGGATTTCAACCTTACAAGCGATTCTCGCCTTTGAGAGGAGTGATGGAAACAGCCTCATCCGCGCTGAACTGCGTTGGGTAGTATTTGAGGAGGGGACAAAAGTGATCCTTCCCATTTAAAAAAAACATGTAGCCCAAAACAAATCGGGCGGCTAATAATTTTGATATCCAGATAGACCGCTTAACAGAGTATTACTCCCGCCAAACTTTATCTTTTTATTTACCTTAATGACAACTGCAAACAATCTCGTTCAGTTACTCCAGTAGTCACATACTGATTAACGGATTTGCTGCAGTATTGCATTTTCTTCTAAAGGTAGTGTTCGCACCAGATTTCTGTGGCAAAAGAAGGCAACCGCTACCCTATACATTCCCAAACAAGACGTGTTATACCAAGCTCAGGCGTTTGTAAATGCGAACCACGTAACTCATGTATTTAAAGGATCACATCCCAAATCAAATATTTCCAGCAACTCAGACTTTTATTTAACACAGAGTTTCAACCCCCCCAACCGGAATCCTGATAAATCTGTTCAATTAAAAATGGCGGGTGATCTCTGCTTTGAGGAAGTATCAATTACGCCCACTAGGGAAAGCGCAACATTAACTTCCGGGCTAGATCTAGGGAGCGGGAAGCTGGGGCGATTTATTCCGGAGACTCGTTCACTCCGAACGCTGAACTCGAGGGTGGCTTTGATGAGGGAAGAGCCAAAAGGCATGAACCGGCTCTTTTGCTTGAACCAGCTTCGCTAACCACTGCGACAAACGTATCGCCGAATCACAAAGACACACGATACAGTGCCCATACAACGACGACAACAAAGCCTCACGGGAGTACAGCAAAGGACCGGCAGCAGATTCCAAATCGCTTTTGTATGATGGTAATCCAAAATGGACAAAGCGGGAAGCGGAGTCGGTGATAAGGCTGGTGAAACCGACGAGGTCAACGTTTTGGTGAAGCAGCCAGAGACGCGTCCTATAGGTCCAGAGCAGCTCGTAGCTGAGGTCAAAGGAATTTACGCTGGGTAAGTCTCGGTCTCGGTCCGGTGTGGTCGGCTAGCTACCTTCCAATGGTTAATGGGCGTTATAGGCCTGTTGCGTGCACTTAGGTTTGGTCATCTCCAGGCGACCGGAATCATTTTATACTGATTTGAAATCCAGGCTCGTTATGGTCGAGAACAAATGTATTGAAGTCGACAACGCACAAAACTCGCTCAACAACGACTCCGCTTCCCCCAAATTGGACACCGACCAGTGGCAGGCTCTTATTGCCTGCACCGGACGTTGCTACACGAACACCATGACTTCTTTCTCGCCTCGCAGCATCCTTCGGCAAGCCCTCAGCTGAGACGGCTTGCCTCCAAAAATGCAATGCCGGCGCGCATGTGGCGGCACGGCATTTATAGTTTGTAAGACTTACCACTCCCCGGCACATTCCCACAACCAGTCGAAGTTAACAGTCCGTTCCACTCAAAGCTTGGAACTGTTGAGAAATCGCCTGCCACGTTCCTTGGAGTACATGCTTACATTTATTTACTCCTCGTATTCAATAATGGCACTTTGCTTAAAACCGTGCCAGCTTTTAAATACATATGGTTAGAATGTTTAGGAGACCTTTCGCGGTATAGGTAAGTGCGCCTTCTTTATGTTTCCTGGAGAAATAGCCCACCTAACGTTTGTGCCCATATTAGAATGGCCATTGAAGACGACGATGTTCGCGACCGCGAGGTTTGGGCTGCTGTTTCTCGCCACTGGTACTTACGAGCTAGTGACAAGGCGCCAACCACTGGACGCCTGTACCACCATTTGGCCATTTTAGCGAGGCCAAACATTGTAGCACAGCTTTTTATTACGCCAAAAGCTTGTGTGTACCCATTCCCTTCAACAGCGCCAGGGATTCGATCCTTACACTTTTCGAACCCATCATGACTGGCACACACGGCAAGCTGCACGCCGTGGATCGTGCGCTGGTTAGGTGTCAGGGGACTTTTTTCACTGGTAAAGGCGCAGAGGATTTGAGGAGGCGCGCAATGAGTTTCTTTCCAACCTTGATCTGGGCGTGGCCAAAGGTGCGCGCCGCTGGCTCGAGTCGGGATACCAAATCGCCGTGACAAATTTATGTGCGCTTTTGGATTACGGCATGGCTACGAATGTCCTGATGAGAGCACTTTACGCTTCGACAAAGGCCCCTATTAAACCGAAAATCGTTGTCGAGGGCGAGCAAGCTTCGCTGAGCCCCAAGCGACTCCATCCGAGCTCCAGAAGCCGTCGAATTCTGAGGATGAACAAGTGCCCTATACACTACGGACGCGGATGATGACATGGTTGACCTTTCCAAACGTTTCAAGGGAATCCTCCAGTTCGTGGAAAGCACCGACGCCATTATCCTTTCACGCCTGGGAGATTTGAATATACTCTCCTACCTTAACGTTAGGCTCATGTTTTTGCACCAGCTGGCCATCCTAAAAGGCCCAGGCGGTGCCGAGCCCAAAAATCCAGCAATGTCGCACCTGGAGGCTTCTTTCCCTTGCATTTGCTTACTTTATGCTTGAATTCGTTTGCAGTTGGTTTTGAAACCCCAAGAAGTACGAGACGGACGAGTTACCTCGCACTGCCGAGCGGAGACCTCTACCTGAGGACTGGGCAATGCGTGGGCTTGTGTGGGCGGAAATGGCATTCCCGGTCGACCATTTTACCATCAACGAAAATATAGAGGAAGACGAAAGGACGTTCGAGACGCCATCGATGGGAGAGCAGCGCCGCGAAAGATGTCTATGGCTTGCGTACCAGATCGCCCAAATTCGAAAGTCGGGTGGCGAGGGCACGACTGAGAAGGAGAACAAGGAGGGTCGTTGGATCACGTATGACGTTGAGACGAAGAAATTCCGTCCTGCAACCAAATACGTGTCCGACGTTGAAATTCGACCTCCCATCGCCAAGGCGACTTTCCTGGATGACGAGGACTTATAAGTCAAAAGTAATAACATTTTAGGGTGACTTTTGTGAATCCATGTCACGCAACGTTGGAAAATTTTATGGTGGTGATTTTTTGTATTTGAGATTAGGCAGTTAATGTTTTACTTTCTTTCCTTGAAATGGCTTTTCAACTCACAATACCCAGGCTTTACGTCACTTTTGACCTAAAACCTAAGTCGGACCACCCCCCATTCCAAACCCCCCACCCCAACCGAGCAGCCCAAAAATCACGATCCCGAACAGCACCCCGACTAACACTTCGTTATATTTTAGTTTGTCATTTAGATCTGATTACGGCTTAGGATTGTTCCGTGATGGGTAACAATATTAGACTCTGGGATGACAGATTTGAACAGGAATACAACTCACCAGATACTGTAGCACTGTGGCAAACATTGAATCTTAATTGTAACGCGTCTACCAAAAATGTTCTCGCCGAGCTCATCAGCAAAGCTGCGATCCCAACTCGCGCCGGATTCGAAAGCCGTTTGGACAGCAACATTAACAATTTTCATATCGGCGCCGAGGTCGAGCAAAGTCCTCGCCGCATCCTCTTTGTCTCTGCATTCTCGAGCCCCCTAATGCTACGCGCTTTGCCCCGCGGATCCCTTAACGAATTTTTATAATACAACAGCTGCCTTATCGCCATCATTCCTCACACAGAAGGCTTTATATCGGTTTATCTCTCGTCATCACCCATTTCTGTCATGTTTTGTCACTCTGTCTCGACATGCAGGCCTAGAATGTGCTCAGAGTACCACGGCCAATGCCTTTCCTCTACGTACCTTGCCAGCCGGCGGACACACCAGATAATCCTATAGATGCCAAGGCGGTTCTGATTTCTGCGCGTGGATAATGAGCTGTCAAGACTGGATGCGCTGCAATGATGGAGACCCGGTCTTATTAACAAAATATCCACAGCTTTTGAATTCTCTGGTTACATTCCCCACCAAGACCAGTTACTCCACGAGTTGCTGCACAGGATGACCCGCAGGCCAGATTCTACAGAAAACGATCCGCGTCAGGAACCATAGCTGGCGCGAACCAAACAGTATCAGCAGCATTAGTAAACATATCGTCGCCTAGCCTATCCTCGCCGTCCTGTCCGGTATTGGTGCGGCCGATACCGGCTTGTCCGTTATCAGTAATCGGTCTTTTGTCAATCAGCCTACGCACAGTCCAGCAGCTCAGCGACAAATATCACACACAAAATCATCATAGCCGCAACAGTTGCAGACTGAAAATACGCAGCTGACAGAGCACCAGACGAACCTGACCTCAGTACACATGCCCACTCACACACAGCAGCCTCCATATTTACCCTCACCAATCTCGATTGTTGTTGAAAGCAACGCACGCTGTTCACAGGGAATGGCAACTATAAGTAACCGCCCACCTCTGTCCGCGGAGAATTTGGCACGCCCCCAACTCACCCAGATCATCCCATCACCGCTCCCATAATGACTCAAGCACCGACGACTATGGCCCATCCACAACGTATCGCGTTAGCGCCACCAGATGCTGACGCGCCTCCGGTCTTGCGTTCTATGCCCGTAGACGGCAAGGTGCCTCAGGGAGGCATGCCCTCGCCAAACGGCCAGAGCCCAATTATGATGCTGCCCCAGATGACGAAGCAGGAGGGCGAGCTGCCACCAATCCAGGAGATCTCACCCAGACCGGATTTAAACGCTAGCCAAAACACATTTCCGTCCATTCGCGAAACCTTTAGAAACATCTGCTTTGATGAAACAAGCACCAGCAGTTGTCATGGCTCGGTCTTTGCGCACTTTCCGCCAGGTGGTTTACCGCTATTTGGCTCGGCCGTAACTCTTCTGCAAATGAATATATCAAGGAGTTACAAGTCAGCAAATCCAACCCAGCAGAGAGCGCAACTTCTTGCAGATATGGGCGTTTTTACGCCAAAAGCTCCCTCCGAAGCTCCTCCGCTGGACATCTCGACGTCCATCATGGCCAATGGCAGTCTACATCCGATGCATTCACCACTACCGCTGATAAATCAACAAACCCCACATTGACAGGGACAACCTCCCGAGAGGTGCCCCCTTCAGTTCTCGCGCCTGTGCTTGATGCTACTCCAACAGCGAATACCGAGCGCTGGGATCGGTTCCGCCTGCCGACGCAGAACACGCGACCATTTACGAACGTCTTCTGCAACAGAAAGCTTTGGTAAGATTCAATTAGTATGCAATTTTTTCCTCAAATACGAGTGGCTGACGGTGTTATCCTTCCATAGTCCAAACGTGTTTGCGAGAATAGCGTTTCATATCCAAAGACCAAGCGCGCAAGGGTCGACAATGCGCTGCAAGAAATACTCAGCTTTGGTCTAGAGACAAACACCGTTAATCAGGCCCCGGTGGCGACGATGGTCGAACATCCCAAGGATAGCATTACCGCTAGCACCACTAAATCAGATGATCTACACGGCCTAGAAGGCCCTCGGGATTCTATCATTCAGATTTTAGTAGAAAGCTTGCTGTCTGAGGTGGATATTGGCCTTTCAATCGATGTACGAGAGCAGCAAGGAACCGTTCAAGGTCGGACAATCACGATGGAAGAAGGGGCTGCCAACATCTCAACAGCAAGGCCCATGGCCCGTCCGGAGGGCGCAATGTACTACATCACCTTGGCTATCAAATCACCAACTGTACCGAGACACTGGCCAGGGAAAACAACAAGGATTTCGAAGCCAGATTGAAAAAGGGTTACAAACCACTAAACCTGCTCGCTAATGGGAGATTCGAGGGTGAAGACGACCTTCCAGCGCCGAAGGCGGCAATTCAGACTTGCCAGCCACCAAAAAAAGCAGAAAAAGCCTAGGCGTACATTGCAACTGTCCAAACCACCAAATAATGGCAGAAAATGTCGAACAAACATTTGTCCGAATATCCCATTCCAGGGAAAATGTATGCGGCGCACTACCACGATGTCGGGATTTTTGGGGTCATGATTCTGCCTTGGTTTCCTAAGCTGGCCAAGAAATCCCACAAGGCTGTCAAGGGCATGATGCACCGGCTTCTGGCGATCGAATCGGAAAAGATTCGATTCCTGAATGCTTTTCGACAACTCCCAAATTGGAAATGTAATCTGAGGGAATCTCGGGGTCTGAATGGGCGGCGTAAGACCACTCTTTTTCTTGAGGGGTGCATCTTCGCGGCCCAGGCACCGCGTGGCTCAGGTATGTTACTCTGTTACAAATCTTTCGTCTCTCAGCCGCTTGATTAAAAGCTGGTCCTTACAAACCTCGTCACCATAACCACATATTTACCAGTCGGGGCTAGGCTAAGATAAAATGCGGCTCATGGTGTGTGCTTTAAGCCCAATCGATTGTAAGTTAGATACACTTAAGGGTGCGGTATCCCCTGCAATGCAAGTGATATGTCGAATATGCGAGCTTATTAGACCGCTTCCGGTCTGGTTTCTTGTTATTTTGGCAATCTCACCCTCCGCTTCTTAGCCACTATAAATTTCATCCCTGAGATTCCCTTGCCAGTGCGTGCTCAGAGTCATAAAAGTGCCTGCCTAGCTTAAGCCAGAAGCCTGTCTTGGCTACATTTGGTCGCTTGTTGGTTACGGGATTGTAACCTTAGCTATCTTGTTGGAACGAGCACGTCACAAAACGTACCCCTCAAATATTCAGCATCAACTTCACCCCCGATTCTCTAACCTCCCTAGTGACGATGAACGATGATCCGGAAGAATTGGAAGGTGAAACGGCTGCTACTACAACTGCAGTCAAATTCGTTTCTTCAAGCGTTTTCGTGCAATCAAATTGCTGGGACAGCTCAAGTTACCACAGAAGAACACTGTATGCTATGCGCATAGGTGTCTGCCAGAAACATTCACTGACATCCAAAAGTCCATCAGAATCGAGCGAGTTGGATGCGGAGACTCACAGCCCCCTCTCCGTCACGCTTCAGGGTCTTATATTCCAAATTGAATAAAGTATTTAAATAATAATAGCCCTCGCATGCGTGGTGGTTTGCTCTTGGTCCTTTTAGAAAAACAATGTGGCAGTGAAAGCTTTTTGCCACTTAGCCATCTGCTACTTTGCTACCTTGTATGCTGTCCACCCTTATTATCCTTAAGCCCGTATACTGGAGATAAGAGCAACTGCTTCAATAATCCGTCAGCTGCGTCGAGGAATCGGCCATGCCGCTTGTCCTCAAGCTGCTTAAAGATAAACCCGCACCTATGTTACCATTTTTTGGATCCATAGAGGATGAGGCCTTGATGACGCCAAGTTCATCCGTCGCGGAGCCAACGTCGAGGCCATGCCTTGTGGGCCGTATGTTTCCACCATACCTGTCTCTGGCGGAGGGTTCTTTGGATGAGCTATCTCGAAAAGCAGCCCAAAAATGTTGGGCGAATTTGCTCAAAGTGGGCATGGATCCGCAAATGATGAAAAGGTTGGCTTCGAGAATGCTGGATAAGCAAGTGTGAGATGGGGGCTTTTATTTTTAACAGTCAATGATTAAAAAAACAGAAAACTTACGACCAAACGTTTGCAGGCCCTGCATCCCAGGAAATGTCCGTTGAGGTTAACAACGCAGGTAGAAATTGCAGCCGGATGACCGAAGTGACAACGGTGAAACTAGCAATGCTTAGAATAAACAAAGCGCCGAGCTTCTGGGCCCAACGCATTTTGAGCGGAGAGATGATCGGGATTGGTAGTATGAACAGAATACAATCGGAGGCAATATTGGAGACTGCGATCGCCATGTATAGGACCGCTGCATCAAGACAATGACCCGTACCCAATAATTCTGGCACCCAGAAAGACCTAATGGGTCTGCAGCCAAAAAGAAGCATGCTTGCGATGATAATCGTATAGAGGCTAACTGCGCAAATGGTGGCCCAGATCATGCGGTGGAACCATGGGATCGGCGCGATTTTTCGGTAAAACAACAATATCGAAATCTTCGTAAAGCCGTTGCAAAGGATAAAGGAGGGCGCAGCAATATATGAGACCTATGTTGAGGCGAACTGTTAGGAACGTGAGGAGCAGAGGAGCAGGCAGAAAGGTAAAGACCTACAATCATGCTGGATTCGAATACTTCGATTGGCATTTCCCATGTGTGATGGCATAAGCCGCCAATGACGATTGAGTGTATTTGTGACGACTGCATTACCATGGAAAAGGTCTATCTTTCTGTCAGAGTTCATAACCAGGTGATAGCTAGATAACATATGTCAATATCGAGAGGCAAAACAAAGCTGCATACCCACGCAATGCACATAAACCAGTCCTCAATATGAATAGCCTTGACGAGAAAAGCTTTGGTGAGCATGCGCTGGCAGAGCGAGATGAACGCCAGAAACCCAACGATCCCGAAGATGAGGAAGTGCGCCAGCGCACTCTGTTCTGCCGGATTTTCGAAATCGGTGACATAGCCATCGGGAGGCAGGACGAAGACGGTGACGCCGTTTAGCACTGGAAAACCACTTGAAGAGTTTGCAGACATGGCTTAGAATCTAGGTTGGTGTTGGTTTTGGCAAGATATGATCTTTTGGGGTTTCCTCCAAAAGAAGCGGCGTATCTAGACGAGTGAACGAGAGCGAAAATATAAGTTATAGAAAGGGGTTGCTGTTGGTTAATCCTTGCCAAATAACCCAAAAAAGTGTTCAAATGTGGTACGGTTCCATCGTCGTCAACATGACATTCAGAAAACTCTACGAATGACCCTTCTCCATTTAACCCCTTGTCTCTTTACATGTGGTGTTGATCTCTCAAGGTTGTTGAAGTTTGTCATAACAAGTCCTTCCAACATATAGTACAAAGTAGAATGCTCCACTATTTGCAGCCGTACATTTAGTTGTCAGGAGATCCGATATTTGACATTTGCATCATAACCGTCGTGATGTACTCCACATACGCACCCCCACACCCGCCCTTGTCTGCAGTAGAGGGATTGACCCCCGAATGCGACCGGATTCAAATTTGATTCTGCCGGGCTGTCAATCCATGTTAACTCCAGTAAATCCTGGCTAATGACCCGTGGGCTGAGCAGGCAATCTTGGGTAATCGGGAGAACTCGGTCGTATGGATTGACAGGAACCAAATCCCCTGTTTATGTGGATCGCGAAGGGTGGTGTGCAACCATAAAAGGCGAACTCTTTGGCTTTTGATCAACCAACGACCGCCTTGTTCGCCACCTGCTCGAACCGTTCCGTTCCATCTTGCACGACATTCATCATTTATATTGCCATCGGGCACATTTCGTCATGCATACCCAGGTCACGGTGCTGGCCGCAACCGCTGCTACACTGTTCATCCCGGCGGCTTCAGCGACTCCTGTGGTCCTCTATAATGTCACTTCATCTGTGGGCAGCAACTCCATGCAGATGCTAAGCTACATCAAAAGGAAGCCCTGTATGCCACGCGATGACTTTTCAAGACATTGGTTTGAAGTTCACGCGCCCATAGGTCAGTTGATCATCCGACTGTTAGCAGCTTGCAGATATTGTAAATGCTTTTGCGCGTTGTTTGCTCTAACCCATTGGATCTTTGAAAAATCCCACAAACGACAGTTGCCCCCCTGGCTCTCAAGTTCGGCATCACTGGCTACTCTCAGATCCAGGCATTCGGGCAGATCCTTCCACAGAATGCGGGCGAGGATAATCCGGCCTCGACCGAGTTGACCTCGTTCGACGGTATTGCCTCGTTCATATATCCAGATGATTCTGTTCTCGTGGACATGCTCGCTCACCCGTACTACACCGCGGTGGTTGCCAACGACGAAGCCAAGTTCATTGACAAGAAGCCCACAATGGCGGTCAGGTGGCTGTGTTTGTTGCCAAGGTAGCTCCTGTCGTCGGCTATTGCGACGATGATAACGCTGTGAACGTCTGGGCAGGGAAGACGCTACCAAGAAGAAGTACCAGGCGCTATTTGACGAGTACGACAAGCAATGAAATTAGATGGGGTCTCAATGATTGAGTGGTTTGATGATCAATTCCTGGCTAGGTAGTACGCTGATTGCTGGTAGGCTCTCCTAATTAAGACCATTTACTCGGTAATGACCGTGCTATATATGCTTTTGTGAACTCTGGGTAGAAGACCTACTCCGTATGCTTCCAATAGCGTGGTGGCACCCCCTGACGAAGCCGTGTTACATGATGTAAGCAATTATTACTTACCTGTGTTTTCATGTTGTTCCTCTTTTTTAAACCCATCGCGTGCCACCTGCCATGGCCAGGGCTAGCACGGAAGGAAGTTTATTGACACCTATCGATGAAGATCTAGACGAGGGTTAGATATTACAAATATTTACATCTTTGGCCAAGCTGTACTATGGGCGCCTGCTGGAATGCTGACATTGATCGGAAAGCCAGCAATAAATTTACAGTAATACTTTGGAACAGGCAATAGTGCACGATTGCAGACGGGATGGATGGTGGTGGAAAAGAAGATATGATTTTTCCCAATATTTTGCTGCATACTCCGCACCAGGCCCACATCCGGGAAATATTTGGTACATTACCAGCATATATTAGTTTCCTGGAGTCCACCATGATCTAACGCAAAGCAGCGCTTAGCTGCTAGGGCTGGCCTCATGGCAACCACGGTGGGTCCTGAGAGTTACATCATGAGTCGAAAGTCACTGAGCTTCCCGGGGGGGGGGGGGGGGGGGGGGGGGGGGGGGGGGGGGGGCTGTATGTACTTGAAATGCTGGCCAAAGCTGCAAAAGCAGCAAAAGCAGCCCTTAAGGTATTTGACGTACGTTCTTCCTCAGCTTGACGTACAAGTACTCACGGAGCTTGCAAGATCCCAGTAAAGGTGCCTGCGAAAATGAGTCAAGTAGTGCAGTGGTGTTTATGGTGTCTTTGTATAGTGAACCTAAATAGGAACAGAAATTACAGTAGCAAAACACAAGAACCCCACACTTGTTTATAACCTGTGGACCTCCTGTAGCCCCAAGTAGTCTTGCGTCGACGCAGATGTCAGCCTACTACTTTGCATGCTTCTCCACCAAATATCAGGGAAAATTTCTTATTTCGATCTGGCTCCCAGTATGCTTGCCTGTAGCACTGGGATTTCTAGGAAGGGTCGAGGCCAGCAAGATGCAAATAATGACAGCACGTCTAAATGTCGCAAATCAGTCCACACCTTCCGGTTGCGTACATGAATCGTGCAATTAACGCGAACATGTCGTCTGGGCAATAAATTTCGCGCATGCTGTAGCAGGAGGGGTGTGTACTTTGGGAACCTGGGACTCTGCGATCAGTAGCATCGGTTTTCCCCTGACGTTAGCACCGTACTGGCCAGCTCTTAGAAATAGCGGGTAGGGTGGGGCAGCCCAAAGTGCGATGGGCTGTCGGGACGACGAAGCCCCGACCCACGTACTACCCCAGGAAAGCATAGCGGTTTCTTATCAAGTACAGGGGTGCGCTGCCCAGGTTTGTAATCCTGCCGAACAGAAGGGATGTGACCACACCGGGATTGATAGATTGAGCTGCAACGTCCAAGCTACTCGGATGTGATATGCATGGCAAGTTTCCAAATATGCTGTGCTGCATGAATTTCCTGGCCGTATTTCATGACCCAAAAAGAAAGAAAATCAGACCTTAGCCGCCCTGGACCGGATCCAGACATTGTTGTCAGCAGGGGCAGACTTCGTGTTGTGAAATCTAGAACTTTCAAGCCGTCATAGTGGTTGCCGGTGGGGCTAGCTGCTATCTGCATCGCACAGCTTCATCATCCTATTACGTCGTCCAGTGGAAGACGCTGGCGAAGCCATCCACAGTTCCGAGATAATACAATTAATGAGCTGGGTACAATAGAGCCATAGAGCTGCTTCCCGATCATAGTCGCCACAAACGGTTTGTTTCATGCTGCTGCAAAATGGTCGTAACGGAAAAGTCTCACTTGCTCGGCAACCACCGCCCTAGGGTGCCTGGTGGAATTGTCAATGCATTCCCTACGCACTTCTATTATTGATGTGCGTCGGGTGTAATCCCATCCTGTTTCTCCTGCACGTCGAGAACAATCTACTTGCCGCCATTTCCTTCCCTTTGGACCTCCTTCAGGAACGTTTATGGGCTTCATGAAGCCCATTCTGAATGCCGTTACAGACGAAGTACTGAGAAGAACAACCGACCGTTCAGTGAGACGACTGATCCGCAAATCCGACTCGCTTGCTACTATCGGAAAAACCCTGTTGAAAGTTGAATCGGCCTTCATCACCCTCGTCAAGGTCCTCAGTCAAGCAGGCTTTCCGCTGTACCTAGCAGCCTTTCCTCAGCCGCGCTGACCGGGGTCTTGGGATTGGGCACGTTTGCCTCTTTGCTCCAATTGCACAAGATGCCCAAAAGCTCAAGGCTTCGAGGGAGACAGCGTGTAGTATGGTGTGTTTCGGCAACTGAACTTCAATCTAACTGCTTCTTCTACAGTGAGGGTTTGGCGTCCAAATCCATGGAGGACGGATGGCTTTATACAGAATCCCTGCAAAGACTCGAACGGACGTTGACTCTATGGAAGTTGTTCATCTGTCTCGTGGTGTCCTTGCTTGGTATTCTTTGGGTGCAAAAGAGCGGATATCGCGATATTCGCCAGGCTAGCACATCAGATCAGCTCTGCTGATGACAACTTTCAGAAAATGAGCCAGACTTACCAAAAGTCCGCACGCATCATACAAGAGATGTCAATTCAGGGCGGTGTTTTCATCTGCTTTGCTTCTACATGCGCGAATCTTGCGAGTCGCAGGCGTTTGCGGGGACCAGACATCGAAGCTCAGTAGGCCAATAGTTACGATGTATTGGGAGCGCTCAGGCCAGTGTCAGCCGTTGAATAAAATCTCAACAATCGATGCATATATGCACAGCATCGTATGCTTATCAGAGCTGCCAAACATTGGTAATATTAACCCGTTTTATACGCAGCTGTTGAACCTTAGATCTAGGCTTGTTCTAGCTTTTCCACTGTTAGGTACATGAAATATCCACCCACTACACCCTTACGCCTCCACTTCTGCACCCCTCAACAATCCCTGCTTGCACCGCTGCTGGAGGTGAAGACCAAAGGCGGAAGACACTAGCTCTTTCCAAACAACTGTTGGCTAGGAACAAGGCTACGAAAGGAGAACCACCATCCTTTTCAAATGCATGCAGCTCGATCGTTTGTAGGGGTCCCAATAAATATTTCAACCCAATATTACCCTCTCCTGCCCGTCATATGAGCTCATTTGGGTCAACGTGGTTATATATCCCAAGAAAACCAACTTCCGAGAATACCGTCCCTCTCCACTGCATCTTGTCGC